>JAPMOQ010055483.1:1460273-1583467 GCA_026543055.1 Argiope trifasciata | reverse complement strand
CATTGTATTTAGAAAGCTCTAATGTTGCTACTACCAAAATACAGATTAATCTAAGTAAATTAGAAATATATGCAAAGTAAAAAGGAATACAATAGAATCAAAATTACAACAAATAGAGAAAGAGTACAAGGTCTAATATTTGACATTAATCTATAGCTATAGTGATAAAAACATAAACCAAATTTTGCATATCAATTTGTTCAGTTTTTCTATTATTTGCACAGAGACTAGTAAAACTTTCTTTGATGAAGTTTTATAAAAATTTAATACAGATCTACAATTATGGATTTCAGACTACATAAGAAATTTCATGACTCAATTTTGATACTTTTTTCGAATTTTCATGTTCATAGAGAAATAGAGAAATAAATATTATTCCAAAAACTGTTTCTTTCGGGCCCATAAAAATATGGAAATAATATAAATAAAAAAACTGACTTTTTGAGGAGATTACAAAGATTTATGAATTTAACAGCATTCAAATACTCCTCACAATTTTACAAAATTTCGTATCATATTTTGTGACTAAATTTGAATAACCCTATTTTCTGTAGAAGAAAAACCATTTGCAAGAGAAGAATCGTCACTTACTCTTACATTTCTTCCAATAAAAAGTAAATTTTAATCTTTTAAAAAATAAAAAGTATGAAATATATTTTTATAATATTGTATCTCCAAATTATATTATATCCGAACTGCATTGAATCTAGAATTTTTACATGGAACGAATAGTTTATAGACTCCTGAAGTGATTGAAAACCACTTTTCTCGAAATTATGCTTTTCCAGTTTAATGTTTCTAAATTTTAGTATTACTTTTTGTGAAAATTGAATAACATATATAATAAGAATTTCTATGGTGCCTTAAAATAGATATGAATACACATTTTACATTTAGGAAAACACAAAAGGAATTTACAGAAATGTAATGCATGGTGTAAAAATATTTTAATGGCTTAAATTTGACATCATATTATAGATCCCACTTTGAATCCAGACGCTTTTTATACAATAACAAAAAATAAATCAAGTGAAAAAATTCAAAATTAGTAGTTCGCAGCATTCAAAAATTTTGAAATTTTTTCTTTTATTCTCTTAAAATCAATTATATATTTAATTGAGAGCTTTTTTTAATAATGTTTTATATATTTATACTCTCAGATAAATGTATACAAAATTTTGCAAATGCAAATCATTAACATAGAAAATTGCCTAATAGAGTTCCTTATCGCTTCAACTAGCTTTAAAAGAGTTGGTCTGAAAAAAAGTATTAAAATGCATTTCTTATAAAAAAAATTAAAATGCGGAATAGAAATAACATGAAAGTTAAAACAAAATAGAAAATAATATAATTATCACTCATATCATTCTTTTCTTGAAAGTAGTAGACAGTTTTCAAAATTTCCAGTACTATTTCCTAAAAGATTATTCTTAAAAATTCAAAGTCGACTTGATGAATCACCTCGTAAATAATCATAAAATCAATAATAAAACACTTTTAAGCATTTATGAACGTCCAAAACTAACGAAATTAATTTATCTATGTTACAAACTTGATATATTGTATATCACCACTCAGTGTATTTAATTTTTTGTTCCAAAATAGAAGCAAAAAAGAGGGGAAAAAAAGATAATCCCAACAGGATTTTTCATTTCAAAAATTTAAATGCACCTAATTTTTCATTATGTGAGAAGAAATTAATGAGGCTTGGTAACATTTTGTAAAAATATGTTTTTCTACGTGCATTATTAAGCTTACTACAGGTATATATTATTATTTCTTCTTCAAATAGAATAATTTTTTTTTCGTTTTTCTTTTCTTTTTTTTTTCTCTTTTATGAATCTTCCTTCTAAAATCATGAAAGAATCAACTCCAATGTTAATTCAACCGTATAGTTATAAAAAATATTAAAATATGGATTAATTTTATTTATTTTATAAAATATGATGTTAATATTATAATATTACATTGATAAAATATGATACTAATCTTATTGGTATGAGTTCATTATCAAAAACAAGCCTTTAAATTTTCATCTAGATATGTTATTAGATAAGGGGTAGATGGAAGAGGTAAGTTGAAACGCTAGGTGTTCGCTTAAACATTAACACCTATTAATCTGATGAGACAAATTTAAATTTTAAATTATCAATACAATGAGCTCTCAAAAGTTATTATAGCTTAATTAGATGAAGAATAAATTTTTAAAAGTTCAAATTTTGAAAGAAAAAAAAATCAATTTAAACTAGTTTTTTGGAATAATACTTAAGTACGTACTACATAAAGCTCTGCTTTAAAGTGCTACAGCTCCTATGAATTTTAAATGAACATCTACTTTATATTTTAAAATATTTAAAATCGCTGAAGGAAGAAGAGGAAAGAAAAGAAACAGGGCTGAGAAAAAATTATGCCTAAAAACACTCGGACATCAATTAGAATTCACAAGCTGCAAAAAGATTTATATCATAAAACAAATGGAATTCTAGGATTCAAAATGATATCATAACGGCTAATTTACAAACAAAACAAATGAAATTAGATGCTAAGTATACTAAAAGAATGCAACGTTGTGGCGACTAATCTTGGAAACTCATTAAAAAAAATAATGTTTTCGCTACAAATAATTAAAATGTTTTCAGATTTAATTATTTGTAATTCAGTAATTCAGAAAAACATTAACAATTTTCGTTCCTTTTTTATGAAAATCGCCCATTACAAAGTTCTTTTAAATTATCATAACGTTTAGAAGTTCATTATATGTTCCTCTTAATTAACTAGGGAATTTTTGAAAAATTTATTTCTCTCTGATGATTAACAATCTTTTTTAAAATTTACACCTTTGAAAAACTAGTGTTGAAATTTCAATCCCTTTCTCTTCAGGTTCTGCAAGTAATTAAACAAACTTAGAGAAATTTCTTAGATAGGCCATTCAAACTAATATAATTGCAGTTTTGTATTTTTTTTTTTTTCATATTAAAGTACAATTGGATTGAACTATGTGGCATCGTATCAAAAATACAATAAAATATGAACATGCAATCATATTGAAAACATTGGTCTGTTACTAAATTTTTAATTTCTTCGTAATTTACTAGGCAACTCCGCAGACTTTTTAAAATTCAAAAATAAAAATAAAAACTTATTCGTAATTGATAATGGAATTATTTTAGTATTGAAGTACAAATTGGGTTATTTTACAGATGTTAAAATTATTATTATCGGCTTCTAAAATCAGTGGAAGTAATAATTCCTGATTTCCTCTGAGTACCCCTTTAGCCGAAAGAACCGGAAATCTCATCTGTTTCTCCGTCTGATGTGATGACCTCGCTTGCATGATTTGAAGATTTGCTCAGTCAAGAAATTTTGAAGATCTGCTAGTTGCAACTTGTGTTAAAAAGGCTAGAATATTTTCCAAAGTTCGAGAAAATAAAGTTGATTTGTAATGACTTGATACAAGCTCATCAGAAAATCACCACATGAGTAAATATAAAATTACAGTTCGAAATTTCCAACATACTACTACCAATAATTAACAGACTCAAAAATGGCAATTTATTGCACTCGTAAAATTTACTCATATAACTGTATAAAATAATCATAGAGCCAAGATACTTGCGCTAATTTAACCTTTATGCCTATTCTTGTGTATTGTTTCAAAAGTTAACATTTGCACAAATTTTGTTAAAATGCGTAAATATGCAGCCTATTAAGACGCCTTATAGGAAAAATTCAAAATCGTTCAACATTTATTTCTTTCTCTTATACGAAGTCCAAAAGAATTTAAAAAAATTGTCAGAAAATTCGAACTTGAGATTTTCACAAATCTCCACGTTTTAGAGCACCCTCCTTTCAAAAAACACATTTTTGAAAAATGTCTGTCTGCCTGTTGTTTGTGGCAAATATAACTAAGAAAGGCTTTCAGCTAGATGATGGAAATTTCATACATGGTTTTCATACCAAATTTGAAGATTTCTATGTAATGTTGAAATCTCTGACCAGAAGAAGGATGTTTGAATAGGAATTAAGATGATAACTACAAAACAAAGACTACTAGACAGATAAAATTTTGTGAATTTATTAACATCTATAGTGTAGATACTTATTAACATTTGAGCGAAATCGAGATAAAAGTTTAACTTCTATCGGTTTGCTTTTTCAGAAACATGTAAAGCGATAGTTCAAAACTGCAATGATTTAAACATATCAAATTTGATTTGTGATTGTGTGACAACATGTGTAGATCTGAAATATTGTTTTAGTCGGAGAGTTAAAAAGTGTCTAAAACACAAATTCTATTTTGGGATACTGTTAACTGAACCAGTGATTAATCGCCAAACTTCCACCAAGGATCACACAATAGATTCAGTAAAACTGTTAAATCCCTAAAAAGTTTAACATTTCATGACTATTGTACGCCAATGTCATGCAAGGCGTTCTCTGGGGTAACACATTTGTTTGGGATTATATGAAAAAGTTTTGAAACATCACTCCTGCTGGTTTTTCCTCTCTTTTGTTTCAAGCTGTTGCTAATAAAAATCATCTAGTCATCTTTATTCAAACTATCAAATACTTGAAACATTGTAATATTTTGACATTTTGCTATTATTCCAAGCTATTTACATTCAAGTCAAGATGTAAATTCATTAAATATTGAATTTAATTTTTTATAAGCACAGACAAAAACTGTAATCTATATCTTTTAAATTTAATCATGTTATATATTGCTACATAATATCAATACTTTTGGAACAGATAAGTAATAAAAGTTTGGAATTGAATTCTGGTAGAAAAAGTTTAGAATTGAAACTTTATTAGCAATGAAAGTGTTACTCAGAAATAAAAATTATCGTTTAAATGGGATATTATATCACTATTTTATTAATATCTGAAAAAAAAAAATAACAGAGAAATTGAAACCCGAGAAGTGTTAGCTTGAAATCTATTCAGAAATTTTGAGCAGGAATTTCAGGAAGCTATTGTAGCTGAGCATAGACTTAGAAAATTTTCAGAAATAAAAATTTTTATAAATCATATCACTAACTGTCAGACATGCGTATTTTACCGATTATCACTAAAAAAAACAGATCATTTAAATTTCGGGTCATTTTTCTGATCACTCATTCAAAGTGTGACAATAGCAAAAGTAATTCCATATTAAAAATGGGAAATTGTGGAAATAATCTATAAATATTTTTAAACAGTTAAATGATAAAATAAATAGAATACACATACCTAATATAACATGTATATATGTGTACTTATTTTGGCATGCATTTTATTTAAAAACACAGAGCGATGATAAAATAATTCTTCTTGTTTGGAAGATCTAAGCCTAAAAACTAAATAAAACCAAATTTTATATACACACCGTGGAAAGCATGGAGAGTTAAATTCCACGCATAAGCAAATACACGAACATATTAGCAAAAGTCACCTTTCATGTTACTGGAATCAAAGATGGGCCATAATAAATGCATTAAAAATAATAATAATAAAAGTAAATAATGAAAAAGTTTAATAATATCCGAACGATAAAACTTTCACATATAGAAAGGAATAGGATGCAGTATAGAATTCAAAATATTATTATTATTAATAATAGTAAGTTGTTAATTAAAATTTAGAGTCCTCTGGTCTACGAGGGTTGATTTAAAATTATAAGAGATATTTGGTGAGTCAATTAATTTTTTTTTAATTTTATAGCAAAATTGAAAGAATTGTTGAACATTATTCGTAAAGGTATTTTTTAAATTACCTGAATTCTGAGAAATAGATACCGTGACTGCTGAATTGGTTTCAATTAATGCAAAAGTCAATAAATACTAAATTGGTTTTAATAAAGCGTTATGAATTTAAAAATGATGTGTAAATCATTCTTCTACATGAATATCAGAAAAACACTAAACTCTAAGGTCTAAAATCTGCCAAATCACTCTAAAAGGCTCTTTTACCCTTTAGGCTAAATTTTGTCAAATTTTGTATTTCTGGATCCAGTAGCTTATCTGTAGAGAACCAACAGACGCAGACAAAGAAAAACTCGCACATTCTCTTTTATTAATAGTACGGTGGGATACTTGGTCTGGAAAAGATTTGATTACATTATTCGATGATTTAATTGGACATACCAGCTAGGATAACATTTTATAGCTCGCATTTATTATTTTATTTCATATTACGTTTTATGAAAAATATATACCTTAATTTAATTTCTTGTTATCGTGTGAGAACATGATCCTGTTTTCGTTAGGAGGTTTTGAATAAATGAAGGCAACAAATAATTGAAGCTGTAAATCGCCTAGGCAATTAAAAAGCATAAGGAGTAATATTAATCAACGTATTTTAATCGCATAAATTTTTACCTGTTTTTACCAGGATTTCATTAGTATTATATATACTTCTTTGAAATTGTTTTGATTGAAGATGCTTTTTTAAAAGGTTGACTTGTTTTTATCAGTATTGTTTTATTATTACGTATGCTTCTTTGACAGCAGATGCCTTTTAAAAATTTTGAACTGTTACTTTAAAAGGAATGTAATTTTTTTCGGAGGAAATTAAATAATTTAATTTTTATAATATGTTCAAAAAATAACATAACAGTTTTGATTTTTTTAAAAAAAATTTCTCTTTCCCCCAGTGGTAAATATCACTTCATTCATTCTTAAGTGGGAAACATTAAAGGAGAACTCCTTTTTTAAGATTAACCCATTATGAAACTGTTGTTATGATATCTGAAATTAGAAAATAGCAGTTTGTGTTTAAAAAATATTGTTTTCGAAATTGCCTCGTGATTGTTTCAAACAGGTTTAAACAGCTTAATGGTTAAAACTAATTAAGACAAATAATGACTTAAAAAGAATGTTGTCACATAACTTGAAATTTGCGATAATATATTTCATTTTTACTTTTTTATATACTTTTATATATAAGCAAGAATATATTTATTAAAGATATGTTTATTTTTCCAAAAATATATTTACAGCAGGTCTGTTAAAATATAAGTGAAATATATCATAATGTATGCAGGATGGTGTTTGAATATAAATAAAAAATCGCAATGAAACGTCGAAGAGCAAGAAATCCTTCAACTTTTTGTGTACAATTTCTGTCTGAGTGACCTAATTTAGCTTAATTTAATTAGATTGATATTTGAAATTACAAGAGAACCATTTTTTAATGAATTGCTTGGATGAGAATAATGTTTATAAGGCCTTAAATAAAGTCTTTGTGATTTAACATATTCAATGTATTTTTGATACAGTAACTACGGTTAGTTAACTTTTTCTCATTATTAATCTTATGGCATGATCTATTCCCATAATTGAATTCTACAATATCAGTGGCTTTCAAAGTTAATAAATCAGTTCTGAATTTTTTTAATAATTATTTCCATAGATTTTGTCGTTGCATCCTTCTTATCGCCAAGAATGCCAAATCGTCGAAGTAGCAAATGTATAAGACGATAAAATAAGAATAAAAAAGGAAACAAATCAGCAATAAGGTTCTAAAAATAAAAGTGCATTTGCTTATTTCAATCACCATACTGACTACAAATTCAAGGGGTACATTAAAATAAATTTTAACCAACTTCGTATGGTAAATAATTATCTATAAAAAACATGAATGACTGTAGTTGTGGTAGTTTTTCTTTTTTAATAACAATCAGTCGCATAAATTGTAGTTGACAGGATAAAATCTCAAGTTCGAACTTTAATGTGTACTTAGACTCATTTAGAAAATAGGTGTTTAAATGTGAGTTTTTAATGTTTGTTTGAATAACAGCAATTCTACCCAGTTATCTGAGTTGGAGAGACAGAATTGGATCCGAATTTCCCAATTTTAAGAAGTATTGAAATTAAATCAGGATAATATATTTTTATACCTTCATATGATTTTCAAAAGTCATAGGAACATACTTATTCATATTAAAATCAAATATCGTTTAGATTTCAAATTTTTTTTCATGCTTTCAAATTAATTGATTTTGACATTATTTTATTTAGATATACGTTATATATTATGATGCATTTTTTTGTCATTTTATTCAAAATGACATTAATTTTTAATGTAATTATCGAAATCAACGCTGATGAAGCTGACCGTTATAAATGTTTTATTATTTCAATTTGCCAGATTATTAATTTACTTAAAAACTGCCAATTTTAGATTAGATAAAAATCAATAAAAATGTGTCTGGTTTTGAAAATTAGAAATGGAAGAGTAAGGCTACTGAAATTTGAATTGATTAAAGACTGCTTCATGGAGTTAATTCGATCTTTTCTGGGTTTATTATTCGTTCTCAGAGTTTTCTTTCCATTGAGCATATATTTTGAATGAGAAATGAACTCTTAAACGAGTGAAATATGAAAAGAGGAAAATGTGTGAGAGTAAAATAAATTTATGAAAGTGAAAAATGAATGACGATGAAATGAATTTGTTAATGTGAATGAAATGAATTGATTAGTGGGGAAAATTAATGTGAATGAAATTAATTGAATAATGTGGAAATTTAATATGAATGAAATGAAATAAATAATGTGGAAATTTTATAGGAATGAAATGAGCAAAATAATATAGCAAATTAAGGAAATAAATTTAAAATGATTGAATATAGGTTTGTTGTTCATATATTTTTTATAAATCTAAGTTCATCTTCTATACAAAGTATATTCAATGTGGTACACATACACAAAATCTTCAATGAAATGAATAAATGAATATTACTGGTGAAATAAAGAAATAATGGAAAATATGGTCAAATGGTGAAGTTATCTGTGTCGACTTATATAGAAGTATAGAAAAGGTATAGTAATCGTTCAACTATTCGAATTCAAAGTCTTGATCAATCTCCATATTTTAGACTTCCATGAATTTGAAAAACGCATCTTTTTGAAAAATGCCCGTCTGTTTATGACAAAGGTAATTCAAACATGCTTTGAGCTACACGAATGAAATTTGGTATATGGACATGAAATCAAATTTGTAGATTTGTATCAAATTTTGAGCAATGTCCATTAAGAGAAAATCAGCCTGTTTGACTTTTCGAATATAAACACGATAACTACAAAACAAAAAGAGCTAGATATATAAAATTTGGCACATATATTTTACCTTAGTAAGATTTCTTTAGTTTGACTATCAAATTCTAAGCAAACTCCAACCAGAGATTCACCGTCTGTTGGTTTGTATTTTCAGAAACATATAAATGCGATAACTCAAAATCGCAGTTACTTAAATATAACAAATCTGGTTGCATGATTTTGAGTTTTTAAGTGTAAGTTTGTGTCAAAATTTTATTTTAATCAGCAGGGAAAAACGCGTCTGAAAACTAAATTTTATTTTGGGGTGATTTTGACCGTATACCAGGAATTGATCAACAAATATCTCTCCAAGTATCACACGATAGATTCAGTAATGCTAACTTTGGAGTGAAAGACTAATATTTCAAAAATAAGATAGAGCTAAATTCCAGCCAAATGGTAATATTTAGTGACTATTGAACCCAATGCCATGAAAAGCTTTCAGTGGGATAACATCTTCGTTAGAGAATGTGCGAGAAAGTTTTGGGGAGACCCTTCCTACTGGTTTTTATAAGAAATTTCTTCTGTAATACTTTATTCAATTTTAATGCAATTTTTTTTGATAAACATTTAGCTGAACAATATTACTAGAATTCGTTGATATTATATTTATTAGATATATGTCTTTCTATATGAAATTTCATTCTTCATTTTTTAATAACTTACAACGGCTTAGCTCTCAAGGACTATTAAAGATTCTATGGAAACTAATCATGTCCTGTACTCATTAAAGCTGTCATGTGAAATAATGCATATATCTAAACTGGAGCAAAAACATATACCATATCTAACATACCTAGTATCTCAGACAAGTAATATCCCTTCTTATGAAATGCAAAATAAATAGTGTGATCTAAGCTGTCTTTAAGGCGTGAAATATTTTATGTATATAACATCGACATTTCTTGTAAGCTCCTATTATATTAAAAAAAACTAAATAAAAAAAACAGTTATATTTCCAAATATAATACCAAGGAGCGTTATTGTAAGTGGGGATAATTTTTCTTGAAGAATTCATTAATGTGTCAAAAATAAAATGCGAATCCATCGCTGTTTAAAATTAAATTTCTCTCTTTACAAGAAAAAAAAAGTACCTTTCTGATCTCAACTAATTTCTACTCCCAAACTTTTCCGGCTTTACGGCGACAACAGACAAAACAAACGACGGGGCTACGAAATGGCTGGAAAAGGGAACTAAACGCTTTCGAAATTAATTTGTGAAGGATCTTCTGAGGAAAAGAGCAAGAGGATGGAGGGGAATGAGGGTGTAGTGATGGAGGGAGGGGGTGGAATAAAGAACTAAGAAGGGGAAGTCGGGAGAAATTTTCCTTTCGACCGAACACTTTCTCTGGCATGGAACTTCACAATAACGACGAGAGAAATTCCTTCCTTTCGCTTTCGCCCACCCCCTCGGAAAAGTGACGGGTTAACAACATATGTGCTGCCTAGCAACGTGCCTGTCTCCATGGCAACCATCAAGGGCGTATCCATAGGAACGAGACGCTCATTTCCCAGAGACCAGCTCCGCTTTTGAGTAAGCTGCATGTGATAATCCTTGTCTTGAAAAAATGAAAGCAAAAAAATTTATTCAATTTTGCTGTTGAATGTTTTCGTGTGTTAGGAGTTCTTTTAATACTTCATATATATGAACCATAAAATATGACTTCACGTCAGCGCTTTTAGTGCTATATGTCGGAGCCATTACAAAGAAAAAGAAATTTAGCTAATGCTTTTATCGAAATTTATATTCGGCCATTACAGTTCAGAATGATGAATTGAATGGGTTTTTCTTCAATATGTTATAACATTCATACATTTGAAATAAAACCTTTCGCCATCGAAATTAGTCTATTTTCATCAGTCCAAACACGATATAACGTTCAAAAATATTTTAAAATGATGAAATATTTTTGCGGCTGAAAAATATATTCTAATTTTAATCGAACAAATCAGAACTTTTGGGCACGTGTTTTAAGAAAAGGTCAAAATATGAAGATCATTCATAATTCTTTGTAATAAGTCCCTGAATTCTGTAAACACTTTTAAACATTTTTTTCTAGAAATTTTTAATCTTCTGATGCATTTTAGTTGGCTAATGGCAGTTGGGGCACGTTAAATATGTCGAGACTGCAAAGTCCTCCAAGTTCTCATAACAAAACGATACCTCTGGGGGTACTGAATCAGGGATGAGTTGGTCTCTGATTTGAATCTAAATTCCGACTTGCTGATGGATGAATGAGTGTATGAATGAATTCGACCACCACCTAAAAAGGGTTGTGTCGTATGTAGTCGGACTTCTGCCCTCTGGGTGCTCAGGGGTCTTTACCCTCAGAAGCTACTGCACCCCCTTTCCGTGAAAAAACACGGACACGACAACAACAACAAGAAGATGGCAAAACAAAAACGAGAGTGACAATTCACTTGTGTTTTATGCCTTTATAAGCTGCATGTAATTAAAAAAGGGCAAACCTATGTTTATTTCCCCGATGCTCTAATGAACAATATGTTTTTATACGTCAATTAAAGTGGTTATCTTATCCTTTCTAATTGGACAAATATTGCAAATACAAACCAAGGCCAGATAGTGAGGAATCAATATTCAGGCTTCGGCACCATACCTGAGAGAAGCCATTTGACTAAGGAGTCAACGAAAAATATGCTCATTTAAGAGAGATTTGTTTTTCCTGCAGAATGTAGTCTTGAACTCGTGACTACCCTGCCATAAAACTAAAATTTTATTACTTCAGCAGAGTTTCATCTTCTGAAAGATGAAATAAACAAAGGAATGCTTCCAGCAAAATAATTTGAAATACGTAATTAATATTATTCAGTAACTTTATTGATCAGATTTTTTTTAAAAATCAATCTCAGAAACTGCTATATTTCACAAATGAATTAAGCAAGAAATAATTTGTAAGAAAAAACTTTATATACTTTGTATGTGCAATTTTGAAAAAATCTAAAAGTTGGAAAAAGAAGTGAATAAATTTATTTTTTTCGTAGTCTACTTATTTTGCAGTATTTAATCTAGTTGCAACTAGAAATCCAGCGTAACAGCAATTTCCCTAGTTATTATTAGTTTCATTGACCAGATGCTCACTAGGGTATTTTATTTTCCTTTTTATATGTTTGATCTTTACAGCTCGTGGAAATAAACCATTTTTTTTTGTCCCGGACTTCATTTGCGCTGTCAACAACAACAAAAAAAGTTTGAAGCAGGTTGTTTGATATGCTATGAAAATGAAAATTATTTTTTGTAATTAATACAAACATTTTATTTAAATCCGTTTATACCTGGTGTAGATCCTCACAATAAAAATAATAATAAACATTTAATTTTTTTGCATTAACTATTTGCTGTTTCAAATTGAAACTGTAAATCAAATAAGAAATTTCTTTGTTTAAGTCATTATGATTTTAAGTTATTCAATTTACATGCAAATTACGCTTATGCGATCAACTTACTATTGGACGTTTTAAAATTTGATAGGAATCAGCCCGGTAGATGCTAAAGTTCCGTACCGAATTTTTGGTATTTTTTGCTTTTAACGTTTTGACTTGTACTCGGACAGACAGATAAATTTCCTCACCTTGGATTTCATTCAAAATTTTATAAGAATCTACCAAATTTGGCACAAAGACCATACACTAAATATTATCCATCTAGCTCAAAGAGTTTTGATTCATCATAAATATGCCAGATATAAGACGAAATGACAGAGACATAAGGCCAAAAATGTGCTTTTCGGATTCAGGGAAGTCTAAACTTAGTGTAGATTCTTAAAAAACTTGAATTAAAATTTTCTTTCACGATTGCAATACTTCCGCTTTGTTTACGAGAAAGTAAAAAAATATCTTTGCATCGCTTTAAAAACTCAAAATATTAAGTTTTCACTTACATCAATTTCATTTCTTCCCCACCAATTTCAATAAATTCAAAACATATTTTTTGAATAAGGAATAATATTTCTTCCATTAATTTCTTTGAATTGTTTTAACTATTGGATTTATGCACATTTTCGTTGTGATATTATTAAATATATATAGTTTTTGTGTGTAATTTAATACTAATATTATTAAGTATGAATTTTAAACAAAAAATTAAATATGAATCAAACATTATCATGCTTCATTATCAAAGCATTATCATGCTTCTGTATTCTATTTCTGGCTTGAGATTTTCTTAAAGCGTTGCAATCATTTTTTTTTATCTCTGTATCAACGACTTAAAAGTATAATATTATAGCAGAAAATTAAAGGTATAATATTTATCCGTTATGTTATATTAATAAATGCGATTAAGTAATGCATATTAAACAATGTAAAATACAAAATAAAACAACACCGCGCAGTAAATATTTTAAAATTCGCTTCGAAAAGTGAAGAAATAACTTCAAAGCTTTAAAGTACTAACTCATTTTTTTTTCAGTGTTTAATTCGGATGTTTATCCAGATGAAAAATTTTTTTCAAGAATAATAATTGCAATCCTAAATTCGAATTATCTAAGTAATAGTTACTTTGTTCTCAAATAAATTATTGTTTTCGCATATGAAATTGTCAGAACAGGTTTTTGAGGGTGGATTGAATATTTTAAATTCTAACACTGTATCTGTATCACTGTAATTTTTCATAAATCTTTCTTCTTCTTGCTGTAGTTTCAAAAAATGGAAGGCTAAACATAATCAATAGAATTAATATTTTTTAAATTTCAATTAAAGGACTTCTATCCAAGTTTTGGAAGAAATTAAATTGTGGTGTATTTATTGAATATCTTTAGTTATAGGAATGCCACATTTCTCAAAATAATTTCTTTGATACTAAATTACATAAACTTTTTAGTACAAAATGATGAAGGATTGATTTGAACAAATTATATGTTTATAATTTATACTTTTTTCAAATCAATCCTTTATAACATTTTGTACATTGAATCTAAGGCTATGCCATTCTCGATCACATATATACAGCGTTTTAAGATTTTGAAAACGCCTACTGGAACAATGAAGAAGTGTTCTCGAATTTAGATGTGAGAATGATCACCCCAAAACATTATCGTATACTCTCTAATAAATTTATCATGCCAGAGAACACCTTACATGGCATTAGTGTAAGTTAAGAAATCTTGAAATGAATTGATCATTTTTTTTTCTGAATCTATTGTGCCATTCTTAGGGAGTTACTTGGCAATTAATCAATGGCAAGCGTATCCAGAACTCGAATTAATAATTTTAAAAAGTTTCTCTCAACCAACTGAAATTTGTCAAAAATTTACTGGTTATCATAAAATTCTATACCAAATTTGATATGTTTAAATCATTACGTTTTTCAACTATCGCTTTTACATGTTTCTGAAGATGCTAACCAATAGATGGTCAGTGCCATGATGGATTTGGTTTACTAGTTGATAGAAATCTAAACTACGGATGCTTAATCTATATATCGAATTTTATCTCCCTAGCTATCTTTGTTTTGTAGCTACCATGTTAACGTGTATTCTGACAGCCGAATTGATTGACTTTTTCTGAATAGATTTTACTTCAAAATTTGAAAGGAATCTAGCTCAAAGCGTATCTGAATTTTCTTTGTCTTTCTTTCTTCCTTTTTTTTTTAAATGTGAAATTACTATTTTACAAGTTATTAGCATGTGATCCTTGAAGGGTGTTTCAACTATTAATCCTTTGTATACGATCAAAAGTATTCAAAAATTGAATGTAGGTAAAAGATTCTAAAAGGAATGTGGGGGGGATATTGGAATAAGAAATCTTTAGTTTAACGATTTTTTAAACATTGATTTCCTTATCAAAGATTAAGATTTCATAGGAAAGAAATGATTTTTTGTATTATAATCTTTAAAAAAATAATAATAATGTTAAAAATAATATTGTTGGCAGCATATAGAAAAATAATTTTTAAAAGTAACAGATTATATTTTTATAATTCTATTTCATAAATATTATTTAATCTTTAAATTCTTGAACATTTTGTACAAAAATACTCATTTAGCATTTCAGAAGAAAGTTATCGTTACTTTATCTTATTTTCTCGGTATAAAAGTATTTTATTCTTTTGAATGCATAATACATAAAATATTCCTTAGCGTAAAAGTAACAGCTATTTCTTTGAATATGTAATAATAAGAATATTTTTTCACATAAAAGTAACAATATATATTCAAGAATGTTGCATACCAAAGAATTCAAAAGAGGAAATAGCATGCATGTTATGATATATAAATGTGAAACATGAAGCATATAGAACCTAAGAAAATACAGAATTTAACAAACCTTAAAATAATAATAAAAAAAATTTTCAATGATAAATAAAGTCTACGTAATCTCAATGTTGTCTCTCATGTTGAAATAAAGTCTCAAATGTTGATGAGCATAAAAAAAAGATAATTTACATATTTGTCGCAAATATGATTTTTTGGTAAAATCATAGTTAATTTTACTTTATTCTTTTATATCATCATTTTGTAGTGAAATTTTCAAACAAAGCTCTCTAAGCTATAAGGATATTTGGTATACTGAATAATTATTGTTGCTTTTGTTTTTGGAAAGAGAAAATATAAAATGAAATTACCACCTTACACTATTAATAATGAAAAATGTGACATCAACATCATTTTTATGACATTTCATTTGACACTATTATGAAAGTTTGCTGGAAAAAATTAACAGAACACTCAGAAAGTTACAAAAATAGCAAGATTTAAAATTCCATCAATATTTGATGTACAAAAACATTTCTCTCTTGGGACTTTAAGCTGGGCACAATATATGTTATTGAAGCAAGCAGCCAATCTTTGCTAACCATCTGGCTGCTATAGGCCGCTAGTATATAATATTATGAGATTATTCATATAAATAACTAGAAAGAGAAGAATACAGTTACAACTTTTTTTATATTAGAATAACGGGCTTCCATCTTTAATTATTCCAATTACCTGAAATAACTTTTCTTGATAAATAAAATTGCAATCATGATCTAAATTTTGATAATTTGTTGCTAGTTAATGTCAGCTAAAATTCATAGCAAATGAGTGAACACAATAAGCGGCAATTTCAGATTTTGGATGTAAATCATATATTCACATAATTTTTTTGAATGTTTGTTGAATAATTCATTGATATTACAGATGCATATAATATCCTCATAGTTCAACTCAAAATTATTAAAAGCATGTTTACATATTTTCTTAATCGTTGAATCTTTAAAGTGCATTGGGTGAAAGATTACTTTTGCTTTTAAAAATAAAATCAGTTAAAGATTGCTTATAGCTATTCTATTACATACTGACTGTGATAAAATTAAAAACAAATCTAAATTTTAATTCAAGGTCAAATTCGATTCAAACTCTTTAAATCTAAAATATCATAGGGTTTTTAAAACAAACAAAATAATATCTTTCAACAATCAAAGAAAAAACTCATCAAACTTCTGTATTCGTATGACTTGCATGTGTTTTGAAGTACTTTAGGCATTACACAAGAAAATTAATACGGATTTCTATAATTAACATGTTATGATAATTTCGAAAGTATAATGTCTCGGAATTTCTTTTCGCTAATTTCCATACTTCATTTTTGGAAACTTCTGTCTCAAAATGTTAATTTTATAATAATGTTTTTTTTTCTTAATTTATTAGAATAATAGGAGGGTAGCTTGAATTTGATTTTATAAATATGGAAATAGTAATAAAAGGGGAAATAAGACTTACCTTTTTTTGTTTTGCACTTTCTAACTATCCAGAACTTTAAAACAGAAAAATAAAGAGGCCTCGTTGGATTTCAGGTTTGTAAAATCGATCTTTCCGACAAGTTGCCTCCATGTGAGTATCGTCTGTTCTCCCCTGAAGCACTGAAAGGAAGCTACCGCGCAGACGATTTTTAAGGACCACGATCACCATCTGCCTCACACCAGCGACAGGAAGCAACAAAATATTTGTATCGCTTGCACACCTTTTTTTTTTTCGCGTGACCCCTGAGTTTTATTACCGGTTTAATTGGTCCAGGTAATTTCGAATAGAAAGGGGAGGAGGGAAGAAGGTCTGCCCCAGAAGAATACGGTGAGGCAGCAGCGGTTGGCAAGGGGCCCGGCAACAAAAGCTTCGTTTCAATTCGCGTCACCGAAAATTTATGGCTCGAAGTCACGTAGCAGTATTTATCTTTCCATTTTACGAGCAGGAGTTTGGGGAAGCAAGTAGGAAAATATAAAGACATGAATGGGACTTTCTGGTCGGCCTTTCATCTTCTGTTAAACTGAAGCCAAACGCAACTGTTTGCTTATTCTTCTCCTCTGGAAAGAGAGTGGCAACAATTGGAATTGGAACGCGGGAGAATTTAAATTTAGAACATGTCCTGGTATATTGAGACTCCAGGATATGGTCTTTTTGTGGAATTCAAACTATAAGTTGATAGAAATTTTGATATTGCATAGAAGTACTGTTGCATTCACTGCAGAACCAATAAAATTAGATTGATAGAAAAATGAAACGCAGAATAAACTTGTTGTTTGGGTTAGGATTCTTTAAACTTTTGGTTATGGAAAAAATCCCTCACACTTGCATTACTTTTGTAAAAATAAAAATTAAGGGGGGGGGGATTAAAAATTAAGAAAAATAGATTAATTTGAAAGGGATTTTAATCCCATAAAGTTGATGACCAGTTTTTTCAGTAGTAATTATTTTCTTAAATACACTCGTGTTTTAAAAGTAAGAATTACTCATAAATTTAGAAAAGCTGGCATAGATAAGGAGTTTGCAGTCAGTTGCTGAGAATCGTTGTTTCTTTAATTTTTTTTTTAGAACACTCGGTCGTGAGGACATTTAGAGTGCCTAATAGGAAATAATGAAGAAGATATGAGTTCAAACCGTTTCACAAAAAATACTAATGATTTGCAAGATTTTGTTTGTTAAACGTAATTCTCAGATGCATTCTCTTAGAAATCCCCTGCAACCTTTCTATACAACATTCTGATTCAACTTCACGAATATGAAAATACAGATTTAGGTAATAGTGCTCTTCCTTTACAATTGCAACAATAATTAAAATAAATTTCTTAGAATTTGAGATTCTCCTGCTCGTTAAATAGGATGCCTGCTTGTTTTCCGTTTGAAACAATTTTCAATGGCCTTGATCTATAAGCAACAAGAAGAACAGATAATAGAATTCGGATTAAACTTTCATAGCATTATTGCTATAGTTTATCAGTAAAATAAATTAGAAGGTAGTGTGCACAATGCCATGTACAGGTAATTTTTAACTTACCACGGTATTTGCCTTGAACATCTTGACGTAGAGAGAATCGAGTATGAATTAAGGATCTGGAATTTAATGTTGATCTAAAAATGTCAAAGTAAAATAATTTTATCACACAATAACTTAAAATGCTACTGATTTTGAGTTACAGCTCTCAGATATATCACTTAAAGACTGTCAAACTAGGGAAAGATTTTGTTAGAAAGTTAATGTAACACTGAATGTTAAGGATTTCTATTCTGTTCCAACAAAACTAAATAAAATCAGGATGATTATTATTGATTTAAAATCTATTCAGCTGAAAAATTATAATCTTTATACAATTTAAGTCTCTTTATTAATTTGTTTCAATCCAACCTAAACGCCAGAAATTTCGAAATGTGCTACACCATTTGAATGTTATGTATCCATCAGAATAATTCGAGAAATAAATGAACAGAATATTTACAAAACTACTAAATAATTAACAATGTGAGTATCTATCAATAGTTTTAGAAAGTTTAAAATTAAGGGTAGCAAAATTATAATATTAGGTATAAAAAATTTTATTGAAAAAAAGAACAAAATAAAAATTAATCAGATTGGTAGTTTTGTTATGATTTCTGAATGTTACTGGGTAATTAGTGTTACTGGTTTTCGAAAACCACTATTTCCTATCAATTATAGAGCAGATAATGGATGAGTGTGCATATACTTGCGCACGTGTAAGAAAAAATATCTGCCAAAAAGAAACTGCTGCTGTTTTACACATCAGACCTTTTAATCTTGGTTTGGACAATTTTTTTCTAGAGAGTAAGAATGTCCACTTCAAAATTATTTCCTAAAAATCTTATTAAGAATTTTATGTAATTGAAAGTTATGTATAATTTTGGTGCTTTTCCATAAGTTCATAAAAAATATTCATGTACAAGAAGAATTTTTAGATCATTATTATAAAAAACAAAACGTTGCCTATTTAGAGATATTAATTTAGCTATCAAGTAATTTATTTTCTTCTGAATATTGATTGTTTTTAAAATATTTTTCTTGCAGTGTGTGTCATTAGTGCAAATTTTCTGAAGTACGTTTTATCATTACAATAAAATGTACAATGTTTTCGTTGTTTCATTAAACATTGAATCTATAAATTTTAGCTTTGTTTTATAACCTACAAAAAAATTATGTTTATTGTAATCAGTTTGCATGAAGAATGAGAAGGTCGATGACGAAAGACATAATTTTGGATGCATTTAACATTTATATCTTTTCCAACATTTATATCTTTTTTCTTTAGTACCAGGTAATATAGTTTTAACTGATAAATGAATGTTAGGTCATCATAAAAGTATTAGGGGAATGTCTATTTATATTGCAATTATTTAAAAGGGAAGAAAAGAATCTGAAACACACACTTACATATAATTAGTCTTTATTGATGTATACTGTATTTACCCAGTTGGGAATGAACTCACTGTACTTAATTCACTTCATTCAGAACCATAAAATAAGTCCTTTTATAGAGAAACATTTTTTTTAATTGGAAGATACATATCTTTGATAGTTGCATTTATAATAGTATTATGCCATAACAGATTTCTCTCCATTAGAATGATTCGTGTACACATTAAAAGGAACGTATATGTACACGAAAAAAGCTTTAAAGGAAAAAAGTTTTAAAGTTAAAATGCATTACGATGTGGATCTGCATCATAAGTTTAAAACTTCATATCTCTTTATATAGCAACCTTTGCATAGTGCATTTTTTTAATTTTAATTTTATCAAAACTTTTTTATGGTTTCTGAAAACTAGATTTTTTTAGCAATTTATTTCTCTATTTGTTCGATTTCATTTAGAGGACGTTACGAATTATGGTTATTAATTAAAAAAAAGCAATAAAAACGTAAAGTAAAAATTTTCCGATAGAAACGTAGTAAGATTAATGAATAATGTTTGTATTTTTGCATATACTGATAAAGTTACGCAAAAAATATAGCTTATTTTGTGTTGCAAAAATACATCGATATTTAAAATCGGTTCTAAATAAGCACACTAAACCTAGAAGATCAATTCGCCCTTTACCGTCTATTTACGAATGAAAAAAATGGTATTGTTTAATGGCCTAGATTTTTAATCAGATTCAGGTATGAAATTCCACTTAGCAAAGGTACCATATAGTGGCCATGCAGCAAAAAATGCAAAAGACAATTTTTTCATGCATTTTCATGTTTTGTTATGTGGAGTATTATTTACGCTTGAAATGTATTATTTTACTCAATAGATTTGAAGAACTCAAGAAGAGATTGCTCATGATGATACAGATACACATGAAATGTATATCTACATCATAAGATTATCATTTTTTTAACCATAAGATTTTTTTTTTTTTTTTTTTTGATAAAAAAATAATCTTGAGGCTTTGTGTTTTTTCCGAACTCACACATTAACTGCTTCCATTTTACGGTTGATTTAAAATTTTATTTATTAAGAATAAAAATTAATATATTTAAGAATTAAGTTAATTCAATTATTAGAAACATATTATTGGGAGGAAGATGAAAATCAAAATATATTTTATTGAAATTAAACACAATCAATACTCCCGCTGAAAATTTTTAGTCAGTAATAAGCATTACTCATTTCAAATTTTAGCTCTTTTTGTCTTCCAAAATAAAATGATATCTCGAAAATCTTTCCAGTATAAAAAGAATCGAAAGTCATCACTCTTGTTTAATGCAGTAATGATTTGATTTCATCATAATACATGATGGGATTCTGATTTTAATTTTATATGTTTGTTAAATATCTACTCTCGTAAAATAAAATAACTTTATCTATTTGGAAATTAAAAAAGCTTTCTAAACGTTCTAAGCATGAAAAGAGAGCGTCATTTAATTCAGAGATAGATTGTAGCAGCACAGGACCTATGTTTTCATATCGTATTTTCTACCTTTTCCCTGTTTGTGATTTATATAATTGCGAAATGATTAAGTAAATAGGAACTCTTTGCGCCATCATTAACTCTAAAAGTACTTCTTACTCTTGAACGTATCTGTGCGCATTTTTTTTTCTCTTTAAATTACCTCAGAAAATGTTACACTTTCAGTTCGTCATTTTCTTTTATTAGTCTGGATTTTATAAATTGGTCTTTACGGCAAATAGCAACAGTTTATTCAAAGTTTTTCTTGTTTCTAGTTTTGAGAAATCACGTAATTGTCTGAATTGCCTTGCTTTTATCTAGAATGCCTTTTAAAGTTCCATTTATCAATGCGGCGAGTTATGCGGGAGAAGAATTTTTCGCAGTTGAGGCGGGATTATGGCTTTTTTATCTATCCGTTCTCAGCATAAAAGAGATGTTTTAATGGTGTTTTGCGGTTAAACTTGTAAACTGCTTTTAATGTTCGGTCATAATTCTCTTACCTTAAAAGTTGTAACTGTTATCATTTAAAACAATTTAAAGGCAATAAAGTGTTTGTAGAAAAGAAGTGAAAATAGTCCCCCCAAAACTTTTTATAATATTTCGAACTATTGTTCACTAAAAGTATGTGATTAATAATATACAGATACTTTTATTCGAAAATATATTTGTGTATTATTAATCATATACCTTTAGCGAACAATAGTTAGAAAGGTGTGAAATCCTTAATAATACTCGCACTATTGAATTAATCACTGAAATTAGGTTAGTACACAGTATCAGAAAACTGAATGTTGATTTTGAACACTTATTTCCCAACTGATTGAAAACAAAATTTGGCACCGAATTACAAAGTTATAAAATCACATATCAAATTCTATGCATTTATATAAATTTTTGTGTTTTGTAGTTATCCAGTTTTCAAACTTGTCTGAAATCACAGACTGAAAAACAGTCAACTCTTTAGTGAATTTAGTTATAATTTGATACATACCTATATTTCTGAGATTCAATTACCAGTTTCAATTCATTTGGTTTTCACCCTTTTGTAATTATCATGCTAACTTATATTCAGGTGGCCAGACAGACAGATTTTCACTGAACGAATTTAGTGAAATTTTTAAAGAAATTTACAAAATTGATATAAAGGCCACTAACCAAATCTCGTACTCAAGTTAGATGCGCTTTTTGTTTATCACTTTTACAGATATTCATAATTCAAAAATGTCCTTTTCGAACTCGGGGAAAACTTAAATTAATGTATGCTTTAATGCAAGAAAGGAATAAAGAAAGAAAGTAAGATCCAAATAAAATGCGGATATTTTGACGTTAAAACAAATTTGGGAGGGCTCACTGAAGTTCACTAAATTTGTGTAAATTTTAAATGAATTTCTTCAATAAAGTACAGGGTGGCCCAGAAGTCACTTTACATTTTGAAAATTAAATAACTTTTTTCCTATTAATATATTTCTTTTTCTCGTTTCAGAATTAAAATATATAATCCCTGGAAATTTTTGGCATGGATAAGTTTACAACAGAACAACGAGTGAAGAAAATTGAATTTTACTTTGAAAATGGACGGTCAATTGTTGCAACGCAAAGATCGTATATGCGCCATTTTAATGTTCGACATCCCCCTAGTAGGCTTGCAATAAGGAACTTAGTGACGCGTTTTCAACAGCATGGCTCTGTAAGTGATAGGACTAGAAGTGGACGAGGTCGTTCAGTACGTACACGTGAAAGTACAATGTAAAGTGACTTCTGGGCCACCCTGTATAAAAGTTCTAATATTGAAATAGTTTTAACAGTTATGAAGATCCGAAATTGATAATGTTAAACTTCTTTCAAGGTAAGGACTGACAAAAGAGTACCCACATAAATTAATTTGTTAGTTTTATTATCTGTATACTGGCATTTTAGAATTTTTTTAGTTTTTTTCTGGTTTTAAAGGGTTCATTTTTTTTCCTGTCCACTCCATGATATAAATAATTTAATGCTCAGAAATAGCCTAGTGTTTAAACGCATATTCTCTTGAATCTGATATATTTTTAAAACATGAAATAGAAAATAAAGAAGGGAAAATTATTGCAAATCATTTAAAGCTATTGTAGATTTGGGGTACTAATTTACTCGTACTAAATTAAATTGTGTCATATTAAATCAGAAATAGACGTTTTTATAAAAGGAATAGTTTTAATTGTCACGGAATGAAAACCCAAAGTGTATCTATGAAGAATCATTCAGGATTAGTAATGACAAAAGAGACACTATATAAAATCATTTGTTAATTTTGAAGTATGTATTTTTAAATTTTAGAAACATCGTTCTTAATTTGTAATTTTTATGGCTTACAGATCTTTTGACTTTAAACATGATCATTTTTTTAATGTTCAGTATAATTCTTATAATATAAAGAAGGAAGTGAAATAAAGAGTATGTACAGAAAATGCGATTCTTGATTTGCGCTGTTCACTACTATTGATGGTAATTTTTGTGCTCTAAATTTCTGCAAAAAATTGCAATCAAGGAAATAATTTCAATAGTTATTCAAAAAAGAACTCAGAATGTACTTATGGGATTATGAAAGAGCCTCCCAGGGTAAGCAAATACTAAAGATAACCTAAATAAACTGATTTGTTATTTTTTATGTCTGTATTTTTGAATATTAGAAATATTAGTTGTAATTTTTAGTTTTTACATGCCAATATGTTATGAACACACAAAAAAGCTTTAATTTAAACATTTCTAACTAGTGCAAGAAATTTTTAATATAAATCAGTTTTAGTTAAATTCATTCCTCTTAGTAATGGGAAATGGTTTTACCGAAGTAATTACTAATTAGCTGATTATATATTTAAAAGAGTAATTTATTTAGGCATATTGATAAATATTAAAAATGTAACCCATGAACCAAATATTCATGTTGTTATTCTTCATACAGTACAAAAACATTTTTGTTATACTAATATCACATACCACAGTTATAATATTGCAAATTAATAACACAAATATATTGGAACCATTAATATTTATAACTAAAGATTTTCGAAAGCATTTAGATTTCAAGGCATTTCCCAATAAAAAAATTCATAAATATTTAGATTTAATAAAATATATTAGGAAACAAATATAAATATTCTCATTTCAGAAAATTTATCATTGTCAATAGCAAAACAGGATTTCATATTCTCAATTTCTGAAAGCAAACATATTTTGTCCAATAACTGAAAATATGCCATTGTAGGTGGGGGGGGGGGTTATTAAAAAACAATCCTATATAAAATATAATTATATTTTTGAAAAGTAGAACTTTGAAAAAATATTGTGCATTATATTTATGAAAAAAAAATGTCGAATGAATGAAATTTTTCAATTTATATTGTTATATTATATGTGTTAAACTCTCCTCCAGCAGATATGAAACCAAATAAACTTCCCTCGTTAGATTTTTTAAATTAAAAACTTGAAAATTGTAATGCTTTTGAGACAACATGAAATTAAAATTACAATGGATCTGTCAAATAAAAACTACGATAGAAAATGTTAAATTTACCCCCGAAAATTCAGTTGGTTCCACTCTATAATTGAACACGTTCTCTGTCATTTTGCAAATGTATCTAGTATTCTTAGATGGATTTTCAAAATTAAAGAAAAATTAACACATGATTCACATAATTTTTATCAAGGCAACTCACCTGTGGTGGCCAGCTTGTTAAGCGGAAATTTTAATTTTCTATATTTTCGATTCATTTACATGCAATTTATTTATGACGTTTTTCTTCTCAAAGCATATTTGTACTTCAATTATGAAAGACTTTTAATCACGTTTTTCAGTAGCCTTTTACCTATCAGGTATATTGAATACATAAACTTTCCGAATAACTACAGGATAACCTGATTAATTTGAACATTCTTGAAAAATAATTAAAATTAGCAGTCATAAACTTTAAGCCAACTGTATATGTTTCCTAGTAAACTTACTTCTCAGAAGTTGATGCTTATTGATTTCATAGAAAATTTGATAGAATATTAAAAAAGTTGAAATCCATGAAATCCAACAATCAAAGAGAAAAATGAAATTAAATATTTTTGCAAACGATCAAAAAAGTTTTAAATCGTTGTTTCATCGCTTACAACAATGAAAAAGTCTTTAAATTATACATTAAAACTGCTTTGAAATTATTAAAATCAGGAAAGATTTGAATAATAAGTAACCATAATTTGAATAATAGTACCATTTAACGATAATATTTTCAGTTTCAAAATGCAGCAATGATTTTATTTTATTTATGATATTTCTGGAAATTAAAGGTGAAAAAAATCATCAAAATTTTTCTTTATTCTCCCTTCAATGACTTGCAAATGAAATTTCAAAATAAAATATCTCCCGGAGGTGATTATATTTATTATCCAAAGTAAATATAAGACGAATTCATCAGTCCGAGGTCATACTGTATGATCACCGTAGAGCACTAATAGACAGACATTTATTTTTATTATTAATAAATATAAGAAATTACATTGAGTTCAACAATAAAAATATTTGAGAGAAAGAAATTCAGTTTTAATTTATCCAAGATAGAAACAACTCTAATTTTTTTATTTCCCGGAATAAAGATAATTTAGTCTTTAGTCTAGTCGGTATAGTAACTTTAAAGTATGTTTTAAGGCAACTCTAAAGCGATTTTCAGGTGGACTTTGTAATTTTGAGGAGGACAACGCCTGGAAAACCAATCTTTATCTCTCCAAATTTCATCACCACATCTGTGGGAGGACATTTGACCCTGCCTTATGTGAATTAGAACCATTTACCATGTTCTTCGGTGGAATCGGGTGTCGGGCTTGGAAACCTTATGTTCTGCAGCCGTGATCTTACTATTAATTCACCGCAAATACCAAAAGTGAGATTAATAATTGTAATAAGAAGTACTAAATTTAATTAAAATGGAATAATCCAAAAATCACTTCTGAACAATTTTTTTTCTTATTTCAGTAATCTTACACATTTCTCTCCCTGTTGCGCTATACCATTTGAGAACCTTTGAATTTAAGCAAAGCAGATAAAAAAATCCCAATAATGATATGACTCACATGAAACTGTGTGAAGAATTAAAAAGTTACAATCAGTCTAATGGTCAAAACTCATGGATAAAAAGAGTTTTGGAAAAAAAAATTGAACTTTTAGCTACCCCCCCCCCCCAAAAAAAAAAGAACACAATTCCATTGGTCTTCAAAAAAAAAGTAACAATACATTTATAATTTAAGCCAAATTGAGGAATTTTGAATTCGATTCAGTTTTTTGAAACCTGCATTTTGGGATATTTCTTGCTAATTTGAGTTCTTTCACTTAGCAGCATAAGGAAAATTAGAATTAAAAAAAATAATAATTTTAAAAAATAATAATTAAAAAAAACATCTATAGTCACAATATGATTCACATGCACTATATAAAGAATAAAGAGTTGTATTCAGTTCTACGGTAGAAATTCATGAAAGAAAAAAAAGGGTGAAAAAAAATCGATTGCAACTTTACCAAGTTAGAAAAAGTACAAATTTCCTTGGCTTCCGAAGGCGAGGAAAAAAGGTCCCCCGATAAAATTATAAGTCTCGATTGAAGGCGAGAGTGCTTTGTAGATAGTTGGTAAAAGGGACGTTATATACGGGAGTCCCATCATTTATCTTCATCCCCGACAAGCGCTTGGCAGCCATTGTTCGTCGCACTGACACGAACCACGTTCGGCTTTCAACCGACCCGCCAACAGTTCTCCGCTCATCCAAGTCGGCGAAAAAAACTTGCTGGAAAAAAAAAGGATTCATGTTGTATCATATCCAGGACGTTTCTAGCAGCAAAAGTGACAGAGAATGTTTGCGGTTATTGTTATTTATTTTTTTTTTCTGAAATTTTTCTATTTCTTTTTTTTTTTTTTTTGCATTTTTTTTTTTTTTTTTGTAAAATTTCCAAAAATATTTTATCTGGCGAAATATGTTAAAAAAATCAAATAATAAATTAAAAATTAGTTGAAATATTTTGGATAAGTGATTCTTCAATTCTATTCAGTTCACTAAGGTTTTTTTTTTTTTTTTTTTTTGCAAGAAATGAAACAGTTGTTATTATCTTTGAATAAATATGTAAATAATAATAATAATTTAATACTTTGGGATATAATTTTATTAGTTTTTGTCAAATAAAAAAAATTGAAAGCTTTGTTGATAAAAATATATTTTAAAATTTTTAATTCTGATATTGTTTAAAATGTTTAAATTATGCTATAATTTTTAGTATTTAAACCTCTAAAATGCTTTAATGTAGCATGTAGTAGAAGTAGAAATACTCGTACTGGTATTTATAAGCTATTAAAATAATATAAGGTTTTTGAATGATTAGCAATTAATTATAAGGGGTTCTTTTCAAGAGCGACATTAATACATACATATCAATTTACCTTTACTTGACCACTCATTTAAAATTATTGTAAATAAATATAATATTTGTTATTTGTCTGCTTGGTAAAGCCAGCATTTATCGGCGTTAAAATATTTTCATATATATTGTACTTTAGTTTTAAAAAGCTATTTTTTATTCAAATATCATAACACAAAATCCTTAAATCGTTATTTTTATCTAGAATCTTTAATGCTTAAATCAACTGCTTTAAGATTCGAATATTAATTGAACCAGACAATTTTTAAAATTTTGCAATTCCGCATTTTTTTCACAAATAAGAAAGTCTGTCTTCGTTTAAGATTTTGATATAGTTCTAAGCGTGGTTAAAGCATTTCTTAAGGATAAGGGGAGATTTTGACAAAAGACACATTAAAATAAAAGAGAAATAAAAACAAGTAATATGTATAAACATTTAAATTCAATTCTTACTTCGATCAACAAAGGAAATTTTTATTTTAGTTACTTTTTATTAAATAATTATAAAAAAATTTTATCAAACTACTGCCTGTCGATTTAAATTTTCATCACAAACTGCTAAAACACTATTATGTTTGCAATATTTGATTGAAATCGACCCAGTTGTTTAAGAGAATACGGGAAATATAATTACAAATGTACATACACGTATATGCACATATCTTCATTAATACAAAAATGGCCACTATAAATTTCCTTTATATTAAAAATGTTAATTATTTAAAATCTGTTATCATTCTTTATCAATTTTAAATAATTTTGATTAAAATATAACACATTATATTTGTAAAACCATAGTATTAATAGCATTGATAAATAAATTTAATTTAGTTTTACAGACACCAATAATTTGATTTAACAGGGACAGATCAATGAATTTTTTTAATATAACTATTTTAATTCATCGATTAAAACGCTTTTGAGCTTATGTTTTGGTCCAATTCGTGTATATTGACAATTTTAATATTGTCATATGAAAAAGCGTATAATTCTATCATCCTTTCAAGGAATTAAAGATTATCATTGCAGAAATTATCTAGATCAGGTTTAGAGAAAATTGTTGCTAATTCTTTTTTAATTCGGAGATTTGTGTTCAACAAGTTATTTAATAATAGTTTTTAATGTCGCAAACAATTGATGTAACAAATAATTCAATATTAGTTTTTTAATGTCACAAACAATTGATATAACAAATAATTTAATAATATTTTTTATTGTCGCAAACAAATAATATTTATACATAGAGTAAATATTTATACATTATAAATTGTCTCCTAAAAGCGTCTGTATGTTAGAACCACAATAACTGGAAAAATAGTTAAAGGAATTACACCATTTCATAGAGAATTTATTGGAAAAGGTTTTAGTACATTAAAGTCGGACCAAAATAAAAAAAGGATCTTTATAGTTGCGATTTTAGTGATTCCGCTCATGAGAGTAAACCTGAAACTGTGCATGTAGCAAGATCTGTGATTTATACATGCGACACATTTATTTGCTCACGGCGGATTTTATACAGCGATTCAAATCTAATTATGCTCAAAAGAAGGAAATACTATCTTGGCCGGAACACAATACATGTCAAAAGGCTTCGTTCGTTGGAAGATAAGTTTGTTGTTTCACGATAAGAAAAATAAAGAGGGAAGAAACGTTCTATTAGCAAACATCAGAGAAATAATGTTCACTCTTAATTAAGGATAGTCTCTTGATGAGCGAAATAGCCATTTTTATTTAAATCGCACTGCGGAGACAGAACGATTTTAATATTCCGTAAGAAACAATTATAATCGTAATGAAGTAATAGCCGAAACATATTCTTCGGCAATAAAAGTTTACAATATTTATTAAAAATTCGAGCTAATGTATGTTTTACATAATAAAACTGTAAAATAAATCATCATAATATCAATGAATTCTTTGATGCAGCAAAGGAATAATATATCTTTGGATAGCATTTTTTAAAAATCAAACTTTGATTATTTATGTTCCATATACAGAGGAAATTAATTTTCGTGTGATGTTATTTTCACATATTTGTGAAACGAATATCAAACGGAAGTTAATTTTCTCTTTAGATTAATCTGTGTGCAGTTTTTTAGGTGCGACATGTATCTCGAAACCCAGGCAGCTAGCTTTCTTTCTGTTTCATTGGCTGCTCATCTTTTTCTTCTTGAATCGTTCTTCTTGTCTCGATGATAAGCTAAATGCTTTCTATAAGTTGTTACTTAATGATAAATAATTTACTTACCTCTTTATTTAACTTCCTTTTAAGCGTAGTATGTAAAGAGAATATATTATAATAGTCAAAAAATTTGAGCTCAAGTTTTGGTCGTATCTCTACATTTTAGATCTCTTTGAATTTAAGAAACATTATGTTGGCATCATGTCTGTCTGTCTGAAAACATGATAACTCAAAATCGCTTTGTGATGGATCCATGAAATTTTACTAATTACATTAAGCCAACTTTGAAGATTTATATTAACATTTAACTGAAATCTATTTCTATTTGACCTATTCCTAATTACCTATTTGACTATCCATGAATAAGTGCGCTTGATAATTACACAACACAAAGAGCTAGTTAGAGGGAAGTTTAGCATCTAAAAATTTAGCATTGTCTTAAATTTGAAGCCAAATCCATCTATGGAGTTGACGTGAAGGGTGACCAGATGGTGCAATATGCAGATTGTGCAATTGTTGATGCTGCAATATGGTCATAAATGATTAATAGTCAACAAGTAATCTACCAATTATGTAAGTACTCTGTTACTGATTAAGTGAGAATTAAATTTCCTTGAAAATGATAAGAGTATGCAATTATCCCACCGTTAGTTTAATTTGATAAGTTAAATGAATGCTTTTTCGACATAATACGAAATAATAACAATAAACAGATAAATATGACGATTGTCAGGTTATTAGTCCTTCTCAAAACTTCCACACCAAGCGAAGGGATGTATATTTGCCTTCCGCGTTATTTAACAAACAATTAAGCATTTACTTACAATAGATTGCTGGTGAAATTGAGTTTAGAATCTGTGATAATCCAATCTGAAGAAAATTTACTAAGACACATTTTTCCCATGGAAGGTGGACATCAACGTGAATACTAAAGCTCCTTAATAAGGTGTTGTCCTTGGATCAAAATGAATACTAATTGTTTGTTATCATCAAGGTTAATACCAAAGATAGAAATATTTTGTAGAGCCATTAAATACCCTAATTAACTAGAACACGTATTTATAATAATAACTCCCTCTGCCTTTTTGGACTGTTATTATACATTACATCATATAGACAGTGCTGTCTATCATGAGGTTTGATTTAATTTAAGTAATTAAGAAAAGATGTTCCTGAAATAATGATTATATGGTTTAAAATTTTTTTATCTTATTATTTATTTCCAATAAAGCAAAAACGTTAACTACAACTAACTTAATCTGATTTATGTTCAATTGAAATTTGTTTGAATATTAATTATTTATTTCCTATAGATTAAAATTTTTGGTTGAAAAAGATTTGTTCCAATATGATGGCAAGGCTCAATTTACATTAAAAATATTTATTATTTCCTATTATATATGCATTCTAACTTCAAGAGAAAGAAACATTTATAAGTTTCATTATATAAGTTTCATTATATTTATAAGAAACATTTAAACATTTATATTAAGACATTTATTTATTTTCATTAGTAATCGGGCTAAATTAACAGTAAAGGAAAGGAGCATTGAAAATTCGACAACACGGTTCACTCCATATTTTTTTAAACTCTCTATCTGAATTTGATGAGTTGGAAAGAAAAATGACAAAGATGAATAAATTAACACGGAAAATTAATAAAATTTCAATAACATTAAGAAATCAAATTAAAAAAGGCCATAAATTTCATTACAATTTTTCACTAACTGGGCTTTAACTGGGCCTAAATGAAGAAGGCGTGTTACAAAGTATCATGAAAAAAGAAGGAAGGAAAGGGAAAAAATGCATTCCCTTTCCTTTAGTCACGTATAATGAGATAATCGGCGTTTTTCATGCTGCCTCCCCTTCCAAATTAGCCCCGGAAGATGAATGGGGAGCAGCGGGGAGTGTTGAAACTTTTGGACATTGTTTTTAATTATAGTGATCGAGATACTTTAAAGGCCACAGCTCCCCTGCAATTATCGCTCCATTTTCCTGTTGATACGAAATTGGAGCTCCACAATTAACTGGATTAGGGACAAGAATTAGAGGAGAAAATAATAATAATGATTAAAAAAATGTCTGGGATTCGTCTTTTTCAATGCGAAATGTTTTCTTCTTGAGAGATGGCCGAATACGATGAAATAAATGAGGTCCAGAAAATAATCGAATTTTGTGCTTCTGAAGTGTTTTAGTTAGAATATCATGGAAGTTTCATGGTTTCTAAAATTATAAAGAGACGGATTTTTTTTTTCAAAAAAATTCTTTTTAGTAAACTGGAAGGTGAAGGTTGATTCCTTTACATGTAAGTTCTATTTGGCAATATAAATTGTTGATGTTAGAAATAGTGAATATTTGAGCTTACAAATCATTTAACAGCCTATAACTTCTAAGATATGGGAGTAATCGAAAAGTTACAAATACTAAAGTTGTTCGCCTTAATAAAGAGCTATTTTGGATAGCTGGATTAGTTTTTCTATTTATAATATCAGAAAAGTTATAAGGGAATGAAAATTTCCATTCTCCCTCCATTTCCACAACCTTTGAGTTAGATGGGTCATTTACGAATTCGTCCGTGATTTTTACATTTCAAACAACCTATTCCAAGTCAGTTAGAATTGAAATAAAATTACTCTAGTCAGCTTGTTTACAAGACTTTTGAAAGAAGGAGGATTTTGTGTTTTAGGGACCATGATCAGTGAAGAACTGGTGAAGATTTGCACGAAGTCTTTTCATGAAAACAATTGCAACAAGTAATTATCCTATAGGAATGAACCTAAAAGGATCATAATAGACTTCCTAAAACTTTTTTGCGTATTCTTTTATAAAGTTATTTAACTCTCTACTACTTCCCCTCGAATAAAATTCTGGGCCTTGAGAAAGATATTGAATACTCGGATTTTTACTTTTAAAGCTCCTCTCATGCGATTTGTGCGCTCTCTAGTATACTAAAAGATGGGCAATTTAATTTTGAAGAATGATCAAATGATGAGGATGCCTTGTACAGCTTTTAAACAGACGAAACAAAACAGAACAATTTTTCATATGAAATTTTACAGATTCGTTATGATCCTTTGATCTCTGATTACTTCTGATTAAAGTACACAAATGTTTTCTTGGTAACAACTGTTTAGAAATATAGTACAACAGCAAATTCTTAAATTATCGTACTTTTTATTGAGACTCTACCCGACATTATGTACACATCATTATGAAATTATGAATAATACAATAAGGCCAGTTTAAATTTAGAAATACAATGAATAACAAAATTGACAAGTAATATATCAGAATATACAAAATCAAATTGCACAAAAGGAATAATGCAGTTAGAGATCATGTATAGAGGCAGAATTATAGCGATCAGTTTTAATGTCTATATGGTTCGGCATTTAAGTTCGGGGAAACTCATAGGACCAATCAAGAGGATGAACAGGATTAATGGAATAGTCATCGAGCTTTTCCTTAAAAAAAATTATTATTAATCTTGACATAAATTAGGAGACATCTAAAAAACACAGACGAAACACTTTGTCATTCATAGATGAATAAATGAAATGACGACGTATAGAATGAGGACAAAGCCGACAAAGATAAATCTAGGAAACAATCATTATCAAGCCCCCCTAAACCTTCGACATTTAAAAAGATTAAACCAATATCGTGTAAATCTTTGTTGGATACCATTGGTAGGAAAAGTGCATCCAACCAATTCTTCATAACTCAATAGAAAGTTTTAAAATTCAAATATGTATAAATATTTTCTAGTCCTGTATGAATTTTTCTATTCCTAATTAAAACAAAGGAACAATACGAATGATGCTGCACGATCAGTCTTTTTTTTCTGCTGCTGTTATTTTATAGTTATTGAATAGTTTTATTTTTTAAGAATTTGGAACTACGGAAAAGATTTGGACCCGAAACAACAAAGCAGATAAGTAGAAATGAAGACCAAATAAACAGACAAATATAAGTATAGAAACAGATTCATTTTCCTTCATTCCCATGGTTGAAATTTTGTAAATCAGGCTTTAAAAACAAACTCAGAAAGATCGTACTATTATAATCAAGGTTTATCGTTCATTCTTATTGTATTTCAGGAACTAATATTCCATAAGAATGTGATTTATCTAATCAATTTCTCACTAATGTTTTATTACTAACGTCTAATCATTTCTCACTAACATTTTTTTCCAACAAAAATGTTTGTTATAGACTTTGAAAAACTCTATCACCTTGTGTAAAGTGGTTATAACCTTTAAAGTGCTATTTTTTTCAAATAATGGTATATTAAAATATCATTAGGATCAAAATCGGCTTAATAAAGTAATTCATATAGGTTTTCAAATAAATTTGATTTGATTTATTAATTAACTAAGAAAAGACACATCATTTTCTGTGATATTAAAAAAAACTAAAGCATCTACAATATTATTTTATGATAAAACTTGTGAGAACTTATGCCACCCCACAACTACATTGAAAGATCTAAGAATCTGGTATTTCCTATGGCCCTAAAAAGGGTCAAGAGGATGTCAATCCTCTTTTGTTCTTTTTGGATCAAAATTATAAAAACATTCTTAATTATCAATCATTTCGTTAAATTATTCATTTTTTTTTCATTTTTACGATGCTTTTTCCTTACTGCTGATTTTAATTTAGATCCTCGTTTCTAAAAAAATAAATATCATTTTTCGGTTTCTTTGTATATTCTCAGATCATAGACTTCCATTTTCGCCTCCCCCTCTTTTAAATCAAAGTATAAATGGAAGTACAAGGTTAGAATAAGCTCTGTCATAAAGTCCACAATTTAACATTGGTATGAAACATGTAGTACAATTAGTGAAGACAACGAAGTAAGAAAACAAATGTCACTGGTTGAGAGAGAATACAAGAATCACATGGATCTGGCTTCTTTAGTAAAATCTATTACTACATGAGATGGTGTCAAACAAGATAACTTCGGTGAGCTGATAATTGTGATGGCAATAATCTAGGCTTAGCTCAACTTATTGATGAATAAATCTCTGGTACAGCGTTAGATATGCTTTTCTAAGAGAATGAAATAATGGATAAATCAGGCAAATCTCAAGAACACCTTTATTTCAAAGAAGATGACTTATTAAAAATATTATAGGTCTGTTAGAGTTTAGAATACTTTTCATCCCTTTTATTCACCATTTTAAAAAATTTAATAAATCTGAACAAAATATTTCTTAAATTTTATATTATAAAAAATTGATTTTAAAAGCTCAAACTATCTTGGATTTGTTGTAGCATGATGAAAACTGGATTTTCCAAATGGAATAATAATATGCCCATGATTTTTTTTTCTATCTGTATTAATCTTCCCTATGTTGGATTCTGCCCTCGCCGGAGTCATATATTATTCCATTACAAAAACAAAAGGATTTTCTGTTAGTTTTATCTTATGGTATGTCAATTTTGAATTCCTTTTAGTATCTGCTAGTATTAAAGCTTTTTTTCAACAATTTGAAAACTTTAAACTAGGCTTTACCATTGCTTGAGCCTTTCAAAGAATGTATATAAAAAGTTAAATGTTGTTAAAATTGGACAGCGTTTTAAGAGTAAGAGAAAAAAAAATTCAAATATAACCTTGCTCTTGAACATCGACTCTGTCTGCGACTAAGCAAATATATATATTTATTTATTCTTGTTTATTTTTCTTTGTTTGTTTCATTTATTTAGTTATAATATCTCTTTTTAAGAAATTATGTTACTTTCTTTATATTTTTTCCATTTATTTTTCTGTTTCCTAAATTTGAATTGCTTGTCTGGTAAATTTTATTATTTGCTAACTATCCTTGAATGATTCTGCAAATTATGTCGTATCTATTGCTTGGATCATTCAGATCTCCCCCATATTTTCTTTTTATGTATTCGTTTTCATTGCATTTTATTTATTTTTATTTCGGATTTTTTCATTTTCTTTGGTCATCTTCAACTTCCTTTGTACCTAACAGACAGTTTGACAACTATTTAAACTATATTTTTCAAAATTGTAATTATGAACTAATAACTGGTTCACTTTCACACTCGTCTGTGTCAATTTTGGCACACGCCTATTCATCATCAGAAAATGACTTCAGAAAATAATTACAAGATAATATTCAACAGCCTGTGTCTTTATTAGATGAAGCATTACTAAATAAAATTCATGAATAGAAAAGTAAAATGATGCCTCTATTTAGCCATCACTTGTTTTACAGTTCATTCTTCAAGCAGCGATAATATTAAAGTGTTTTTTGATGTCAAATCATGATATCCAATTCAATAATGTTTTATAAGTCATCGAATCGTTTGAAATTGTATTCAATACAAATATTAAAAGCGATATCGATGCCAAAAAAAAATTGTTTGACTTTTTTAGTTAATCATTTTTGGTCTGTTTTGCAGAGGCTATGAAATAAGCCTATCTTGTCTGGGTTTTGTGATGAGCAATGATAATCAGCGCTCTATAATCCTGTCTTCATTATTGCATATTTGTCTTCACACACACACACACACACACACACAATGTAAATTTTAAAAAAATATCATCAATGCATTATTTTCTTAAAAAAAAGAGGATGGAGGGATTTCTTAAATTTTTTTTACAATTAATTTGATGGTTCAAATTTTTCAAGCTAATTTGATTTTTGAAGTTCCTGATACGGTATGCTTTTCAAAACCCGATTAGAAATAGTTTTAATTCAAAGAAGATAGATATAATTAAAATTAAGGTTGAATTCATTCGTTGCTCCTTCGAGACGTATATGTAAAAAGATGCATTTGATTTGATTTTAAACAACAAAAAAATAGTATTGATTTTAAATAAAATTACTTTACATTTCAAATTTATATATCATTTTGAGATGTTGTGTCTGTTTTTTCTATTACATAAATAAATATAATATAACAATTCTTTGCAAGTGAAAATTAAATTTTTAATTATAATTCATAAAAAGAAAATATTCTAATTTAAAAAAAAACATAATTTTGATTTTTAAAAGATAAACAAATTAAGAGCTATTGTTTTTTTTTACTATAAAAATAAATATAGGTTTTAATTTCTATTCTAAAAACTGAGAAAAGATTAATTATAAAAATGTTTATAAAAAAATACAATGAAATTCCAAGTCAATGTACAAAAGTAATCTTAAAATGAGGGTATTTAAATCGTAGATGTTTATTTGGGATAAGTTGAAAAAAGCATGAAAAGATATTAAAGTATTTCATTTACTGTAGCAGAATTTATGTTTATTTTCAAATTTATTGTTAAAATTACGTCTAAACAATTGATTTTCCAATCTCGGTTTTTCATTGAGTAACAGCCTGTTGAAGTTCTATTATATCATGATAGTTTTGTTTCATCTTAGTGATTGAGAATAATTTTGATCAGAGTGTATCATAAAACTAAATGTTATTATATTTATTTTATGTAGATGAAATTACATTTTACAAAATATTTTAAAAGCACTGAGAATAGGATTGACTTATTTTCCATTTATTAATTTTAAGATAGTCATTAGGTGGGAAATATATATATATAAAATTCCTTGTAGTAAGGGAAATTTGAATCAACGGTAATACGAAAAAAATATCGCTCTTAATTTTTATTTATTAATTTATTAATTAATATTCTGTAAATGTTGAGTCTATTAAAATATTTTTAGAAATCCTAAAGATGAACGCTAAACATTTTTCATTTAAATTAAAATAATTCTGAATAAAAAAGTTGAAAATAGTTTTTACTTTATTTGTATTGAATATTCTTTGTAATTAAATAATTTTAAGCAATAAAAATATATGAAAGTCGTACATGAAGATTGAGAATTATTTATATAATAAATTATACTTTTTTAATAATTGAAATCAAATGTATGAATACGATTTTTGATGGCCTTTTTTGTCAAAATAGGGATACATTCCTTATCTATCTGTAAAAACTTACAGATAATCACTAGAATAATTTATAGATAAACAAACATAGAAAACAAGAATTAAAACTTCCAACTCCAGTTTTGTCTCTAAAAGATTTCAATAGATGGCGCAGTTTGCACATAGTGAAATATTCATTTCTCCAAATGCGTGCTAAAATTTCGGAAGCAAATTCGATATTCAGTGAATAAATGCTATAAAAACTTCTATAAAGATTTATTAATAAGAAAAGTAAATAATTGCGATTTGATGTCCATAATTTCTAACTAAATCATGCTTTTTACGTCTATGCTTCATGCGTCTATAATTGGTAAAGAATTGCAGATTTTCTAAAATGAAGAGTGATTCTAAAACGATGAATTATGGTACTGTGTTTCATAACATATAATTAAATACTGAATTAAAATACATCAATAATAATGAAATATCAAAAATAATCTATAAATTTCTCAATAAAGAACATATAATTAATTACAATGAGAAATCAACTCTAAAATATCTCCAATCAAGTGTTAAAAAAAAGTTGAAATTATTTATTGTGATTCTCGACTTCATGCAATTCCAGCAATGATATACAATCTAAAATATGGAAAATTCACCCCCCCCCAAAAGAAAAAGACCAAAGAAAATTTTAACTATTGAGACAGAAGTATTCTGAAATAGCCGCAGATTGGATGCGTTCAATTACGCATAAAAAACAACGTTATGTAAACATTAATGGAAAGATTAAAAACCATTGATAGTCAAAAGCTTTTATGATTTAAATGCATTAATTTAAATTCAGTTTAAAATGTAGGCTATAGCCTTAGAATTCAAGAAAAGAGGTAAAATATTAAAGTACAAACGCAATTCTAATCAATAACTGATCTTTTTAATATTTGTTATTATTTGAAGAAAAAGGAGGATTATTATGCTCGAAACTAAATTCTTGAGTAAAATAAATAAGAAATAAAACTTATTAAACAATTGAAAAACAAAAACAAATCTTTTTATACAAGAAAACGCTTGCATTTATAAATTAAATAACTTTCTATGCAGATTTCTGAAATTTCCTTGACTGTCGAAGTCTATCAGTCGCTATTCCATTTTTTTTAGCTATTCCGTTAACGAAGCTTATACTCAATCATTTCTCATCATTCAAATTTTAAACCCATTTATTTGGATCTTTCATTCATGATTATTTCCGATCATTTTATTTTATTGTTATTTTTTTTCCATAACTTCAGGTCGGTCATTCACGATCATTTCACCCCAGTTTCTCCTCAACTCTTTCTGTCTTCAAACTTCTAGAATATAACACAAGTTACCGTAATCTTCAAATATTCTAACCTACACACATATACAGTTTAACATATAAGTTTATACACACATATAAGTTTGGTTATTCATTTTGCATTATTGTTAACTTTCTCTAATATTCGTATAATATTTTAGTAATGCAATTTGATTGCTCTACTGTATTCTTATGCATTGCATCATCTTTTAAAAGGTATATTCAACTGTACTCTTTTTAGATTTGTTTCGATGGCTGACAGAAGTGGCAAAATATTTCCGCAATTATCAAAAAAAAAAAACTTTTCTGGAATGAATAGAGATTGTATAATAAAAAACTATATACAAATGAAATTGAGTGAATTTATTTTTAACATTCTTACTGTCAGAATATACATTAATGAGTAATTTTTTGACAGTTCTTAAGTATTTAAAACTTTTAAAATTCTAACTTTTAAATTAACTTTTTAAAAGTATTTAGTTGCATGGATACATTTTAATTTTGATCCGTAGAAAAGAACCATCTTTAAATTTCGTGCCTCTAACCGTGGTAATGCTTTAGCCTTTATTTGCCTGTCTTGATTTCTTCAACCATTGCATTCCATCTGCAACTTCCTGTAATATCACACAATTTATAAAAAAGAATTTCACCTTTAAAAAATTACCTCGTTAACAAAACAGAAAATGAAAATACTGTTTCGATGTTCATATCCAGCGAAATAAAACTTTTTCTAATTACATAACACTGGAAAAATTAAGTAAATGAAAAGTTTGATAGAAACAATAATGTTTGTTTTAACTTCCTTATTAGAATTCCTTTAACTTGTATTTACAATTAATCCTGATAAATAAATGAAAATATGAGACTAATTTTACAGGCATAAAATTGTTTCGAGTGAAAAATTATTATTTTTTTATTTTTGAAATTTTACCAAAAGGCATTTTAAAAATAATGTGAGTTTTCGATATGATGGTTGTTTTTCGCCTTTCCAATGTGTATAGCAATGGTGTGAGGTCAAATCACTTCATGTCGATGAAACATCGGACCTCCTACAGGACGAGTTATGTCATAGCCGGTGACGATCATCATGACACAATCATAATTCTCACTTTTGCTGTAGCGATGACCATAGCATTTAAATAAACTTTACGCTTTTAAGTAGAAGAAGAAGTGGGTTATATTCGCTTCCAAAATTTTAAAGTAGTGTAAAAATGTTTTCTTACAAAGATATGTTCCTAAATTACTGAGAAAAAAAAAGTTAAAATTTGGATTAGTTTTTATTGAATTAAAAACTTCAATAAAATTTTGAAAAAGTCTTGCTTTGTAAGCATCTACAACTCCAAAAGTAACTACTTCAGGAGTATGATTACTTTAAATTCCACTACCTACCCAATAGAGTGTGAGGTAAGCATCTCGTTGCATTCTGTTTGGATAATTTTTGCAACAAACAACTTATAAGAGAAAGTAATCAAACCTAAAAAACATTATCTTTGGTAAAATATTCTATGAAATATTGACACAAAAGTTTTCAAAAAATGTTTAATTTTCTTTGGAACTAGACTAGACTCAGATATAATTTATATTTAAAAAAAAGAAAAAGAATATCTAGAAAAAATATCAAAGCCGGAAGTTTCGAAATCTTTGCCTATGGAATTAAATTTTGAATAAATTCCTGAGTTTCTGATTCAAACCTTCACATTAAGATTCTTTGGACATTACTTGCCAGGGTACTCTTAGTTAGTGAATTCAAAGCATAGGAAAAGTTGAGTGGGTTCTCTTTTGGAACATCCCCCCGATCGATGGCTTCCCCTTTCAAAGAAGGGGGAAGAAGCAGAAGAACACAAAAGAAGGGGGGGGGAGAAAAGAAGCAGGAAAAAAAAACGAGCAGCGATTTGCATTCACTTTCGCTGATTTGTTTTATTCAACAGTCGCAGAAAAGAAAGAAAGGATGCCTCTCCAGGGAATTGGAAAGGACAAAATTCTAAAGGCATTCAGCCCCGGATAATTATCGGGGCGGAGGTGTTTGGGCTTAATTGAAAAAAGGGCGCAAACCTTGCGGAAGGTATCAAAGAATAGGATTGGGACTAATTTAAGCGAAAAATGAGATCCAGTTGTATTATAGTTGTAAAAGGTGTTTTAGGGTATATTTTTATCATTAATTTTGATTCACTAAAAAAAATCATTGCCATGAAAGCGTTGACATAAGATAGAATAATTGTATTTTTATTGAAGGAAATTATTATTATAATAAAATTTGTCTAATTGTATGTTAAGAGGATCACAATAAAAATTCAGTTTATTCAAAAATCCAAATAAAGAAAAAGATGATAAAAAATAAATACTGCAGAAGAAAATAGCAAGTTTTTTAAAACTAAAAATGACATCAAACATTTATCTTTATTTTTTACAGATGTTTAATGCATAATAAAAAAATAGCACATTAATACAAAAATAATGTATAATTAAAAAATAGACTGATAATAGCTTTCATAACTAAATTATTATTACCTATAATTAAAAACTTCAAATATGTAGCTTTAATAAAGAAATAATATTATATTTAAATGCAGCAACAATAAAAAAAGGGAAAAAAAGAAACATTGTAAAATAAATAAATGACTACGTATCTAGTGTCTCCATCATTTTTTAAGCAGGAATTTTTCATTGCTTTTTTTAAAATTATTAACATTGCCAAAAAAACAAACGAGCAAAACAGATACTTTTGACACGAGAAAGAAGCTATTAATCAATAACATAATTTAGAAATGCTTGCATTTCTTTAACAATTTTAGTTTTAATTTCAAATTACCGAAATTAATTCCGAATAATAACTGATAATTTAACATTGTGTTACTAGGATATTTTAGACTCTATGGGGGGGGGGGGGAGCTTTCGAATTTGGTGGATGAGGAACCGAATTACTTACATAAAAATGTACAAACAAAACATTTTTTAAAAAACAATTAAACAAAAACGCAGCAAGAAAACGGTATGTGTATGTAGAATAGGGGTGTGCAATAAAGCGATCACAATCGACGGGTAGGCCCCCAAGATATTTTAGAGCGATAACCTTTACTAAGACCTAAAACAGCATTCTAAAGGAAACTGTTACATTCATGCTTTACCCATTTGGAAATGTTGATGTATAAGAAATAACTAAAAAAAATAAATTATATATTATCTTTATCTTCAGAGGAAAACGAAATTTTTCTCTTTCAAAATAAAATGATTTTAAAAACATCTAGTTTGAAACCTAAGAAAAACTTTTAAAATCTGATAAACTAAGTAAAATATCTTAATTAAAAAAATCTTTATAATTTAACATCGTTCTTTGACTCTATATACTTATGTGAATCTGCCTTTTCAACATTTCTGCATTTTTCATTAAGACATGTCCTTCCGGTCTCACGGACGACCACTTAGAATCCAATGCAAGATTAGAAACTAGTAATTATATGCCGAGATATTCAAAATTGACAGACAGTATGCAGACATAGTTTTCTACTAACAACTACAAGAATTAACTTTAGATTGAACTGATATATTTTCTAATGTATTATGAATTGTTCGATATTAAATGCATCATTTGATAATATTTTATTTGTGGCTGTTATTATTATGTTTGTAGTTATGTAGGCAACTACCATTATGCTTACAGTTATAATAACTACTATTATTATATTTGCTGTCATAATAACTACGATTATTATGTTTGCAGTAATTATATAGTTTATATTTCTCCATAGTACCAATTCCATTGGTTTGCAGCAATATTTATTATATTTATAGTTATGTAATTAACTGTTTTTTCCATGTTTTATTATTAAGTTGTAATAAGGATTGCAGACCCTTTTTACTAATTCACCACACTTAGGCCACTAGTTGGACCCTTATACATTGAAAAAATTAGATGTAGCCAATACCCTGGGTAAATTTACCTATCCCTGATGTCGAACATAGACTCTATATTTGATGTTCATGCTTTTGAAACCAAAATACAGTTTCAAGAAGGCGTGAACTGTTTTACTGGCATTGAAGTTGAAATATTTTTTTTTTAATTTACGTCTATATGCCTAATAATGATAGCATGCTGGCGTATTTGACAATTTCTTTTTATACTTATTTCATTTCATTTTTAAAGACGATTTATTTAATGATTGATGCTAGATTTTTTTCCCCTTCTTTGCTTCATCCTGTTATTAATTTCATTTTCGTCTCTCACATTCGTCAATCGATTCGTAATAATAAACCACCGAAAATATTTCGTCTGCTTGTTGCCTTGGAAACAAACCAAATAAAAAGGATAATTGTACAGTTGATGACGACTGTCTCAAACTTGTTAATCTTCATAAATACCTGTCTTTATGTATTAACTTATTTTTTCAGTGTTGTTTTCATCAAGAATACTCATTGTCTTTAACCCGAATTTTCTTTTTATCTCTATTTTTGAATTAAAAATTAAAACTCATTTCATAAAGAAGAACAATGGATTTTTTTCAAAAAAAGAAGAAGAAGTTAAAGGAGACTGGAATCTGTTTCAGGTACCTTAACATAATAATTGTTTAGTCGAAATTCGTAACATAATAATTGTTCAGTCTATCAATGGATCATCTTCAAAATTTAATTTTGGCAATGATATTGTCGCGGTCAAGGCGTATTAAATTAAAGGTTGAATTGAATTAAACTGCAAGTTTACCACAAGACTAACAGTTAGTTTGACAAATTAGTTCAGAATTGAAATTAGAATAAATTTCAAATATGAGTGCATAGGCACAAATGGAGAGAAAAATAGGGGAAACAAGTAAATACACAAATACAAACGAAACCAAAACAAAACTGTTTACATACTAACAGAAACATATTGTAAAAGATGTAAAACAATTGAAAAAGCCTGATCAAATAAAAAAATAATCTTGATACGAATAGAAAAATATATATGCAAATATGTGCGGGCAAACACATCGAAATAAAGTTTAAATAATACAGGGGAAAATACTGTTAATAGACTGTTATAGTACAAAAGGAAATGAAAGAGGATTCACTCTGTGTAAAGGCAGATAACTGAGAAGGTCAAGCTATATTGTTCTTTAGAAGGCAGTTCCTGAATTTACGTCTTTGAGGAATAAACTTGGTGCCTTCGAATATCAAATGCATGGCATCCTGAACTGCACCACTGTGGTACGAGCACCTATCAGTCGGTTACAAATTGAATCTTTTTAAATAAGCTTTAAAGCTTCCATACCCTGTAAGAAACTGGATGAGCTTAAAATGTAACTCAGTGTTAGCCTTTCGGCGTCTCTGTATGGATGGAATAAATTCTTTACTGAGCTGCGCATTAGTTGATGCTTGATATAAAATATTCCATTCAGATATAACTTTATATTTAAATAATAGTTGGTTGATGGAATTAGGGATATGAAATTTGGGACAGATTTGGGTGTAATCACGCACTGCTAACAATTTGCTAATGCTTCTGCTAATTTGTTATCAGATTCATGGGCGTAATATCATAACAAAAAGATTTAATTGAAATTAAAGGCAACTAATATCCGTGATGAAACAGCTGGTCGCTAAAAGCGATTAGTTAGATTTATGATTTTATCTGACAGTTACGTGTTTCGTAGCATTTTGATGCAATTGGTTTCAGTTACGTTACATTAACGTCCCGTTTAAAGCAAAGCGAGGACGGACCTCGTAATTTTGAGCCCAGTCAGATGACGAGGATGCCATCTGTGCTAGCAGCTCCTCTTCATATTATACCACATTAGCGGGAAGACATTTGGCCCGGGCGTTTGAAGTGCACTAGACCTTCGTACATGACAGTGAATTTATGGAATCAACTTTCGAACCTAAAACCCTACATTTTCACCTTACTTCCAGGCTACCGCGGCCTATTTTATGCAATTAGATACGACTCTATTATTGATTCATACTAACAATGGGCAGAAAAAGACAAATAAAAATAATGTAGCTTTGATATCCGTCACAATTTCATGATTCAAAATATTTTCCTATGGGAATCATCATTCCACATATCAAGAGTTGTAATTGAAAGTAAACACAATCAATATTTTCCGCGACCCAGTTGGTCGCCAAATGATGTTAATTCTTAATAAAGGAAAACACGAAAAAGGAAAATTGTTTCAAGAATGAGAATATTTTTATTATGTCACTAATAATTAATAACTATTCTCACACTCCAATTACCACAGACTTTTTTTATAAAAAAATAAAAGTCGCCCTTCAATGTCATTTTCTTTCCTAACGTCACAAACTAAAGTTCATGCTGAATCTTAGATTCGAGAATCCTCTGAAGCAGACCTACACTGATCAATCCGTTCAATTTCCTCTTCAGAGTGTATTCGTATTCAGCTCAGTCTGGGGATGAGTAAATACTAGCTATGTCGGAGGCCAGAGACAAGGGAGCTCCCGCCATAACCCCATCAATCATCGGCGAAAGGGAGAAAGTGGTGGCGGGGAGATAGAAACGTAATTCAGAAGTGGGAGGGAGGGAACAGAAAAAAATCATAACCATAACACATGTCATGATTGTCGGAAGTGGAGCGAAGTTGTTACATCTCCTCTGTGTGTCATGGTCATCACTTTGTTAAGAATTTATTTACACTAGTTATAGACACGGAGTTTGTGAAGAAGAGCTGGCAACGAGAAAAGTGGAGCTATCATTCAATAATTTGGGAAGTTAAAATTGCGCTTCTGTCAATATGTTATTTAATAAGTCATCCGTCATTTTTTTGTGATGAACTGAAGATATTCCAGACAGAAATTTCTTATGGAAATCTTAAGTCTGGAACAGTTGTAAACAGTTTTAGACTGAACTTTATTATTATTATTATATTTTTTATTTTTTACGAATTTTATAATTTATGCTAAGAAATAAATGATAGAAATGCTCTCTCCCCTTGAATGTCTTGTACGTTAGCACAGTTTGTAGCTCAGCTGTATGTTAGTACATCCATGTTTCGTAGAAGAAACGGGAATGCATTTCGTACATATTCGATTCTTTTAATATTAATTGAAATTTCATGTATACTCTAATTTTAGTGTCAAAATGGCAAACCAAATTTTATTTATATAGCTTGTTGCATATTTCAATTCACATATTTACAAATGGACATATAGTCAGTATGTAGTATTTTTGACTACTTCTCATTTTATAACTCCTATTTTTATTTTTAAAGTTATATCTTAATTATGCAGAACAAACTAGTGAACTAGCCAAAATTTCCTCGCACACACTTTAATAAACTTTTTGTGCCATAGAACACTTTTCATTGCACTGGTGCGCAATAACTAATTTTAACTTTTGGACATAGTCATAACATCATATAAATAATTTTGGACATGTATAACTAATAAGGAATTCTAACTTTTGGAGTTAACTTCGCATTTTTACTAATCTATCTGGTCATTCTTGGCAAGTGTTTTTTTTTAAAAGATTAATCTCTGGCATAGGGTAAATAATTTCCGATATCGAATTCGGGCTTTAGAAAAGTTTTTCTTAATCAATTGAAACAAAACTGTCTTGCAGGCACAAAATCCCATTTCACATTTTGAATCATCGGGTTGATATGATTCTGAAATTACGGACCAATAAATGCTCTTCAAAGATAGCAAAATTTCCAAATTTGGCGTTTAGATAGTATACTAAATTTTGACCAAATGGCTCAAATCATTTTTTAATTATCTTTGCCAAAGATAGACAGACATTTTCCTAAAACCTTTTTTCCGAATTGAAGGAGGTTTAAGACATGGATATTCGTAAAAATATCGTGTTCGAATTTTTTTACGATTATATATTTATACTGACGATTATACACTTTGTATACGAGAATGTAAAAATGTATTTAATATGATAGCAATAATGTGTAAAAGTCAAATTCAATAAATGTAAGTATAAATCAAATAACTAAAAGAACGAAAATTATTGACAATAATAAAAAAATCTTGAGTAATTTATATTTAAGGAAGAAAACAGCATAAAACTAAAATTGATACCCATAAAAATTTAGATTTTTTTTTTTTGAATTTTCAAAATTGTGTAAAAATATATTTATGTAACAGTATGGTCTGAGGTTATTTAAGGAAATATGTTAATATTTTTAATTTTTAATTAAAAATATAATTAAAATTCTGAAATAATTTTTTAAAAAGTACAACTACCTAAAAATTTGTTGTTTTCTATATTTCGTAATTTTGCGTGCAATTTTTTATCCTATAAAACAATTTCAAAGATTTTTCCCATCATATATATAATAATAAAATAATTACAATTAATTAATATTCTATAGATATACAGTTAAATATTTATCTCAGGAATTCTACTTTTAAAAAGGCGTTAAACAACAGCCACAAAACAGAAAACAGGGTACTTTAATAACGCAAACATTGATGATTAAAGGACAAAACAGTTAAAAGGAAATTAAGGTTTTTGTAAGAAAATAGTATATACATATATTTTATCATGCATCAGAATTTTCTAATGTTCCAATATATAACCCATGTTTACCAGTTTACCATGTGTCAAACTTTAATGTAATCTCTACATATTTATTTATTGTATGCTAAATAATACATTATTTATTAAATTCTATGTAAGTGTTATTTTATGAGGATGTCAAAGCAAAACCAAGGAACAAAAAGGAGAAATTTTGGAAACATAATAGAAATTATTAAAGAACAGGGCAATTAAAAATGGGCAGTAAATTTAATTGCCTATTAACTAGCTAAAATATGTTTTAGTTACCATTTTTATGCACAATTAGTAATTTACGCAGAATTTGCATCATTCATATTGAGATTTGCACAGAATAATTTGCTAAGTAATTTCAATGCCATGACGTTACTCTTATTATACAAAAAATACCCTACTGTGTGTGTGTGTGTGTGTGTGTGTGTGCGCGCACGCCCTTCTTGTATTTATTCTAGTCTTTGGCGATCAGCAGATTAGCTAAGGGCATTGTTTGATTTTAATTCCAGTTTAATCATTTAGATGTATTTCCATGTCCATGATCCCACCAAATTGCCAGTTGTTAAGAGCATGTTTTTTCCTCTTCCTTCCTTATATAAACCTTTCTAATGGGCACCGATCCCATGATATATTAATGCTATTAAAAATAAAATTGTACAGTTCATCTATCTTCCAAACGGTATTCTTCTTTTGTTAAAGAAACTATTTTGTAAATTGCCTGTATATTAAACAGAAGCCATCTTCTTTGTGTTTCAACAATGGAAGAGAATCATACGATCTAATACTTGATGAAACAATAAAAGCTTTTTCTTCAATTTCAAGGACACCACGTAATTTATTGTTTGAAAATTAGGCAAGAAATTTTTTTAAAAGAATTCCTTTTTTAATGATTATTAAATTAGTAAAAATAAAAAAAAATAAAAAAGGGGCAAAATTTATTTCTTGTGCAATAATGTTTTCCGAAATTATCAAAGAGAAACGGTAAGAGTCAGCTTAATTTTTAATTAATTGAAATTCGAATGACATTTTCAAAAAAAAAAAAAATCGTTCTGAAGTATACTTTTTTATCCCCCAAGATATGCATACGCTAAATTTGATGTATGTAAGTTTGGTTAATTTGGCATCTGTGATCTGACCTATACAGCACCGACACACAAACATTAACCTTTATTATTCATAAAGCTATATACCTAAAGACTTCTTTATTTAATGCAATTTAGTTATAATTCATAAGAAATTCGAAGAAAAAAACATGAAAAACACAAACAGGGATGATTAAAGCACAAAACACTTAAGAGGACATATATCTAAACACATGCCTTCCGTTTTTATTTCGTTAAAGAAGAAATATATCTAAACATATGCCTTTAGATGTTTTTAGATCCAGACGACTTGGCAAAAGCTGAAAATCAAAAAGGGAGATCCCACCAGCCAGTCTCATACCCTGGCAGCCGTTCAACGCATCTGCAGAAGCATGTGAACTCAATTAACTGTTTCTGGACTGATAGTTAAAGTGCAAATCTTGACTGCGTGGCAGGACAGAAGAGGAGGGAGACCGGGCAAGGGTCGGGGTCTCTTATCGGGGGTGTCGAGAAAATGATTGATCGAATTCGGCGGGGATGAAAGGCAAAGGGGTGCAGCGCTTCAGGCTGTTCCTTATACCTACGTTATCTCTTTTGGGAGGAGATTTTGCTTTTTTTTATTTCACTGCACGGAAACCACTGGTAAACCATGTAACTGACCTTGTACGGAGGAATAAATAAGAATAGAGGAGTTTCATTCAATGTTCACTCGTGTTCTGCTTGACTTACCGAAGAGGGCTTTTACGTTGCAAATTTTTGGTAGAATATTGCTAGCTACCATTCCTTCTAGATAGAATGCATAAAATATGTAAGCGAATTTCAATTGTGACATAAGATTATTAGTAGTTTACGTTTCCTCTGCTTTTTTAGAGAAAGAGATATTGTTGAAATTGCTATTTTTTGTACTTTAATGAATATAACAGTACGAGTATTTGAAATATTAAGGTGTATATTTAGAAAATTCGGAGAAAATTAGATTTGAAAGTTAAAAAAAAGTATGCAAACAAGGAATTATGACTGGAAAAAAACTATTTTATTATAAACTGCTCATTTATCGATCAGTAAAGTAATTGATGCTGATATAGGTTGTTTTATTTCAATTAAATCTTTTATGCGTAACTTTATGTTAATTATTCTCTGAATAAAGTATTTTTAAGCATCAAATTGTGATAGATGTTATGGCCATGCTATTTTAAAAACTTTACTGTTCTGTGTATTATATATGTGAATTATCTTAATGGAGACAACTCCCATGACATCATGGCCCAGTTAGAAATGTAAGTCTTTGAATTTCGGCTATCTTCGAAATATCAAGGTAATGTAATTTGATTTCTTATTCTACATGTAAATTATACAGCTTTAATGGGATTAGTTCTTTGTTTTTTTCATAATGAAAGTAACTCAAACGATTAAAGGTTTGTAGAAACAAAAGAATTTCTGTGTAAAAGAAAATCAGAAATAAAATTTTAAAATTGTCAAAATACAAGGGGAAAAATTATTTTGCTGTACAACTGATGTCAATAAAAAGACAATTTGAAATTTGAAAATGGTGTGAAATATTTTTGTGCATTTATTTCTGGAGTTATAAAAGGGAACTAATACAATCGATTGACAAAAGAAATTCTAATGAAATTTTTCAAAAATAATGTGTTTCAAGGGACAACCTTCATGTCCACCCTTCGAAATATATGAAATTGAATCTCTCTAATTCAAGCAACAGACACCAATACGTACGCACGGACACGCTTATGTACCTCACAAGTAAGCATAATTCATTTTTTATACTAGTACAGATTGTAATTCAGTTTCACTTTTTCTATTAAGCATTTTTTTAAATTACAATTAAGGTAACAAATTATTAAATAAATGTACTTTTATTTACTATAAATTAATTCTTATCCCTTTGCTGTTGTCATATTATAACTTATTTCCCCATTATCATTAGTCAGAGCGATGTGCAACAAGAATCCTAGAAAATTCAATTCAGTGTAAATTTCAATATATGCTGCTGGAACCTCTGAAATATTAAAGGTCTTTTTGATTTTAATTTTTTAATGTTTTTTATGCATTTATTAGATTTTTATGAACGTGCAAAATCAATTACGGCTTAAATATTAATAGAATCCCTCTTAACAAAAGAAATTAATTGATAAGAAAATGTATGTGTTGCAGAAAAATAATTAATTGTAACCTTGTTATTACTTAAAACCTATAAAATATATAATAATATAAAATGTGCTGAAATATTTAAATTCCAATAACTTTAGAAAAATATATGGAAGCGAAATTATTTTTTCATTATGTGACATTAATGCTTCTTGGAGATAAATTTCGGTAATTATTTGAATACTCCTCCCTTGAAATTTGAAATATTATATTTTCTATAATTAAATTGTTTTTTTAATCATAGCTATGATTGCATTCCCACAAATAAATAGATTTATTTGTTTCATTAGACGATGCGCAAATAAATGTTATGCAAATACATTTTCATACCATTTTCAGTACTTCGATCTCCATTCATGTAAATACATTATAATACAAAAAAAAAAAAATGAAAAATTATTAAAAGAACTAAAAGCAATTCATATATGTAAAAATTAAACAAAGTATGTGCAAATCGTTCCAGAAAGAAATATGACAAATTTATGCTTAGCTAATACACAGATATATCTCACTTTAGATAACATAATATTTTTAGTTCCCATTTAAAGTTTGTTTATTAAAAATCCTACTGATTATCATAATGTCCTTTAAAATTTTTAAACATTTCAAAATGAGTTCTAAAAGTATTAAATTTATTTAATTATAAAAAAGAAATTCATGGGGGAAAGAAAATTTGAAATCCGAATTCGGAAATGCGTTAATACTTAGATTCTACACTGAAGTGACAAAAGTCATGGGATGACTGTTAATATCGTGTCGGTCCGCTTTTTGCCCGGCGAAGTGCAACAACTCGACGTGTCATGGAGTTCACAAGTCGCTGGAAGTCCTCTGCAGGAATATTGAGCCATGCTGTCTGTATAGAGGTCCATAATTGTGAAAGTGTGGATGGTGCAGGAGTTTGGGCACGAACGGACCTTTCGATGATGTCCCATAAATGCTCGATGGGATTCATATCGGGCGATCTAGGTGGCCAGATCATGCGCTGGAATTGTCAGGAGTGTTCTTCAAACCAATCGCGAACAGTTCCGGCCCGGTGACATGGCGCATTGTCATCCATAAAAATCCCATCGTTATGTGGGTACGTGAAGTCTATGAATGGCTGCAAGTGATCTGTAAGCAGCTGAACATAACCATTTCCAATCAATGATCGGTTCAGTTGCACCAGAGGACCGAGTCCATGCCATGTAAAAACAGCCCACACCATTATGCAGCCACCACCAGCTTGAACAGTGCCTTGCTGGCAGTTTGGGTCCATGGCTTCGTGGGGTCTGCGCCACACTCGAACTCTACCATCAGCTCGTAACAACTGAAATCGTGACTCATCTGACCACGCCACGGTTTTCCACTGGTCTAGGGACCAGTCGATATGCTCACGAGCCCAGGAGAGTCGCTGCAGGCGATGTCGTGCTGTCAGTAAAGGCACTCGAGTCGATCTTCTGCTGTCATAGCCCAAGGAAGACAAATTTCGCCGTGCAGTCCTATCGGACACGTCCCTCGTACGTCCCACATTGATTCATGCAGTTATTTGACGAAGTGTTGCGTGTCTATTAACATTGACCATTCTACACAGACGTCGGCGGTCTCGGTCGTTAAGTGCAGGTGGTGGCCCACTGCGCTGTCCGTGATGGGATGAGATGCCTGAAATTTCATACTCTCGGCACACTCTTGATACTGTGGATCTCGGAATGTTGAATTCACTAACGATATCCGCAATGGAATGACCCATGCGTCTAGCTCCAACTAACATTCCACGTTCAAAGTCTTTTAATTCTCGTCGTGCCGCCATAAATCACGAAAAACCTGTTCACATGAATAACTTGAACACAAATGAAAGCTCTGGAAAACGAACTGCGCATTTATACTTTTTCGCTGTGTTACTACTGCCATTTGTATATTTGCATAGTGCTATCCCATGACTTTTGTCACTTCAGTGTAATTCGCTGTTTTTCATATTATTTTGTAAAATTTATTCTTAACTATATCAATGGTAGCATGGATATAAAAAATATGTTCTATACAATATGTATGAGTATAAACACTTCTAAAACATTTACAATTATTTTTGTAAATTGTAATAAGAAGAAATACTTTTTTGTAATGTACTAAATCTACTACATAAGTTTTTTTAAAATTTATAGTGACGTAAGAACGCTGTTGAGACAAAAAAATGCATTAATTCTTAATTAAAGGTATTTTTAAATTTGGAAACCATTTCCTTACTGAGTCTTTATTACTGAAGAAGTTATTATCTACGTAGTCTGGTAACTTTAATTTCAACAGTTCGCCAGGTAAATTGTTTCGCACTTCTTTTTAATCAATTATCATCTCTTCATGCATGATTAAAGTACCCGACTACGTTTGAAGGACAAATTTTGAAAATTTGGAATTTTTAAAAACTATTTATTTTTTTAGATATATTGTCAATTGTCAATTAAAAATACTATAAATGCAAAAAACGTGTTTGAAAGTATAATATATTTTCAGAAATAGGAAAATTTAAAGTCAGTTTTAATGATATTTAACCAAACCGGTTAACACTCTACACAAAATGGTAACGCAGCAATCTTATTTTTCATTGTACACAAGTTATAGAATATAATGATGAATGAAATGAACCAAAATCTAAGAAAATTGTTGAGATGCAAAGAAGTTATGGGTAAAAATACACGTATATATGCATTTTTCCACATAAATTCACAACTTAATTTTTCTAAAAACACCTGTTAACGAAATAAGATTTCACCAACAATAAAAATTTTGGCTCATTTCATTGCACATATTATTCAAAACACACGCTGAAATTTTTATGTAAATACTTTTATTAGGTTTTGAGATATCATGTTAACGGTAGAGAATTTTTATGAAAATTAAAATTGAAGACAAACTTGAGCTGAAAAATATGTTTTGCTTGAAATTCCCCTTGATGATAGGTCGGGCCTTCTTTCTCCTAGAAAAGATAAACTGTTTTGGAAAGAGAAAAGTCTAAACTACAAGAAATAACAATGAAAAAAATTGCCAATGTGGTTGAAAACCAGCGTTTTTAACGTAGTCGGATACCTTAAGTTCAAAAAATGCCATGCCATATACATTATTGGAAAAAAAGAAAAAAAAACCACCCATATGATCACTTTTTTATATAACATTGAAGTTTAAATTTTGAAAGCTGTCTCTCACTGATAGAAGGAGAAGTAATCAAAAATAATTAATTGATTGAACTGCATTTGTAAAACTTAATTCTCAAAGATTATATTGAATCATCAAGTACAATTGATACAACAAATTCTTTCTGCACATATAAGCAAATACCATATTTCAAAAGAAAACTACTCCGGTTTGAAAGGAAAACCAGAAGCCTTTCCAGATCTGAATTAACTGAAGTAAGAAGGGGGGGGGCTTTCAACCACAAACACAGTTAGGGGTAGACCGTAAAGCAAGCCAGTGGTTATGGATGGCTCCTTCAGGAAATCACCACAGGAAGTAGTCGATAAGATATTCGAGATCTCCAGTTTGTTAAGTTTCAGATATCCGTCACTTCAACTTACTTTCCTAGCGGGTTTTCTCTTCTTCCCAAACCTTTATCTACTAAGTAAGACAGGGGAATGGCTTCATCAGAAACTTGACAGGGGGTAGAAAGACTGTTGGTTAGCATTTATTATGCAAGATTTTTATGAGTGATCGTAAAATATTCTTTAAAAACTATAAATTTATTACAGACTATAAATAATGTATGGCTGAATTCGTTATTTTTGGCGTGAGGAGGGAGGGTTAGAAAAGTAAACGAAAATAGAATGCAAGTTACTTTCTTTTCAGCTTTGATTTTAAAAAATAGGTTATGCTATTAGATGGTTTAAAAGCAATATCTGTAAAACGTACTTTATTAATACTAATTTTCAATTTAATTTCTTTCAAGATTTCTACCACAGAATTTAATGCATAGTTTCTTACCTTCATATATGAGATGATGTTTATTTGGTTAAATAATGAAAGCAAAATACTATTGTTATAATTAATTTCCCTGATTTTTACATTTTTTTCAGCTTTGTTTATACTTAATTAATCATTTTATGCGAAATCTAGGAATCATAAATCGTTTTTTAAACATTTCTTTGGAATTTCCAAACTAATCTTTTTATGCTAATAAAGCGTTCTTCTTTTTATTATTTTTTTACAGCAATTACTTAAAAAGAAATATGCCTTGTCTGTTACTACAACATTTGATTGTGTCGGCGAATTTAAAGAAACAAAATAACTCTTTCAAACTTCTAATTTCGAATTGGAAAATTTAATTCACATAAATTTAATTTCTTTAATTCAAAGGATTATTTTTAAAATTTTACTAGAGATATGGCTAATTTTTATTGGCACATATTTAGAATTTTAGAATTTAGAATTTTTTTTTCAGTCTATTGCAAATTTGTGCTTGCTTTTCTTCGCCGTAATAAATAATCATGTTGATTTTTTTTACATTTAAATAAACTTATTCCATGTATTTAACTGAGTTATTTAATAGCAATAAATTCTAGGATATAGAATACTTTCATTCGAAAAAAGCAAATATATAATTTTTTTAAATATTAATGGTTGATTTAAAAAATGAGTTTAATTTATATACATAAAATAATTAGTAAACCAAAGAACAAGTCCTCCATCCCATAATATTAGTCCCGTTTTGAGAATTTTTGTTTTATGTACAGATTCATGACCTCTAAATAAGGCATTAATGACAGCCTGTTGTCCCTCCCGTTAAACTCTCAATTTTTGTGAGAAATGAAGGGGGGGAAAACACATCTTCACAACATAGCCTCTACCGTATCTTCTCTATGAGAGAAATAAAATAACGATAAAGTTCCCCAAACGCAGCCAGAGGGTTCATTTCACCAATTTTTATCTTGTTTAAAACTTCCTGACATTTGAATACGAAATGAAGCCTTGTTTATATCCCCGGTAGCCTCATTCCTGAAAGGTATTGCGAAATAAAATCTTAGCATAGCCCCTTCAAGTTAAACTGATTTCGGAAATTTCATTCACCAATTAATATCCCCATTTTTTTATATATAGTTAAATAATGATAAAATTATAATTTAAGCAGACAAGTGTAATTTAAAATAATATTGTCATGCTGTGTTTATTTTAAGCCGGTAACATTTTAAGAAGATTACGTATTTCGCAGATATTGTGCAGTAGTAAATGATTGTTTCATAGGGCCAAGTACTTCCTATTATTCACTCTTTTAGATCACTCATAATCTTTTTTTGCATTCGCCTGTTCACAGCAGGATCAAACACATGCAGGAAAAGATCCCGCATGCAACCCGAATCGGCATCGGTATCATAAGTAAGCCTTCCTTGATACGATATAATCTACTGAATTACTTGACTGAAATTGCTAAATCAATACCGTTAATAAGATGGGTGGCTAGCTGGTTGTAGAAGGCAGGTTGTCTAGAAATAATTTCATGATATTAGGTGGCCATTTAAAATTTGACCAATAAACTATTATGAAAATAAAACTGCTCATAATTTTATGAAACACTTTAAAATCACAAATCTCTTTATGTAAAATGTTACATACATATATGTGTGTTAATACTATAAATATACATTGCTACAAATGTATAATAACATTAATTCCATTTTTCACGATTCTTTCTCTTAATTTTAAATAAATAGTTTTTTTTTAATTTGATGAGCAATGTTTTTGAATGTTATGATGAGAATTAAAGTCACCTAACAAAATATACAATCATGGGCTTTTGCCAATAAATAATTCAATAATAAGAATTCACTTCTTCAGCTTTATTTCTTAATATGCACCCCTTTTTAATTTACTGTACACAAATTCAACTGAATTCCTATTTTACGGTTCAATCAAATTACAAAGCGATTTTTAAAAAAAAATTGCATTCCATATAATATATTCCAATAATAAGAATTCACTTCTTCACCTTTATTTCTAAATATGCACCCTTTTTAATTTACTGTACACAAATTCAACTGAATTCCTATTTTACAGTTCAATCAAATTACAAAGCGATTTTTTTTTAAAATATTGCATTCCATATAAATCATTTAACAGTCTAAGAGTTAATAATATGAGCTAGAGGCAGCAAATAATGATGATTCTACAAATTAATACCATAAACACTGATATTGCAAATGAAAAAATAGTTTGGACACTCACTTACTAATCACTATATTTTAATAAATTTCTTTATTACTAAAACAAAGAATAGGACAGAAGCACGTGTAAAAACTCATTAAAATGAGATGCTTGTTGCGTCTATATTCCGTAATGCTGAATCGCAGTGCTAATAGACTTCTTGGAAAAGACTCCGCTATCCAAATTAAGATTCTTCCACACGCTACGGCTAAAAATACTCGGATTACAACAGATAATCGTGTCTTTAACCTCTGACAATGCGCGGGCCTCTCATTCCACATTGTTAGCTTAACAGGCATTTAAAATTCGCTTTACGCCATCATAAATCTCCCTCCTTCTCACTTAGCATTCCGAACGCGCTTCGGGGGTGGCGGGAGACATTTTTAATAGCCGCTCCAACATAAGGGTCATTTGCGGTGTCTACACATCGACACTTCATTCTTATTTATGGTCGGGGGGGGGGGCTCCCGTTTTCTTGTACCTTTCGCCCCCTCACGTTTGTATCTTTTTGGAGGAATTGATTTATCGGGCAGAAGAAGATACTCGACACTCGACCTGAGGTGAGAAAGGGGGGCACCCCCTCTCCCACTCTCACCAAGAAAGACCCTTGGCCATAAATCTTGCCCCACTCCGTTAGAAATTGGAGCATGGTAAATTGGGGGAGAGACGAAAGTTGCTACGATCTTGATTTGGAAAGAACCGACCACTTTAAGAACCAATTTAGAATGATTTGTATGAATTTGATGGAGCTAAGTGAGAAATTGAAAGTCAGTTGTGGAATTTTTGTAATCGTTTATTGATTTTTATTTACATTAGATGCCTTTGGGGATCACTTGGTTCGCTGGGAATATTGGTTGTATTAAATTTCAACTAAATCGGTTACTCATAATTTCATTTCCAGGATTCAGTCTAATAATCAGACATTTAAATGCTATTAATTTATTAATCATACTATTATCTGTCTATTTTAAATATGCGCTTTTCTGGTGGACCCTCATCCCCAATTCCATGATATAGCGCTAAAGAACGACTGAAATGTTTCCATAGACCAAGAGACTCCAATTAGAATTTCTTTAACCTTGCCGATCCAGGTAAGGATATTTTTAAAGAATTTGTTTACATAGACAACTTTTCATCTATTTACTCGGTAAGGGAGAGCACCTAATTTAAACATTTTTAGAGAGATTATGTAGCATGATTTAACCAAAAATGGGGGGTTATGGAATTAGATCAGGGAAAGAGAATATTTCAGAATTAAAAGAAGATAAAAATTGGGCACGTAATTAGGACTTTTAAATTTGGAGATTTCATTTCACACACACACATATTCGCACTGACACACACTCATTCATAACTACTAAAGTAACTTTTTAAAAAACACACACAAATTACCAATAAATTGGTGTGATTAAAAGAAGATGTTTACTATTTTCCACCAAGTTTTATGCAATGTTTTCATTAGTTGTCTTAGAAAAATGTCAAATTATTACTTGTAAAAAATTGTTCGTATAGGCACATAACCAACTTCCAAGGTATGTATATGCTAAATTTGGAAATTGTAAGCCAAAAATCGGCCCTTTTTCACTAATTTCCATTTTATCATTAGAAGATATTTATAAAAATTAATTTTGTTGCTTTTTTCAAGCTTGACATTATGTCTATTACTTGATCATTATGTCTATTATTTGATCATTATGTCTATAATTTAATATTAACTAAAAATTAGTACAGTGCTTTGGAAAAATAATAATATCTCAAAATTTGTAGCTTGGAATAGGTTCCTTATTGTAACTTTTGTAAGATTTATGATATGCCACTTTATAGATTAAAAAAAATGTTGGAAACGGATCTCTTTAAAATGCAATATTTGTGAAAATGTGAAATATATAAACGTATAATCGATGAAAATTTTGTATTACTCATATAATGATAAGCATTTTTTTGGTTGTTGTTTGCAGACATTAATTTTAATGAAAGTTTATAAAAATAACTCATTAACTTATTCCCTTTTTGTGTTTATATAGTCATATACAAGAGAGTAACGGTAGCATGTTTTTCTAAACCGCTCATTCAAGGTTACAGTCTCTGATAATCAAACCTAAAGAATTATGCGAATTTTTGAGTATAACTTTATGATCCTAGTTCATTTAACTCTTTCACTGAATAGTTATGCATTTCTATTAGTAATAAATATTTAAATATATTCATCATTAAAAGTAAATGCAAATTATATAAATTTGCATAAATTGTTAACAATAATTTTTCATCAAATATCGAAAACCAATTGCTCAGTCACTCTATGAAAAACCCAATGACAAATGCAAAATATTATATCTTAAACTCAAGTTGTTTTTTAATAGTTAAAAAACAGAATGCACCATTTTGAAGATTTTTTTTTCAAAAATTGAAAAGAGTTAGTAAGATTAGGAATCTTATCAATGATAATATTATTATTAATATAAAAACTAGTTACTTGCAATACATATCTTATAGAATACGCATTTTATGTTTAGTAATTTATGTTAATTTACATTTACAAATAAATGATTTTAAAAAGCTTGCTTACATTTGATTACAGAATTATCAAATTTTCTAGCCTTTTTTCGGATTAAGAAGTAGAGGACGTTATAACAAATGTGTAATAATACATTTGAATAATTGTGGATGGGGGCCTTTTTTGCAAAGTTAAATATGTACAATATTTAAAATTTTGAAGGTAAATGATTCATAGAAGATTGAAATATTTAATAAAAATTTCACCGGCACTGGAAAGAAATAAGTGGTTCAGAAAATTTATAAATAATAAATACTCTCTTTTTTGAATCCACCCTTTTCTTTCATTTTAAAAATAATATTTTAATATGCTAATAGTCAAGAGCCCAGATTACATTTACTGCTTTGAAAATACTCTCCAGAGCTATTCCCTTAAGGAAGAATTTCTTAAAAACGAAAGTAGATCATTGAATCAACTTGTTCATTAATCAATGCCCAGTTTTCTCAAAAACAATGAAAGATTAGAGAAAGAAATCGCACGGTCAAAACAAAAATCGATTCATAAACTATTTCGAAACATCAGCAGGAAGAAACTACCGCCAACAAATTGGAAGGCAGCGAAAGCCTGATTCTCCAATTCGATTGGTCGCTTTATTTATCCTAGTGTTTCCTCCCTCCCCCCTTTTCGGCATCTTTTCCGATACTCCCCCACCTTTTGGCGGGGAGAAGCTCGCGGGAATTATAATCTAATAGCTGACGAAAGAGAAGCGTCACTCTTCAAGACTCCGAAGGGCTGCCGGAAAAAAACACATCGCCAAAGAGAAAGGAGCCAAGTGACGCCAACCAGAAATTCTGGATTGAGTGGAATAAATTTAGTCTTAAATATAGAAAGGTGATTTAAATACAAGTAGTTCTTCTAGTGTATACTTAATTCGGCAAATAATTTTATAAGATGATTTTACAGTTTATTTTGAATTTTTATTTGGATTAGGAATTTAAAACTGTATAATAATAAAGGCGTAGATAGCATCTTTTCTCTTTTTTTTCTAAATAAATTAACTGTGCAGGAAAAAAAACCTTGATTAGATTAAAAAACTGTACTTTCTTTGTGTAATTTTTTGAAAGCATAATGTTTTCTTTTACTCAGCTATTCTGGTCTCTTTTTTTATTTACTTGGAATCCTTTTTTTTTTTAATAAAGTTTTATTTTTTTTTATAAACCGTTATAGAAGTTGAAGAAAGTTTTTACTTACTGAGTTAATTGCTTTAATAATTACGCCAAGCTTTCGCTAACGGCCATTTAGCGATGAAGAAGTCTGCTCCCCTCCCCCTTTCAAAAATATTAAACTATCCCCCCCTTTTTTTTAGAATTTTCTGTCAGTTTCATATAATGCTAAAGATTGCTACAACAACGTAATTATTTAATGTTGAAAATGACTTCATTATTTAATGTTATAATTTTCCAAAAACGTAATTTAATACATTAAATTTGAAGACATTTCATTTGGGCTTCATTTCATTTAAAAAAAGTGCTGTTGCAGATTACTGTCAAATTAAACATACTTTTCAGAAATCCGTCTCATTTATGTTAAGAATATAACGGTAAATAGAATGAAGTAATATTGATAAGAGATGCATTCTAAAAAACTGAGGTAAGAATAAATTGGTGCCTTTATCTATCAGTGAATCGGGAATCAATCTTAATAAAACAATTATATTTTGATCAAAATCTGTCTGAAGTCCTTTTTAATTTCATTGTTTCAGACAAAAGATTCTGAAATTTTTAGGAATAAATTCTTACTGTTAAAGCAGATCGGCACTTACTTAAATTAAACTGATAAGCATTTTAACTGGCTATAGTAGAAACTGATATAAATGATTTTATTTTTGTATGATCACTATTTACGTATAATATAATTAAAAATTTAAATTTCATCTTTCGATTGCTATTTAATTGTAAATTACTGAAAATGAAGCTAAGAGTTACGGAATTCAGTAGCTATTTATACAATTTAGACTAATATCAACCAATCTCCTTACTTACCCAGAGGCGTAATGACCAGAAATATATATTAATGGCTGGGATGTCGCTGCTAGAAGGCACCATAGAAAAATAATCAATACCTTTATGCCCCTTTTCAAAGCTATATATGACGAGAAGTTGAAATAGTAACAGCCCCTAGCATCATTAATCTTGTAAAGTCATTTTTGGGGTAGAGACGATGTTTTGCCCCCGACTCATCTACTTGTACTTTGTTGTGCTACTGGATTTGCATACTACACTAATATGATCATACTTTTGGCTGTCATTTGAATTTTAGTTGCAATAATTTGGAAACTCATGCATGGTACACTCAGTTACTTTTCTCAAGTAGATCTGAATTCAGTCCAAAACATGAAAAAGTTCTTTTTTGTGAATTAATTCTTTGTTATGAATTTGGTTAATACAACATATTATGTTGCCAGACAGTATGTAATTAATATATTATAATTTAGAAGTATAAAACTATTACTGGAAGATTGCACAATATACAATGCTTACAAATTTCGTATAAAAATAATCCCTTTATCAAACAAAAATTTAATTTAATGTCATTTGCTGCTGGTTTTATTTATAATATTGAATAAATGGATTATCAGAATTGATTTCAAGAGGGGGGAGGAGGAAAGATTAAACCTGTCAAAATTGGAGAAATAATAATGGGAGAGAGATTAATGTCCTTAATAAGTCATTTTCAATACAGGAAGATATGTGATTTTTTTTGTCATCAAGTTAAGGTACATTGTTCTGTTCATATATAACGAATCTTCATATTTTTGTGCTTCCTTTTATCTTGCAGTATTCACAATTCCTTTCATCTTGTATCTTTTTAAATTAATTTAAGGAGTTGTTGGCGTTTGATATTACTTCATTCTTAATTTCTGAGCTTTTTTAAACATCTCAATTCCAATACACGGCTGATCATTTTTCATTCAAATACATGCCCTACTTCACAAAACATAAAACACTGGCAACATTAATTTGTTTAACATTTTATCGCCAAACATCGGATTCCGTCTATGACATCTCGCCAATTGTGCCACCCCTTTCCGGAAAAGAATGAATCCCTGCCGGCGCGTCTGTGACAAAGTAGGCACGTATGTATGGGCGAGTGTGTACAGCAGGCAGGCGACACTGCAACGCGTCCTGCTCATGAATATTCCATGAGCGAGGCACGTCAACTCCAGCTGGCTGCTCTCCCCCGACCACCCTCTCACCTCCTTTTCCTCGTCTTGTCCTCCCCCCTCCTTCCGAATTCGAAGGATTTTTCTCTTTCTCCCCTTTTACCCCCGCATCCCAGAGTGGGAATTTTTACTTCTGCACCCCTTTTCTGTTTATTCTGCTTCGTTGTTTCGTCGATCCCACGCCCCCACCCCACTATGCTTCTGTACAAGAAGGGGGCTCGGTTGCAAACGGTATGCTTTTATTTATTAGTTTTCGTCATAATTTATTCTAAAAAGCTGCCATTCTTGCATATCTTAAGATTTTTTTTCTTTCTTATTTGACTTTACAAATAATTCTTTGGAAGTTTCTTTGTACCTTATATTAGGAACATGTCGCATTCCATGTGGGTATGACAGGAAATAAAGGTTCGAAATCCTCGGAAGTAATCTGATAAAGGCATTGCAAACTCCGAAGGATACTTAAATATTTCCGATTTATAAATAAATAAAAATCAAGGAAGTTAAATATTTAATATGTGTTGTTATCTATTTATTTGTATATTGTTTTCTGATTTTCAACCTCAACGAGAAATATTTTCTATCTTCTTTAGAAATGAAATTAATTTCGAGAAACTGAACAAGAAGGGACATACTTTTATTAGCTAATTTTTTCCCATAATTTATTCTAAATATAATTATTCCTGCATAATATAAAAGAATTATTTCTTCACTTATTTTTTCTTATCTTAATTGACTTTACAAAGTATTACTTAAAAATTTATTTCTGTTGTATTTTGCATTTTTTTACTAATTTTTCAAAAGAAAAATTCAAAACTCTCTAAAGTACACTGACAAAGATGTTGCAAACTTTAAAACATATATAAATATTTTAGCTATATAAATAGATGTAAATAAAGAAGTATTTCGGAGTTGGAGCCTGAATTCAAAAAGCTATCTCCTTAACAGTATACAATTTTCTATACATCAAATTTAGCCTTAAATATTTTTGTTTTCCTTGCAACTACTAATTTGCAATTGAATAAATTGCGGGACAAACTAGTTAAAGAAACCTCGGCGCAAAGTAGCAGGATTATACTTATTAGATTTTATCACATTTAAAGAGTGTTATTCCTGTTAAATTTATTAACAGTATGTTTTTTTTTTCTTATTATTTGCTTGAATATGAAGTATAGATAAAGTATCGTTTAGGCAAATAACTATAAATTTATATTTAGGTGAATCTTAACAAATCAGATCTTCTTGAATAGGTAATACACTTTTTTGGCATTAATGTCCGTTTGTTGTTGAACACAATAATAAAAATCCTTTAAATTATATGAATGAAACTACGCTTATAAGCTTAAAATTAAATTTCTCTAAAATTCTGAAGAAATTTATTTAGAGGAAGTAGGTCTGTTTGTCTGGCTGTTAAGTGAAAATGAACTAAATGTAATAAAATAGATAAAATTAAATTTAGCATTTAAAATATAGATTTTTATCAAATGTTAAATCATTTTCTAATGTTAATCAGTCATTTCTCTATCTTTAAAACAGCTGACCATATTTCGAGTTGTTAGTTAGTATTTATATAAAGCATGTTACTTTATGGAAAAAAATGTAGTTACTAGTGAAATTTTAGTTTCAATCAGTAAAATCAAAGGCGCTCAAAATATATATTCGTGCGACAAATTCAGAAAAAATGTTAAATTCAAGTCAAAGAACTTTAATTGCCATGATGGTATCCATTACCTTATCTAAAGTGGACAATTTTAAGAAAGGAGAGGTGCATAATATTTTTTATTGAAGAGAATGTGAGAAAGTTTCATGGTGTCCACTTCCACTGGTTTATTTAACTTAACGAAAACTTTTCTGGCACAGCTTATTGGTATAGTATAGCATGCCATATGAACGTGACAGGAAATACATCTTTGGAACCTTTGAAAACAATCGCAAAAATGTATTAAACACTGATAGATATCGAAAATATATTTTCAATGTCACATAACCAAGCATTAATATAGGTGAAAAGTATCTTACATTAAAGGCTTGCTTTATCAGAAGTTATCATTTTATTCAGAGAAGTACTTAAGCTATATGAGGTCTCCGCTTTGAGCGGGCCACTTGAAAAATTAAAATTCAAGAAGACAATAGCAAACATTTAGACGTTTATGGAATTGTCACGTTTCAGAACGGAACCTCAGATATAACAGGCCTATAAAACTTTGTAGGTTCTAACTAACTTATTAAGACATTGATCGAATTATTAAGCAAAAAATTAAATTGTTAGACGTGATGATGTTTAACAGTATCTCTTTTAATGCCAATTTCCACTCAGCAAGATGAGTTAGTTCAGCTTCGGTTTTTACTGCATTTGAATTCACATCTCAGGGATTTTTGCCTGCAACTTGGATTCCCGATATGCATCGCAGGAAAAACTTTAAACAAAGCCTCTTGACTTAATAATACTTTTTGATGCTCTTTAAAATAGCCTATGAAAATTTTTCTCAAAATAATTATAATTAGTGCATGAATAATAAGAGATTTCCTAAACTTTGCTGTAGTGAAATAAGACTGTTTTTAGTTACAACTGAATAATCTTAGTGGCAAACTTAATAGAGTTCAATTTAGATGAAAAATTTTAAATGGATATCAAAAGTTTTTAAAACTAAAAGATGGTAGATAGAGTTTCATAACCACGCGTTTATGATTCATTCAACATTACCACAGCCATCAAAATTATAGTTTGAAATATGATTGGGCGTATTACCCCTAGATGCCCTAATAAAAATCAGCGTAGGAGTTTTAAATGTTTCCAAAAACACCTTAGTTGGTTAATGATTTAGATTTCTGAGAAATTCTGGGTTGGCTTGGATTTCTTGGAGAATTCTGCGCTGCCTTAGGTTTCTGGGAAATCGGAAAATGGCAAAAAGGTTTGTTATCTTCAAATCGAATCAAGGTTAACATAATCTCATTTTTGGTTTTCGTTGGAAATAGGAAAACAGAATTTTGAAGTGGGTTAGTAAATAATCCAGATTTAACAAATTATTATTTAACGAATTGAGGATTATATTATAATTCTGGATTATTTTCTTTTCTATCTTTTGGAAGCTGAGAAAATTCTCTAGGTCGATACTGAATCTGTTAGAGGATTTTGATAGTTCTAGTCATATTGCTTATATTGTAATTCCTTAATTATGTCAGTTTTAATATTGTTAAATTGAACAAAGTAGAAAAACAGCAAAATATTTTTTAAACTATTCTTTTCATATTTTATCAGAGAATCAAGCCGTCTAATAGAGTTATTAATCCCCTAACATCTGTTACATTATTTACACTATATTTCCATTTTAAGTCCACAAAAATTACAAAATCTGTTGAATTTTAATTTCTAGTCAGATTGTTTTATGGATGCCATCGTTGGTCTCGTAAGAATAATGATAATTTTACGAAGAATGGTAAAGAACAAGTGAAAGTCAATTTAGGTTGGATGCAACTTAATGATTTAGGTGCATAAGAAAGACAGAAAGAAGACAGTTGCCTTTAATCAATCGGTTTTCTTCAGTTTGATATCACAGGTATAACAAGAAAAAGTATCAATAAGTAAGACTTATAATTTTGAACACATTGATAAAAATGCAATAAATAACATTATGAAATGGAAATGGAAATTTTGCAAATAACTATTAGTCGGCATACCTGCCATTAATGCTAACACATTTCCCATCTGTTTGAAAATTTAAACCTCATAGAATGTCATCGCCAAAACTCACCATCACATGGCCCGATAGGGAAAAGTGGATTTATATACCCAGCCATTTATAATATTCTAGTAAATTCACGTGTGCGCAGAAAAAAAAACTGCTCGTGCGTTGAAATAGCGGATAATTGCAAATGCTTATTTTGATGAGACAACTTGCTGCTGTATAGATTTTACGTATGCTTTGTCTTACTGGATGGATTGTAACTGAAAGTAAATTTTACTTTAAAGAGAATAGTTGTCTTGCGGAACATCAGAGTCAAGTAAGAATTTCTTCATGTGTTCAAATAGATGAAAATCTGAATGCTCTATCTCCGGAAATAAATTTTCTCCGTTTGTACAAAAATTCAGTTGGGAAATTTTAGAGCATTATCAGTAGAGCTCGATCCTGGAATCATCAAGTTTTCTTCTGTTAAATCCATGAAACGGTTCATCAACGATAAACATCTTCAAGTCCCCGAACGAGTCATGCGACAGCATCTCTACTGGTTTCTGAAGGCATTCTATGAATAATAGACTATCAAACTGATCCAGTACAAACCAAAGGGAAAGCAGCTATATTTGAAAAGTAGAAATCTGCTATAGTTTGATTTATGTCTCATACTGCTATTCATTGCATTTATTTATTACTATATTCGACATTTTATATTCTATATTCGACATTACTATATTCGATTAATCTTACTGTAATCATAATTTTGATTTCAAACAATGAAATCTTTCATTTTTCCCAACATAATCAAAATGCATAACAATTCGTAATATTAAAGAGGGTAAACAGATAGAATGTATATGAACCTCGATTTTTATTCGTTAGAGTAAGGAGTATAGAGAAAATATAATCATGAAAACTTTCAAAATTTTTTTGATTTATCTCCATGTTTTAGAGATCCTTGAAATCGAGAAAAAAATATTTGGCATTATTTCAATCTGTCTATAAACGAGATTACTCAAAAGCACTTTGAGCTATACGATTGAAAATTTATATATTGAGGTATCACTAAATTGATAGATTCTAATCAAATTTGAATGAAGTCCATTCAGCGGAAATCTGCTTGAATTGTTGTCACAGTACAAGTGAAGATATTGCAAAATGCAAACAATCAGATAAATCAAGTTGGGCTCACATATCTGACATCTAAAATACAGATTTTTATCAAATTTTGAATCAAATCTGGAAAAAAATTGATCTTCTTACATTTAAATGCAATAATTGTTAAAGGCAATGACAAATCAATCAAATTCAGAATATTGTCTTTGGACTATTATTCCAATTTCGTATAAAATTTTGGTTTCACTTGGTCTATAATAAAGTCCAAAATACATATTCACACGATAGATTCAATTAAAATGCTAGATTTATGCCAAAGGTCTATATTTTTTACCATCCATGAAGGCATCTATAGCTTTACCTAAGGTCTACAATTTTATTCAGGGAGAGAGGGATAAGGCATTTATTGGATAGTATAGTTCATTTTACATTATTTAATATCCCTTTTTATCAAAAATATTTTTTGGTAACCTTCAAATCATATAAACGTGACAAGAAATAAATTTTTGGAATTCTTGAAAATAATTTAACAGGCATTCAATCTCGAAAGGAATATAATTATTATGCTCAGTGTCAAATAGACAAGCATCAAAAAGAAGAACAGTATCTCTAATTAAAGATTTAAGCTCCCGAATAGTTTCATTTTATTCAAACGCATAACTAAACGAAATGAGATTCTTCGTTTTGAGTGGGACACTTAGAAAATTAAATTTTAATTGACATTAGCGATATTTAAGTGTCTATGCAATATCAAGATCTCGAAACCGGCTCTCAAAGACCATAAACTATAGGATTTTGCTAGTTGTAACCAATTTATAATTATTCCACATAATTTTAAAAGTATTTATATCAAGCAAATAATTTCACGACAATAAAGCAGACAGTTGGAAAGATTTGAGAATCTCATGTAGTTTTTTCCATCTGGGCAAGCATTCCTTTTGCACATGCGGTATCTTAATGAATTGAAAATATTAGATCGACATAAATTCTTTTACATTCTATCCTAGCCTGTGATTGCATTTTTCTTTTTTCGCTTTTTTGAATAAAATTGAATTAAAATATATAATTAAACGCAAATAGAAGATTTGCATAAGCATAAACTGTTTGAAGTTGTATGAATTGTTGTTCTATCAAATTTTATAACCCTGAACTGTACGTCGAACAGAACGATCTTTTCTGCTGATATTAAACTGAATTGCCCAACAGTTTGGTTTTATATTGTTACCATTGACCAGGATGGGCATGTCATCGATTCTGTCTTCATGCAGGAAAAAATAATTAATTGTTTTTCAAAATAAAAGCAATTGAGAATTGGTATTATAAGAAATACAAGATTATCCATATTTACTAATTCCTTTTCACTTTTCAATTAAGATTAGGTTTTTAATTCAGTCAAAGTCAAATAATTGTATAAGAGCAAATAATTAAACAGAAAGATGAGATTTTCATAAGCTAGAATTGTTCAAATATATTTTATAACCCTGAACACTGAGTCTAACAGAAGGTTCTTTTCTGCTGATATTAAGTTGAATTGTTGCCCAACAATTCGGTTTAATATTGTCACCGTTGACCAGGATGGGTTTGGAACGGTGTGTTGCCTATGAGGAGGGTTGGCAAACCATCGATCCTGCCTTCTTCCGAGTGACATGAGTTCCTGGTAGCATCTTTTCTCTCTCCGACACAATCTTTCTGTGCATCCGCCCGAACTAAGGGGAAGAGGGACAAACCAACTGCGAGGGAGATAAACAGAATCGATGCCGAGAGGGAAGTTGCAGGAAACAATGGCTGTCATAGTTGCGTTCCCGGATGACAAATGACGGCAGAGGGTGGAGGAAGATTGCTCACTCCCCTCCCCCCTCTCGGGTCCCTTCCGCGCACTAATTACAGCCCATCCACATCTTCATCCGATGCTTGCTTTTCTGTGAGATTCTTCTCGTTTGACTGGAATGATTCACTCGGATCTGTGTCGCAAGGGGGGAGGGATCGCATCTGTGGTGGGATACTTTGGCTGTCTTCTCGACGGGTGAGTTTGGGCTTGATGTCTAGGTCCCCACTGTGAAGGTGTGGGTTTTCTCTGGAGTGGAGGCAAGTCACAAATCCCAATCGCCTGCTGAGTAGATACCCAAGCGATTATTCGAATTGTGGAACTCAGAGAAAAGATAGTTCTCCTTCAGGACATATTGTTAAACTTTTTGATAAACAATTTCTATGACACTCACTGTAATTTATAATAAAGTTATTAAATTAATGGAATTATGTAAGCCGAATTAATTTTTGTTACTCCTATAGAGAATATTATAGAATACAAATTCCTTATATTGACTAAAATGATTTCTCAAACTTTATAAGAATTAATTTGCTTTAAATACAAATCTTGAGTGAAATCCTTACTTAAATAGTACTCAAATATATAAACAAAATGCTTATCGATTCTGTGCAATTGACCTTGAGACTAAAACTGAAAAGAAAGGGAAATGAAAAATTAACCCTAATGATAGCCCAGTGAATTATTCTTTCATCGTATCCTTCCACAATTGAGCATTTAAAGATGACGGTAACTCCATTCAACTGGCATTTGCTGTTAATATATTCGGTGCCTATCAGTGATCATAATCTTATAAGTGTTCCTCCCATTTTTATGCACCTGGACAAAATATTTCTTACACCACAAAAGTAGCTTTTTTCTCAAAGTACTTACATTTTGTAGTTCTAAATTGGTTTATCTATCTATTCAACTAATACTGAAAACGTACCAGTAATTTTCAATATATAAGATATACTAAATTAACCATTTACTTTTGGTCCATTGCATCAGTGACTATGTAGGGTTTAACCCAGCAAACATCTTGCAGGAAGAGATTGAAAAAAAAAGAGCAGAATTTATGTGGTTTTCAAACTGTAGTGCATTTAATCCTGAATCAGAAATGCTTTCATTTCAATATTTTTACCATCTGGCAAGTAGATATTTTGAGCAAAGTTCGGTCATTTCATTTGAAGAAGGAGCTTCATGTATTTTTCAGAAAAACGATTTCTTATGAGGATCTTTTAAAATCATCGTGTGTTTTTAAATTATTACTTAAATATGAATTATGAAGCAAAGTCCATTCATTGCCAGTCGTTATGTTGCATATTTTTAAAAATAGTTTTTTTTAAAAAATATGCTACGTATAAACTCGCTTTAATTTTATGACAAGGTTTTTGTTTCGCTGTCAGATGAACAGTTCATGCTTAAAACCGTCTCTGTGTATAATTAATCAAAACGAGCGAGTGTATTTGATATACAATTGAACCATATTGTTAATATTTTTCGTATTAGTGTGGTAAGGAAATTTGGTAAAAATGGTTATGGGCATAAAAAAATTCTTTTTTCGTCTGAACAATATTCAAAATTTCTAATTTTTATTTTGAGAATAATTAGTAATTTAATAATATTTATGACGGTTACCAATGGTGCATATATTTCAAAGAATTTACCGATGTTATTTTTGATGGTATTAATGCATTAAACGTATTCATTATTTTATTTTGAAAAATGTTAAATACTTATTTTACTGAAATGCAGAAATTACATTTTTTTAACTGCAATTATATTTTCTACATGAGTTACTTTTTATTTTTTGTCTATCGAGTCATATATTCATTTCAAATTCAATAATGCGATTTGATGAAAAAAAAATCATGTTTTCTAAATTAATTTGAAATTTTTATAGTTATAAGCAAAATTACCGTCACAGGGTTTTAAAATAAATATTTTTGAAGCACATCGCATTATTAGCAATGGCATATTTACTCATTTTAAGTTTAATTAAATTGTACTATATTATGGTTGTTAAATTTTTCAAGCTAGAAACTTTTTTATTTGAAACTTGAACAAATTTTATATTTCATTTTAAACTCAGTATAAATACCTACATTATTATTACTTATTTTTAATAATATTTACATAAATAGTTAATCGAGACGCAAATGAATTTCTCAATATTATAAAAAAAATCATTATCCCTTTCCTGTAAAATATAAATGTTTTAATTATTTTGTAATTTTGTATAGGTTAAATACATTAAAAAAGAATATAGAAACAAATGTCTAAATAAAAAAGAAATTCTTTTTTTTATTTAAAAAATATTTGAAAGAATCATTTCACAAATTTACTTAATGGATGTTTAAATGTTTGGTATTAAAAAATTTTTACTAGTTCCTTGTGAAATCTCAAAAGAGATGTTTTGAGATTTCATGTATCAGTAGGCAGTAGACAAAGGGGATAACTAAAACTTTATTATTATTATTATTTTGCTTCTGGCTTAAAATTCCTTGAGACCTAAAAAGTACGTTTCTGGAATTTTGCCTGTCTGTCCGTGAACTAGATCACTTTGAGCTAAATAAATGAAAATTGGTATATGGACTTGACACCAAATTTTCAGGTTCCTATTGAAATTTGAGCGAAATCTTCTAAAAAAAGTATATTTATTTGGCTGTCCGAATATGAGTAAACATAAAATTTGGTGCACAGATTTCACATCAAAAGTGAAGACAATTTGAAATTAAATCCATCAATACCATGACCTTTTGTTGGTTTGGTTTTGTAAAAAGTCAAAACTCAATGAGTTAAATACATGTAATTAGTATGTGATTCTGTGATTATTATTGCAGATCTGTGTGAAATTTTGGTTTCAATCTGTCGGTAAAAAAGAAATCCAAAATACACATTCAGTGTTGCAGTACTTGTGTAATAACTGCATCCGGGATATACATATATATATAGGCTTAAAATCTGTCAATTCGGAATACATCCTATGTGACGCCATGTTGCTCATGTCGCAGGACCTGATGCTTCGCCGCCATTGTGGTAGACGAGAGTTCGAAGCCGAGAGACGTACAGCTCACGCTCTGTATCTTTTTATGTATTAAATGTTTGTTTAGTTCTGTTTTACTCCTTTAAATATTAATAAATACATTTTACATAAATGCTGATCGTTACCTTTTCCCACATTCCCATAATTTTGGGGGCTCGGCCTTTCACGTGAATACCCCTATCAAATCGTCGAAATTCTGTGGCCGTTAGTACAATTTAAGACGCTAAATTGATGCTAAACATTTTAATGAGAGTGGATTTCGGCCTTTCTCGTGAATATCTCTAGCAAATCCCACCAAATCGACGAAATTCTGTGGGCGTTAGTGCAATTTAAGACGCTAAATTGATACTAAAAATTTTGATAAGACTGGAGTTTTGCTGTGGATGATTTATTGGACTGATGAATGGACGTTAGTGCTTGTTTTGATGGATATAACTCAAATGAAAAGTGATAAATTTCAAGATTAAATTACTTCCTGTTCTTGTGCTACTATGATGATGACATACTGGCCGCTTTTAAAAAAAAAGAACATCATCTTGTTCAACATTTCTAAATTCAAGAAGAAATTGAATTATTTGAAAAAGTGAGAATTATTTAGAGGTGAATGGTTCGACTGCTCCCAACTAGGTAGGAAAAATTTTCCCTTCTGAATAAACGCAATCCTTGATAACTTGTAATTTTTAGTACGCTATTATATTTCTTTCTGCCATTAAATTTAAATCTCAATCGAATTTGAATGAGTTCTGTTATAATTCATTACAATGTCTTTAAAACTAGGCGATATTCAATTAATCGCTAACTCCCTTAAATATGCTAAAACTAATTTCATAAAATTGCTAAACACTGTGCTAGGTTATAGTAATTTTGATCATTCTTCTTGAAAAAGAATTAGAAATTTTGAAAGATTTGAAAATTTAGACGTAGAAAAGCATAAGCAAGAACTACTGAAAACTTTATCTGATTTTATCTCCGTTTCCAATTTAATAAGCTCCTTAGAAATAACTGAGAGGGACAAAGATGTTTTATGTGAAAATATTTTTAAAGCACTAAACAATTTAACTGAATTCCAAAAATCGCTAGATATTAGTTTTTTTTAAATCGGAAACGGAAGAAGAACGGAAGAAGATTTAAGTTCATGTCCTCCTGTCTTTAGGAGATACATAAATGCCGTTTTTCGTGATCTTATTGCAAAAGGCATTGCCCTCCCATACATTGATGACATCGTCACTCCAGCCAATAATGAATCTGAGGCTTTCGAAAGTCTTAATACTGTTCTAACTGTAGCTCGCGATTATGGATTAGACATAAATTTTTAAAAAATGTCAATTTTTGTAAAGTCAGATCGAATTTTTGGGTCACGTAATAGAACACGGAAAATTGTCCCCTTCACTCTCCCAAACTAAGGCTGTTCTTTGTTACCCTGATTTAAAAAATGCAAAAGATGTACAACGCTTTCTAGGTCTCACTGGATATTTTAGAAAATTTATCCCCTCATACTCTACTATAGCAAAACCGCTTAAGTGATCTGCTTCAGAACAACTGCACAAGAACAGCCCCTTTCTATTACTCCAAGTTGTGCAAAAAAAGGCGTTTTTACCCTTAAAAAACCTTTTTCTTTCTGAAAAGAAGGTTTTTACCTTCTGAAAAACCTGTTTGAAATATTTTTAATTAAGGCAGTTCCATTGAAATTCATACAGACGCTTCAGTTGATGGATTAGGGGCTGTCCTACTACAAAAATTCAAAGACGATAATAAATTCCATCCAGTGTATTATATGTCCAAGAAAACGTCTGATGACGAAAAAAAATACACCAGTTATGAACTGGAAGTACTCGCCATTGTAGAAACCTTAACAAATTCCGAATTTACATCCTCGGATCACACTTTAAAATTATCACTGACTGTAATGCATTCGTTAAAACGTTGAGTAAAAAGGAAATTAATTCCCTCATTTCAAGATGGGCATTATACCTTCAGAATTTTGACTACGAAATATAACATCAAACTGGTTCAAAAATGAATCATGTCGACTCTCTTAGCCGAAGTCCATGCTGCATGATCATTCAAGACTGTGTCAGTCTTCAAATTTCTATAGTTCAAGAGACAGATGAGCATATATTAGTCGAAAAGCATTGCTTGAAAATGCTCCTTACAAGAACTACTTAGTCAAAAATAATATTTTATATAAGAACATCGATGGAATCGATTTACTTGTCGTGCCTGATGATATGCAGGTCAACATCATTAAATCATGTCATGAACGAAGCCATTTTGCAGTAAAACGTACGCAGGAACTTTTAAATAAAGAATTCTATGTTCCGAGCTTGAAAGAAAAAATTGAACGGTGTATACGCTGCTGTGTAACATGCATTCTAAATAACAGAAAACGTGACAAATTAGATGGCACTTTGCACTCACTTAACAAAGACGACATTCCATTTTATACATACCATATTGATCACTTAGATCCTCCCCCTAGCACTTCTAAGACATATAAGCATATTCTAGCAATCATCGATTCCTTTACGAAGCTTGTATGGCTTTATCCGACTAAGTCCACTGACACCGCTGAAGTTCTCAATAAGCTCGAATGCCAAAGATCAGTTTTCTGCAATCCTTCAAGGATTATAACGGACAGAAGTACCGCTTTCACATCCACGTCATTCAAAGAATATTGTGAGCAACAGCATATCACCCATATTGTTATTACAGCTGGACTTCCTAGATCAAACGGTCAGATATAAAGACTTAATTCTACTATCATAGCAGAACTTTCTAAGTTATCCATCGAAAAATCCTGAAAAATGGTATAGCAATGTTGCTACCCCTCTGCAAATTATTAATTCTACATTTCAACGAAGTATAAATGCTACACCATTTGAAATTTTGTTTGGAACTAAAATGAAATCTGAGCATGATATAAAAATCCTCGAGATCGTCAACGTAGAGATCCAATTTGTAATTCTCCAACAACGTGATGAACTCCGTAAAGACGCAAAGCAACAAATCCTTAAAATCCAAGAAGAAAATCGACGTGTTTACAATCTGCTTCGCAAACTTGCTCAAAAATTTCAATTGGATAATCTCGTCTTAATCAAGTGAGCTCAATTTGACTCTGGTCTCAAATCGAAACAAAAATTTCTCGGCCCATATAAAGAGTTAAAAATTAAAGCAAACGACACATGCGATGTTGAAAAGTATGATATCTTCGATGGACCATCAAAAACTTCAACTTGTGCAGAATATATGAAATCATGGTCCACTTAAATAGTTTTTCAACAGAAAAACTGAACCCTACTATTTTCCCTCTTTGTGTGTGTGTATATTTGAACGATAGGAATGTTTTATTTTTTCTCTACTTGATTTGTGTTATTATATTTTTATATGTTGAACACTAATCTTATTTTTATTTTTTGTTAGTTATTCGAAATTTCCCGTGCAAGCTATTGCATTGTTAATCTTATGTTATCATAGATGGTATGATTATTTTGTTTTTATCTTGTAAATATTTCAATTGTGCATTTTATTCCATTTTCTGTATTTACTGTTTTATAAATATGTTTATGTCAATATTCTGTATACCTTAAGGCGAGGTCGCCTTTCCGGTCATGATGGCTGATGTGGGAATTGCTTGAAATCTCTCAACTCGGAACACATCATATATGGCGCCATGTTGCAGGATTAATCATGTGATGCATTTGTGGCAGACGAGAGTTTTACTTAAGTGTTATTCGTCATGGCCTAAGGTTAGTGAAAAACGAGAGCATTTATTAGTAAATATACGAATGACTGCCCTAGCGGGTTCAAATTCTAAGATTATTTTTTGTCTATTACATGTGATCGAGAGATATGAAAGTAATTTATAATTGTCATATGATTTATTTTCAACATTATAAAAGCCCATTGTATAAAGTTTAGATATTCTTAACATAAGAAAGGGGTTAATTACGAGGTGCTAATATGCGATTATATGATAAAAAAATGATTATAGTGACTTTTATAAGACGCATTTAACGACCACCTAGTTTGTCAGGAATGTTGATTGCGTTAAGTTGAATCTCATGTACATTACTAATCAACAATATCCTCAACAAAGTACTCTTCAGGATCAAATTATGACAGATATTAAACCCACGTTTTTTTAAAAACCTTACATCTGTTTTGTTTATCATGTACATGAAAAAGCATTAGGATTCATTGAAATCATAGAGCCATTGAAAAAGTAACTAACGTAATTTATATTCTGACTACATGTTGTCTTTCACGGAATTATTGGCTCTATTGAGTAGATATTAGATAATACTTTTTTTTACCTCAATTTTCCACAATGAAAGAAACTCGTTATCATTAACTATTTGACGAAACAAAGAATTTTTTTTATTGATTTTCAATAATGAAAACTATTGATTAAATTTTACCAAAAGATTTTATTTTAGAAAAAATCTGTACAGCAATCAAACAGATATGATTAAAAAGATAAATCTGAATACTAAGATGGTTTTAAATTCAATTTCGAGTGATAATATTTTTAGAAGTTGAAGAAAAATTTTAAACCTTAATTTTTCTTAATCAAGCTTGATAAATTACAAAAAAAATCGTTCTAAATTTTACATTTTCAATGCTGAAGATATATTTGTGCTAAATCTGGCAGAACTAAATCATACTGTTTGATACGCAAAACGTCAACAAACGCAAGAACCCAACCGCCCCTCTTTTTTATTTATTTTTTAAACTTCCTTATATATGAAATACACAAGCAAAAAAATGCCGTAATTGTTAAAAAATTCCAATCCAGAAGTTTGAAGAATCTCCGTTCGTTAAATCTCACCGAGGGCGAGAAATAAATTTTTTGGAATTATGCCTGTCTGTCAGTGAACCTGATAATTCCAAACCTATTTAAGAAATTCTATATATGAGTTTAATATCAAATTTATAGATTTCTTTCAAACGGTATCCATTTAGGGAAAATAAGTTTTATATACGTACGTTTTATCCCAGTACAACTGAGTGGTGTAGTAATTATACTTAAATGTCTAAAATACTAAATACGTGGGAAAGTCAAAATGCAAAGGGAGTTTTGCAAATTCTCTCTTCAGAGTTTGTAACACTGCTAGCATCCAGCGCTGAATTAGTATGGTCGGCAACACTTCGTATGTTGCGTGTCATTCTGATCCCCGAATTAGTCGCAAAATGCTCCTCGCATTTGGACCATTTTCGTCAAGGGAGTTGGACTTTTACAGCAAATTGTTAATGTAGATAAAATTTGAACAAATCATTATGAATCGAAAAGTAGGGGAGCATTCACCATCACTAGAAGTTAAAAAATTTTAAAAGTCAAACATCAGCTAGTAAAATTATGCTAATACTATTATGGGACATGGAAGGGAATCAAAATGTTTATGCAGTAGTCATTCATTTCACTCCAAGAGGAGGAACTATTAATTATAAAAACTATCGTACTATATTGCAAACTAAACTGCAATCTGATCAGATTCAAATGTCATTCAAAACTATGAACAGATGCCATCTTGCAACAAGATAATGGCAACACTCTACAAAATGGACGGACTAGATAGTAAAAGAGTTTGAATTCAATGTGCTGGAACACCAGCCATACAGTCCAGACCTGGCTTCAAGTGATTTTCATATGTTTGGAACGTTGATGAAAGCACTAAGGGGAAGAAAATTTGCAATTGATGAAAAAGCCATTAATGCGGTGCAAAATTGGTTACAGATGCAAGTAAGAAACCTTTTTACCCGACGGAATTTTTAAAAAAATTATGAAAGAATGGAAAAAGCACCTTGTGGTCCAGGGTGAGTATGTAGAAAAATAATTCATGTCTCAGTTTTCTATCATTAGAATAAATGCATCTTTTCCTAAATGTCTCTCTACTTTTTAACTCTCCCTGGTATATAAAATTTAGTAAAAATGTTTAGGCACCTAAAATAAAGATCCAGGCCAAATTTTGCTTTAGGAATTTATTACTCTGTCATAACGCATTTTTTATCATTTTTGAATATATACAATGCTTAACAAAATTTTCTTTGAATTCAATTATTTTTCATTCTGTCAAACAAAATAATTTCTTTTATTAAGCCATAACCAAATAAAACTGTCCTGAAAAATGATTTTTCTTGGAAACAATTTACATAAACCATTTCTAATAAATGATTTTCTGAGAAAAAAAACGAGGATATTTGCATTAAGTTACACTTTTCTTGGAAAATATTCTTCGAGCTTCCATTCTCTTCGGAACGATGCTACAAACATGACAGTTCGAAATATTTATCTGGGAAGAGTCCCAGAGCTTCGCACCTTTAAGCCTCCACATCCAATCAGGCTGCGTCATCAGGCGGAGGCATCTTTTCCAAGAAGTTTCCTAATACTCTAAGCAAGAGAGTTGTGCGGCCGCTGATTTTCATAAAAGAAGCAAAACACAAAGACACCGACAGAAGGAAGAAGAATTTGAATTGCAAAATGCCATCATTCCGAGGAAAGGAAGGGAAAAGAATTGATTTTCTGGCAGCGGCAGAAAAGCCTTCGGAACAAAGTACGCCCATTCATCATACGCCGCCCCTTCTTCCTTATAAATCTGCCCCCACCGGGGCTGAAGATGGTGTCGCCCCTAATCGGTGCAGATTTGCCTCCTCCTAATCTCTGTACCTGGAAACCGCCAAAAAGCCAATGCTTCCGTTCTGAACGGCTGTCACAAATGCAGAATCCTCCAGGAGACAGCGATTGTCTCCAAAAATACACCGTGAATGGATAGATCCAAGAATATGTGAAAATTTATGAGCTGCTCGAGTTTGGTTATAGTTGAATTTTTGTTTGCTTTTATTTTATGTAAATTTCTTCAGAAATGGAAAAGTATTGTCTGAGGCAACCTCAAAGTTCGAGAATTTGAAATGAGAACTTTTTGAAATGAAATCTCCAAGATTAGAAATTTCCTCATTTCTTGATTGATTATTTCTATAATACGGTATTCTCCAACTTTTCCAACTATTCAGAAATCTCACAGAATTGTTACGTAATCTTTCTTGATTCCTTCTGAGAACTATTTGTGTTATAGTTGCTGTTAGGCCATATGTTATAAAAGAGCGCTATAGGAAGGATAGTCTTACCACAATTTTTTTTCTCTTTAATTTTCCTTACATGGTGTACACATTCAAAAAAAAATTCGTGACACAAAAGACGCAATGGAGTGCACAAAATAAACTTTGATATTTAAACAATTTTGGCTGGAAAATAAAAATCTAATTAAAAAAAATAAATAGGCGATTTATTATGTGGGTTAATCTGGTAAAAAATTTTCTACCCATCAATAATTTTGACAATAAGTACAATATTACTAACTTCCTCCTTTCAACTACTTTTGGCTTCAAATTCTCGTATTTAAAAATTTGTTGCAGTTCAGACAAAATTTATTAGTAAAGTTGTTGCAAATCAATAGTATGTCTTAAGACAACTTAATAATTTTTATTTATCTGTACTGTTGCATTTTTATGACACATAATTATGACAAAAGACATCTGGACTTATCATGAACTTCGCTAGAATTTCTGAAAATTGTACAGATTGTTTTTTCATAAAATCAGCACCAATTTGTGGTTCAATCTACCTACATCCATCCTACTTAATGAGTCCTAAAACAAACATACAGCTTTAGAAGCCCAAATGAACTCTAGTTACAGAACACAAATTTAAGTTCCTTCAAAGTAGAATTTTTACACATAATTTTTAAAATCTTTAAATACATTTCAATCCTTTTCTTTCTTTAGAGAGAAAATAATTGAATAATTTGTTCTCTCTGAACTGATTCATGAGAAACTTATTCTTTCGGTCTTTCTGTAATTTGCTCTCTCAAGCTCTGGGATGTTTTTGGTATTCGCATTTTATTTAATCTTGAGATCCTGCTTCAGGGCATTTTATTAATGATTATTTTTTATTATTGATTTCACAATTTTAATAACACCGGTGATCCAATGTGGTGAGAATCGTTTTGCATTTCAACATTGAATGTAAATATCTTGTGATATGATACAGAGCTTTAGTTGGACCATCCAGCTTATTTGCGAAAAATGCTGAAGATGCCCTCCGAATTCTCCATTCCTTATTATGTTCAGTAATATTGTTGATTTTCAACCACTTAAATGATATATCACTCTTCCTAATATCACTCTAGCAATTTCATTATATAGATTTATCAAATTTTCATAATTTTGTGAATATATTTAATAATATCTTTGAAAAAATATGTTTTAATTAAGCATATTAAAGAAAAATATACTTCGCACAGAAAATTAAATTAAATGTAACATAAATATCAAAAATAAATCACAAAAGGTATACACTTTCTGTTTTGTTCATATGAGCCTTATTCTTGATTTTTTTCCCATCACAGCAACTTATATCAGTCTAATTCTTGAGATTCTCAGTGGTCATCTTCGCCCCTCTGCCTTCAAATTAGGATCCTGTAAAAAAGTATTGTGAAATAAACCTGTCATGAAGATCAGTGTCACAATCCCCTTCGGCAATAATCCTGATATTGAGTAACTTTTCCAGTATTTTCACACTGCTATTGATCTGTATAGAAAAAATTTCAAACAGTATGTTTTCTGATTTTCATCATTTATGCTTTCTCTTGAAAAAACAGAAGCATTATAACTGCAAAAAAATTCGATCTCAAGATTTTGAAGCTTCTCCTTATTCCAAACTTCAGAAAAAAGATTGGATTAAAGATTGGAACAGAATTAATTGCTGAAACAATCCAAAAAATGCACTTCAAAATCAAGATTTTTATTGTTCAATAAAGTCATTTTCTGCACAATGTTGGTTTAAAATCGGTAGATTTTATCTGCAGTTAACTACAAAAAACATTAATTATCAGGTATACAATATGAGATAAGCAATTGACCAAATTTAAGTAACGATTAAAATGTTTAGTTGGCTACCATTTCCTCATGCATGAAGCACTTGACTAGATGGTTTTTTTTTTTTTTTTGCATAAAATAGTTGATTAACCCTCTTTTCTTTAAATTTATTTAAAAACCGACACACTATACTCTTTTATGTGTAATTAAATGCAAAAGGGCGTTAACGAAGAATCAGACCCGATTTTTACTAATCTGAGCCTAGCTGTTAAGTGAACCCTAAACACGCCTCCTAATATACAAGGGGGGTGAAAATATAATATGATAAAGATACTTTTTTTGAAAAAATCCCCTAATAGTTTTTGTTATATTACCAAAAAAATGAAACATAATTTTGTATTTTGTCGGCTTAACCAACCTTCGTATTAAAAGATTTTTATTGCTTAGAATGTTTAATTAAATCATTCCCTGCTTAAACGTTAATTTAATACCTGTAAGAAAACACTCTTATATACAATTAACAGCAAAAGATGTTCATTATTTATGAGATAGCTAATATGTGATACTTAGCTGATAAAATTTAAGTACCAATTTTCAAATTAAAGGGTTTAGTTTTCTATCATTGCTTCATGCTCAAGGCAAGTTAAAAGTTTTTTTTTTTGAAATGTTTAATAAAATTATCTTTTGCTGAAAATTACTTAAAATTGAAAATACAAAACTATTTTATGTGCAATAAATGCAAAAAGGTGTTAAGGAAGTATCCGGTCGGATTTCTATCCCCTGATTATATTCCTTGTTCCTGGAATATGACCCCCCCCCAACCCTCCTCTTGGCATAGCAAAAAAGGCAAGAATATAATGCAACAAATTTATTATCTTTTTATAAAGTCCACTAACATTCATTGTTAGAGCCTGAAAAATGAAGCATGATTTTTTTAAATTTTATTGGCTTAACCAGTCCTTATATTAAAAGACTTTAATTGCTTTGAATGTTCATTCTCTGCTTAACATTAGTTTAAAATCGGTTGGAAAATCTTTTTTATCTGAAATTAACTGCAAAAGATTTTCATTAATTATTCAATTGAGTTAACAGTTTAGTTTTCCACCATTCACTCATGCTCGAAGCATGTGACAAGAATTTTGTTTGCATAAAATATTCAGTTAAAAGGACTTTTTGATAAAAGTTGTTTGAAATCTGAACACTATGCTCTTTTATGTACGATTAAATGCAAAAGGGTATTAACGAAGTATCCGACCCGATTTCCACCAGCCTGAGCCCAGCTGAAATGTGAACCCTCAACCCGCCTCCTGGTAGAGCGTAAGGGACAACCTTCTGTGAACTTTTTTGTTCGTTGGTTTTCTCTGGGTATTGATTACCTCTTGCAGAAACTGCAACATTTTATCTCCGTGAAAGACATTTCTGTGGTGTTTCATTTCTCCTTTTCCCCCAAAAGGAACATGTGGAACCATGGGATGGGCGGAACGCGGGAAGATCCTCCCAGAGCCCGTTCAACCGCACGACCTTCGCGGAGAGTTGCAAATCCAATTGCAGTTCACCCATGTCTGTGCCCGGGTATCAGATTGCCCGGCTCTGAGAACAAAAAATAAAAGAAACTTTCTTCTAAGGATCCTCCCTCAAAAGAGGAAGAACATCTTTTTCCTAACCACTCATCTAAGGAACTTTTATTTAGGCTTTTTTTCCCCTCATGCCTTCCACTCCAGAAAATATACGTTGATTTTTTTATGAGGAATAAGGCTCATGCTTGAAGATATTATTATTCTTTTCTTTTTTTTCTTTCTTTCTGTTTCTTTTTTATTTTTCGCTTGATTCTCACGGAGGGTTGCCTGCTGTAATGAACGGTTCTGTGCGACTGACACCTGCATTTTTGGGCCACGCGCTACGGAATCGAGCGTCAGTCCTCTGTCATTTGGGCGGGGCCCCTCAGGATGAGTGGAGCAACGCGCCTCGTACACGAAGGGGGCTGAAATCGCACGTTGGACCCTCTACCCTCCTCTATTACACCAGGACTTGATAAAGGAAGAACGAGAGAGTGGATTTTTTTTTTCAAAGTGGATAAAGAATGCAAAGGAAGGTTTGAAAAAAGATGGTAAGGTATGAATAGCAGCAAGAATCGAAATTGTGTGGATTTTACATTCATTGCACTTGTTTACGCTCTGTCGATCAACACTGAGTTTTCTCATGAAAGTTACATGCTATTAAGTGATTTTTTACTTTTATTTTCATCACTGTTTTGACAAATACAAGAGAATTTTTTCTTTCTCTTTTTTCAGGTAGACATTCTGCAGCACTCCACCTTTAATTTTCTAATTTGAAGTTGCAGTTACTCATCCGGTGGGTATAACAAAGAATAGACTTGCTTTTGTGAAAGTTCAATTGAAAGAAAAGGTAAAAAGAAAGGCACACAGTGGAATGGAAAAAAAAGTGGCAACGGATATACACCTGCTAATTACTTCCTTTGTGAAGTTAAGACTTCTACATTTTATTGCTTTTTCAGTTTCAAGCTAAAAGAGTTAAACAATTCATATTTTAATAAAGAAATGTTCCCAACGGATTGGAATCACTAATGCATCTCTATTAAGTCTATTCGAACTCATGAAAAGATTCTAGTACAGGCAAATTATGGCCTTAATCAAAAGGGATTGTCATAAAATGCTCTCAGTAATTCTTGCAAAGCCGAATAATCAAATAAGGAAAACAAGTAATTGCCCAAAGAAGAGGAGTGCCAAGACGCAGGGATTATGCAAAATTTCAACATCATGTGAGAGCATGATGTTATTTTAGTTGGAGGTTTTTGAAGCCTTAAAATAGGTAAACAACAAATTAATGATTTATTGTTTTCGAGGCATCCATATTTTTGCTTTTAGGGTTATTAGAAAATAATGTAAACGATTGTCACATTTGGCGATTTATCGACAGCTAAAATTATAGCTTGATTTCCAAATTGTTCATTCTCCGAATTCTTACAAATTATCTTAATTAATTTAAGTAATTAACCAATTGAAACTAGTTTGAAACAATAACGAAACTATCAGAATACGCATGAGTTGATATTTAAAAAACGATGGCCGCGTATATATATATATATATATATATATATATATATATATAACATGATGATAACTTACATTTTGCGATAGTAGATTTCCTTTTTAGAGTTGTTGTTATAGTTACTCATGGCACTTGTCATAGAGCCGTCAAGTTAGCCTAAGAAATCAGCGAAATCAGCGATTTTTAGCCGAATTTGTGCAGTAGCTTCTGAGAATAAACACCCCTGACCACTGGAGGGCAGAAGTCCGGCATTTTTAGAGTTAATTTACATTATAGAGTGATATGGAACTAAATTTATGTTTTAATTTGATAAATTATTCTTATGGCATTCAGTATATTCAAATTCAAATTAAATCCTTTTGCTAATTGACTCACAAATCAATACCCCTGATAAACCTTATATTTACGTATTCAGAATGCATTAAATGATGTAAATTTCTTAAGTTATTTAATTAAAAATTTTTTACTTATATTTAAAAATATGAATTTAATTAAAAATATGAATTTAATTAAAATATGAATTTAATTAAAAATATGAATTTAACTAAAATATATAAATTTAATTTTCTTATAAGGGAAATATGGAAGTGTAAGGCACCTTCAGTTAAAATTGTGTTGCTTCAATTTGTAGTAAAGTGTCCTACAAAAATAATAAAAATTGCTTATATTACGAGTAAATTAAAACCAATAAAAAGCCCCGATAATGATCTCTTCTAAATATTCTCGTATATTCCTCTATAAAGATATTATCTTCCTCCCCCTCCGGCATATAATTATGGATCATGGGCAAGATCACAAATACTTTGCATTTTACTAGTGAACAATAGTAAAGAAATATATATTCTAGAATTTTTATGAGTTAGTTTTGAGAATATATATTTTTGACGCATTTTTCCCTCAACTGACTCTAATCAAAATTTGTTGAAATTTGAACCACACTTATAGTCACAAGGCTATATTTAGAATTTCGTTGATTTAAGTAATGTGAAAGAGCATATTAAAAAAAAAAGTCAAGTTTCTGAAAGAATTTGATTTCAAATTTGCTAAGAACCTATATTCTAGATGCTAAACCTGTAGTTCAAATTTTGTATTTTGAAATTTTTGAATTCATTTGCATCTGAAGACAAACTATCTCAAAATGAGTATCTTTTAAAATATGAGATAAATTTATTTGATCTTAAGTTCCTACACCACATTTTATCCTTCCAGTTTATAGTCTTATTTTAGTTAATGTACTCAAAGATAATACCCAAGCATAATGCCCAAAAAATGTTCGACCTCAAGGAAACTTAAAGTTTATAGATGCGTCAAAATCCCGAATTCCAATATTTTTAATAATTACAACACTTGTTCTATACTCTGAACATTAGAAATAAATATATTAATTTTGAAATCAGTGTTAATTTGCGTCTCCTAAGAATCTCTACACATATTCGACTCATGTTTTATGTTTTACTTTAATGCATTGTGATGGCAGATGTTTCTAAGCTGTACCACCTGTTGTATCATCTATTGCATTGCATAGCTTCAGGGAGATGCAAAATTAAAACTGATAAAGTCAAGAAAAAACTATATTTTTAAAAATGCATTGAAGCAAAAAGGCATATTGAATTTAATTCCAGTCATCTGTAAGAAAAGTGAAAGTTATGCAAGGCTGAAAATCCTCAGAAATAGAATGTCAAATCCTCAGCGTTAAATGAAATTAAACATTTAATGATTTTCAAGAATGTAGAATTTGTGGAATATGTTCACTTCATTTGTGCATCAGTAATAAACATTACAATAAGCTTAACATATCTCCAAATATGCAACTTTATCTATCTTAAATTAAACCTAATTTTATAAAATTTTAATTCTAATAATTCTTTTAATCCTAATTTAATAATTCCATGAAACAAAAGGTCAAACTTCTGTTCAAATAAAAGTCTTCGATTTATTTAGTAAGTGATGGATACGGCAAAACAATTGACAATCATTATAATCTTCATTAATTAATAATAAATTATTTTGATGCTTTTTTTATTAGCAAGTGTATTTCCTTAATTTTATTAAAGGCTAATAAGTTGTTTAAATCATTTGGCTCTTACCAAATCGAAATAATTAATTGTCTTAATATAATTAAAAGTAATTATGACAATGTTTGCATATTCCATATCTTCTTAACAAGTGGATCAAATTCAATCGAAATTTGCGTATTAATAAGAGAAAGAATACTCATAACTTTTAGAAGCATAAAAATTAAATGATTTTATCGCAATTGCTTTAGAGCAAATTAAGAAATATTTTATCAACTTAAAATGTAAAATTTTCCTCGCTTTTTTAACTTTTTTCGATTACTGAATAATAAAATAGATGCAGACGATTTTAAAATAAGGAAGTTCATAGATGCCCCATTATTAGGCAATAGTGCGACTTTAACAGCGTATTTTTATTGGCTTTGAAAGTAATATGTACAATATTTTTTTATTCTTAAAGAATAAGAAGACGAATGAAAGAAGAACTGTTACCAGAATATATTAACAGAATATCGGAAAAAATAATAAAAGAAAAGTTGAAAGCAAACGATTAAGAAACGATGAAGAATTACTTGCTTTTCATATGAGAAGAAAATGAGCAACACGTTTTAACAAGTTCCATAAGATGTCATGATTAAATTTAAGCTTGTGCGTTAGTTTCTAAAGCTATATTTCCGTATAGTCAGTACCTTTAAAGATGTAGAGTTTTTAGATGATTTTTTTTTTTTACATTTAACGATAAATATTTTTTTTAAAATTCATATTCTTGTTTGACAAAATAATCCCTAGTATTTTATAATATACATTAGAAAAATATATAAAAGATTATAGCTAAAAATGTTATATATTTTTTCAGGTTGCTACAAACTTTTTTTCATAAAATATATGCTTTTCTACCAAAGAGCGTTTTAGCATGCTTGTATAATTCAAGATTCAATCATTTCCTTTAGTCTTTAATGGTTATTACTTAATTTTATGATAGTATTAAGATCCAAATTCTGAGCATTACGATTTTATTGATTATTCAGAGATTTTTTTAATTTCTAAATTTTGTTTAAAGTTGTCTTAAATTCTTATTTTAATGTTTAGTTCTAATTATAGTTTTCCTTGTTTCGAAAGAAATATTTTTAGAAAATTAACTCATTTTTTTCTTGTACTTTATTTTCTGAAAAAATCTATAAATTCTGAATTATCATATAATAATATATTTGCTCTGATGTAGTGTAGTAATTTTTTTTCATTTATCCAAAATGTCCCTTTAGCTTATTCGTAATATATTAATAGAGCTATAATCATAAATGAATAAATTAGATTCATAAAACCACAACTGCTAATTTCTTGAAAGAAAAGAACCATTTCTTGAATTATGCAAATAAATTTTCTCTCTTAAATTCGTTAATGAAAATAGTTTATGAAACACATGAAACTTGTATAAGGCTCTTAATAATATTACTTATTTATTCAATATGTTATATTTGATATAAAACTAAATTTTTTAAATAATGAAAGTTAATCCAACTAATCTAATTGTTAATCAGATAATGAAAATTTTATAAATTGCAAATATGGAAGTTTTGTAATATAAATTATGCTGGTATATATATTTTTTACTGATATTTGAAAGTGGTTATCAAGCTGAAAATTTTAAGAACAATGAAATTCAGTTTAACACGTACTAATTATTTCTAATAAAATCTACTCATTTTATTGACTTTTATTATTCACATAACACAGCTCAAAAGCCCATCAGATTTTTTTTAAATACAAAAACCCATTTCTATGCGCTTTTTACGCTTTATGTTGTTGAAGGGAGTAACCGCAGAATGTATCCTTCAAACCACTTGCTGCATGCTGGTGTGAAACATCTGGTAGTTATACTGCGGTTGATGTTTGCATCAAATGACATTTACAAAAGACAGGAGAGGAACCGTAACTGTTTCTTACTAAAATAAACAAACAACCACAAAAGCGGAGAAGAATTCTATGTAAACAACCGGATGCGTGTTTCTGCGCTGCAATGCTGAAAGTTTCACATCAGTGTACAGAAAAAGATAAAGGAAATCTGCTTCTTTTTCATCAGTACTGATTATAACAGAGACAAATTTTCTAAATATTAGAATATATTTATTAAATTATGCATTTTAATACTTGAAATTCGAAAGATATATCAATTTTTAAAAATTGCATGCTACAATTTCTAGATAGAGTAGCAGCTTGCAAAACAGCAACATATATTAATAGTTAAAGTGTTTTCTGAAAATATCTCTTAATTTTTGTGACCTTTCGTAACTTATTCATTTCCTTGCTAACAAGTGATATTCTTGTTTTCAATTTTAAAATGTATTACGGTAAATAATGTTTTGAAAAAATGAAGTGTTTTTATGCTTAAATATCCATTTGCTATGCACCCGAAATATCTATCATATTACTGTGATTCTTTAACATGAAGGTACGTAGAGACGAAAATGAATAAAACATTGCATATCGAAGTAATTAAACTTTTTTCCCCAAAAAAAATTTACTTGAGAAAATGTAACAGAATTTTTATATACCGGATGTAACTGATCAATTTATAAAATAAATGTCATTACTAATAAGGAATTAAGATCTTAACTGCTAATCCACTGATGAGCAGACATCTGGTAGTTAATTTTATATATATATTTTTTCATTTAATTTCTCATTAATTCGCAGCTTTTCTGTGGTGAAACAACACGAATTTTTTTCAGCCCATCGTAATGCATGTTTCAAATCTTCAACTTTCAATCAATACAGAATTTAATAACTAAGAACCCAGTTACATACCTACTTTTCACCATTATCTTTAAAAAGCTCAGAAAGAACAGTGTTTTCATATTTATTTTTTTAAATTGACATAATTAAGAGAAGTGGTCCATAACAATTAAATTAATACTACTAAATAAACATTTTTTTTTTAGATTTTAAATGCTATCAAGAATAATTATGCTGTCTTTTCAGTAGTAATCATCAGCTTATACTACAAAGTAATTCATTTCATTTTCAATTAATCAAAATTGTAAATAAAATTTCAAGTAATTAAAATTTTCTCTTGGCGTGGGATGAGACAAAGATAAATTTTTTAACATCTGAGTTAATATTTTAAAATGCCTACTAATCCTGAGACTAAAACAATAATATATTATATAATCTTAGGAAGGTAAAGGCCCAATCAACAAAATTCTAGTTGTCACATATTTATAATCTAGATTATATATTAAGAAATTAAGAGTTGGATTCTAGAAGATCATGATCGGTGAAGATCTGCACAAATTTCCCCCAAATTTCTGACGTGGGTATCTTTGAAATAGGCTGTCTTCATGTAGGGAATTCAATAATCAAAAACCAAGAGGCAGATTCATCTGCTGCCAAGTGTATTCAAAACCAAATTTGAGAACTGAGGGAGTTTGGTTACTTTAGATCAAACGGATTATCATGTAGAGCCCGAAAACACACATACACACGCATACACATATATTTTTGTTAGTAGTATAAGTAAATATGAAATATAAATTAATAACTATTCATATTTCACAAAATTTAAACCTGTTCTGCGATTATCTTTATAAAATCAGATTGCCCTTAGTTTTTTTTTTTTTTTTTATTAAAGAAAGAATTTCTTTTCTGAAATCAGCTGGAAAAAAAAATTAAAAAAGCGAAAGAAAACAGCTCAATATTTTTTTTCGAATTAAAAAATGAATCTAAAACAAGTAGTATAGTGAGATGAATTCACGCTTAATAAAGTGTATGATCTTTTATTGGCCTCCATTGTTAATGGCACCGTCCCATCAAATCCACTCACTCCAAAAAGTTTCTTTTTAAAACGCTAAGTAAATCATAATCGCGGAAAATTTAATGGACCTAGACAAGATAAAATGCTTGACACAATATGTGCCAAGCTTGGGTGAAAAAAAAAGTCTTCATCCCATAATGATATTAAGATGGAAACAACCATTACTGATGCTCCTGTAAAATAATGGCGATGAAAACTAATTTGGGCCCATTTGTGGGTAGCCAAACATATGTAAACAGTTTATTTCTATGATGAAGCATGGGACTGTAATAACAAAACTCACAAAGTGGTATGAAGAGATGGTATTTGTTATCTCAATACGTGCAAGTGGATCGTTAAGAGTAAGAAAGCACTCGCTACAATTGTTCTTAAGTGTTAGAAAAAGGATATCAATGAAGTCATTCAAAAAGAACATAATGATCTCTTTTTGTTAAGGAGATAGGGCATGCTAGATACATGCTAACTTAGTCTGAATGAATGAGACATGGGGGACTTTTGGCTCTTTCACAAAGGGGGGTTTTCTCCACGTGTTCTGTGACGCAATGAAATTTTAATATTGAATTAGGGGACAGCAATTAATAAGCTGACGATTTCTTTCCTGCTCCGTACTCATCATATGTCTTTGGTTCTTTCTCAAAGTGGAATTTCTCCACGATTTCATTCTTTTTTCGTAATCATCAGATGTATTTGATTCTTTCTCGAAGAAGAATTTTATCACATTTTCTTTTTTATATTGAGATTTTAATATTAAAAGGAATTCGCATGAATTATCTGATGATTTCTTTTCTATTTCGCATGCATCAGAAATTGTTGAATCTTTTTACCAAAGGGAATTTTTCGATTATTTCTTTTTCATTTCGTTGTCGTTAGATCTATTTGGCTCTTTCACGAAAGGGAATAATTCTATATTTTCTTTGGTATAATGAAATTTTAATAGTAGCTAAAAGGAATTGTAATGAATAAGCTGATGAATTCGTTTGTATTTCGTATCCGTCAGAAGTGTTTGGTTCTTGTTAAAGGAACATTTCCCATGATTTCTTTTTTCGTATTCATCAAATTAATTTGGTTCTTTCTCGAAGGGGAATAATTCCAAAGTTTCTTTAACAGCAAGTAATATAATTTTTAATTCAAATTCCTAATTAGTTTAACAAAGAAATATGTTATTTTGATTACTTTTTATTAAACAATAATCAAAAAAATTATTAAATATAAAAAAGTATTGATTTTCTCAAGAATTGAACTTGCATTCTTCACCTTCATGTGAAAAATATTGAAATCCTTGCATTTCATCAATTGAACTACTGCTAGTTGATTTCAATTCTCATTACAAAGTGCTAAAAAATCTATTTAATGTATTAAAATTAATTTAATTTAATGAATGAATTAATATTTGAAAAAAAACCTGTATTAACATCAACATTCCACCCACTACAAATTTAAAAAAAAATGTATTTGAACTTGAGTGAATAAACAAAAAGTAATTTATAAACGATTGAAAATTTTAACAAGATATATAGATATATATATAGGGAAAGTGCTAATTAATAGTAGGAATTGAAAAAGCTATTTTAAAGAATTACTGATGCTTTATTTCCTGTTTTGTATGCATCAGAATTTATTTTTTCAAAGCGAAATTTTTTTATGATTACTTTATATTTTCTTTTTTTTTTCGCAGTCATCAGATGTATTTGGCTCTTTTTCGAAGAGGAATTATTTTACCATTTCTTTGATAAAATGTAATTTATTTTTTTAATACTAACTGATAAGTTTAATGAATCCGATGATGATTTCTTCCCTCTTTGCAAGCGTCAGAAATGTTCTTTTTTTCCTCCCTCCAAAATAGAATTTTTTTATGGTGTCTTTCTTGTTTCGTAATCATCAAATCTATTTGGCTCTTTTTCGAAGCAGACTTTCTTCATATTTTCATTGGTACAATAAAAGTTTGATATTAACTAATGGAAATTATAATCAATCAGCTGATGATTTCTTTCCTGTTTTGTATGCTTAACAAACTTTTGGATCTTTTTCCATGTTTTCTTTCTTATTTCGTAATTATCAGATGTATTTGGCTCTTTTCGAAACAGAAATTTACCAAAGTTTCTTTGCTATAATGAAATTTCAACACCAAATGATAAGAATTTTAATGAATTAGCTGATGATTTCCTTTTTGTTTCATATGCATTGGAAATATTGGCTCATTTTCAAAGGTGAAATTTTCCATCACTTCTTTCTTATTTCATATTCATCATATCTGTTTGACACTTTCTCGAAGAAGAATTATTCCACAGGAGGTATTTTTTAATCTAAAGAAATTTAAATACTTATTGAGAGGCAATCAGTTGATTATTTCTTTCGTGTTTCATATCCATCAGAAATTTTCGGGTTCTTTTTTTCAAACGCGAATTCTAATTTATTTCATATTTCGCATCAGATCTATTTGGTTCTTTATAGAAATAATTTTTTTCCACGGTTTTTTTTTTTTGATATTATGAAATTTTAATACTAATTTATAGGAATTTTAATGAGTCAGTTGATAATTTCTTTTTTCTTCTGCATGCATCAGCAATGTTTGGTTCCATTCCGAAACGGAATTTTTCCATGATTTCTTTTTTGATGCGTAACCCTCAAATGTATTAGAATCTTTCTGGAAGGGGAATTATTCTACAATTTCTTTGATATAAAGAAATTTTAATATTAACTGATAGGTATTTTAGTGAATCAGCTGATGATTTTTTCCCTATTTTGGGTGCATCAGAAATTGTTGACTCTTTCTTGAAGAGGAATTAGTTTACAGTTGATGTAAAGGAATTTTAATTCTAACAGATAAACAGTTTAATAAATCAGCTGACGATTTCTTTCTTGTTTCCGATGCATCAGAAATTTTTTGGCTCTTTTTTCCAAGAGAAACTTTTTCCCTGATTTCTTTCTTATTTCATAGTCACTACATATATTTTGCTTTTTCTCGAAGATACTTTTTTCACATGTTCTGTTAAATGACGAAGTTTAACTACTAAAATAGATGAATTACAATTAAAAATTCTTTAATTGATTGTTTCCCATATCATTTACTTTAGGAATATCTAGTTACTTTTTAATGGGAAAATTTTCCACCATTAATTTTTTTTATGTTTATCATATTTCTTTGGGTTTTTTTTTTCTCGTAGTTAAAATTTTAGACATTTTCTTTAAGAAAGGAAATTCTGAAACTAATGAGAATAATGAACAATCGTTAATGCTACGATTTTTTCCCAATTTCGTATTTATTAGACGTTTGTTTCTAATACTTTTAACATGGAAATGTTGACTTTTGCCAGAGTCACATTATTGAGTAGAGACATCTCCACTTATTTCAAATGTGAGGAATTTTTGTTTATACCAATGCATTTTATTACAACAGCAACAATAAAAAATAGAAAGGCACTCAAACATTTTATTCTTAATTTTTTTTTTCATTTGAAATCTGACTGAAAATGCTTCAGTAAATTATGCAACTTTTATTTTACGAATTTATTGATTGTAACATCTAGACTTGAAAAAAATATCTGTTAAAAGTTTGTAATTTTTATAAATCATAAGATAATTTTAAAATTTATTATTTTAAATTAAAACACATGGTATATTATGTAATAAAATTTATTTTATTATAATCTATGTACTTAATGTATTTTTTCCAAACATTAAATTTCCATTCTTATTTTGATACAAGGCTGTAAGATAAAGATCAATAAACATTGAGATCGTGGCATTTTAAAATATCCATTTATTTAAACTGCTTGTTTTAACTTTATCTTTGTTTCTTTAAATACTCGTCGGCTTTAGTGATTATTTGGTTCTCAATCAATATTTGCAATGCTTAATTAAATTAAATAAAATATTTATTGCATTAATTTCACGGGTCGCGATTCCTTCAATGAAGAACTGATACATCAAAACAGACTAATTTTAAAATTTAAGCCTGTTATCTTCCTGTTATGATTACGTGCTACTTGTTCTACAGCTGTTTGTATATTAACCATTCTACTGAAGCATCATGACTCAAAAATATAGCTAACCGGTTCATTTAACTTCCAAGGAAATGTGACTTCATTTCAATTGCTTCATTTGAATCAGAACTATCTTAAACAGAATCTTTCTGTCTTTACTTTTAACAATGGGGAAAATCTCACAATTAAATATTTGATGAAAGAATAAACAGGGTTTGATATTCAGGAACAACAATGAAATATATTGTTGAAAATAGAACAAAAAAGTTTTAAACACTGTCACAACTAAAAAAAAAATATCTTGAAGAAATTGCAGAATATTAAAATGGACAAAATATATTAAAAATACAGTTTTTAAAAGTTAGAATGGACAAAAAAAAACTTTTTTGAGGATGGATATTTCCTAAAAATATCATTAAAAGATGTAACATTTCATTTAAATTTTAAAATTAAATAATTTTTTAATCAATACATTTTTAAAATATTCGATACGAAGAGCATGTTTGCATCTTTCACAGGACATTTCTGCTGAGTTCGGAAGATCTAGGTCTAATGGTCTGCACCAACATGCAGGAATGAGCCACATGCATACTTACATTCTCCTTTATTATTAATCGAATTGTTTTATGCGCAAACAATGTATTCAATTTTACATTGCGTTCTACTTGTGTTAGTGCTTATATTTGCCCATACTCAAAATTTGCTTTCAAATATCAGTAATCCCTTATCAGAATGAAGCACATATTTAATTTGACATAGAAAATAGCTAATTTTAATCCAATTTTTATTACTTGAGTAATCGAAAATATGAAAAGAGAGTATAGAGCAAAAATTTCGAAGCAAGCAGATTATACTGAAATCTCATAAGATTTTGAAAATATCAGAACAAAAATCAGTGGGACATTAAAAATGAAGAACTTAAAAATGTATCTATGTAATTGTTCTTCTATTCCAGCATTTAAAAAAATGTCTATCGGAAAAAAAAAAACGCTGAAGAAAAGACTCGACTGTTTGATAGTAAGGCATGCAATAATATAGAAATTGGCAAACCTACCAAATGTTGGTAATAGTATTAAATTATTTGCCTTTTAAATGCCTGCATTCAGTTTACAAGTGTTAACTTAGTTTTTAGGTAGCTTTAATAGAGAACAATACAAAAATTCATAAAATGCCAGCTGTTAAAAAGATAGAGAACGAAATGAAAATTGAAATACAAAAAGGAATCTGAAGTAAATATTATTTGATTAAAAGGTTAATTCAATTTGCATAAATGTTTTAACGTGTTTTCTATGTAGAAAGATTTTTTTAAGTATAAGAAACTAATACAATATACATAGTAGTACGTACACTATATTTTACGGAAATATCATTACAAAAAATTCTTTTTACTCAATTTAAAAATAAAGTTCAATATTTTAATGATAATAGATAATCTATTCGTTGCATTTTTTTTTCGTTCGATTTTATGCATAGACAATTAATATCAGTAATACAACAACAATTAATATCGTTTTTATGAAAGTCAAATTTATTTCTTTAAATCCTTTGTTTTTTCTGCTATGAGTTAAAAAACGATCACTAATCGGATTTTTACTCTTTAGTCAGAAATTGACCTCGATGTGGAAACCATGACAAAAGTCTGAGCCTTTTTATAGTAGTTAAATTTCTTTCTCCATTTAATTTCGGTGTTATTTTAAGCCACATTTATTTCCGGATTAGATGCATCATTAGATCATGTTATCGCCGAAATTTCCTTTTATTTAAGAGATTAATCATTAAAAATAAAATAATTGCTTCCCCTATTAAAACATCCATTTTTAAGTCTGATGTCTCACTGGTCACAGGTCAGTTGTGGGATGAAAAATCAAATAATGGAGGTCAAAAACTAAATCTGATTTGCTATCCATCGACTTTGATTCAATAAATCTGAGTGGCCCGACTGATTCTTTTTCAGTTATTTTTTTATTTTATTGATTTTACCGAAAAAGCCTTATATGCTCGGTAACATAGAGTACAAATATCAAAACTCTGTGAATTATTATATATCAACATTATGCCATTGCACACTTGGCACTCCTTTAATGTTTAATTTTGGACAAGTCATAAGAGATAAAATGTCAGAGGAGATATCAGCAATTTCAAGTACATTGATGCCAATTGATTACTCAGCTTAAAGTCCTTTGTTGCACATACTTTTAGTATAGCAAATGTATTTTGAAAGCCTTTGATGACTTTTTTTAGCAGTTTTACCTAAGGAGGGAGGAATATTGGAAAATAGTACATGTGCACCATCTAAGAATGTTTTTAGAATTTCAAATTACTACTTCTAGCAAATTGTTTATCTGATAGCATGACGGCAATTGATTATTATACATATGCTTCCAGTACTTTAAAATCATAGAGCAAGACATTGGTGACATTTTTTTTCCAGTTTTCCCTAAGATGGGAGAAATATTGGAGGGTCCAAGGTATGCTTCACCATCTAAAATTGTATTTAGAACGTCAAACTGCTTCTTCTTGCAAACTGTTTTTCTTACAGTAGGGCATCCGTTGATTACTACACACACAGCACTGAAAAAGTTCTTTGTAAGTCTTTAGTGACATTTTTTGGCAGTTTTCTCTAAGATGAGAAAAATATTGAAGAGTCGAAGATATATGTGTACCATCTAAGAACGTATTTAGAGCCTCGAATTGTTACTTCTTGGTAAATGTTTGCCTGAAATTATGACACCGACTGATCACTACGCAAATACTTCGAGCACTTCAAAAATATTTTACAACTCTTAAGTGACATTATTTTTTAGCAGTTTACCCCAAGATAGGAGAAATATTGGTGAGTCGAAAATATGAGTGCACTGTCTACCACTGTATTTAGAGACTCAAATTGCTTCGCTTTCCAAATTGTTGTCAGGGATGTATTAAAATTTGTTTTTACCTCATAATATTTGTCATAATAAATATAAGTTTTTCGAACATGGTTTTATTCGTCTATCTCTACAACGGAATTGAAAAAGGATATGATTGAACTTAGGCTTGTCTCCATGACGTTCTTGGGGGAACATAATATCCCTCCTTTATCCGATTGCTATGCCATGAATGCAAAGCAAAACTACATTTGTCATATTCATAGGTAATATAGAATATTGTTAAAGATAATGAGGTTTATAATCATGCTATGTTGAACCATAGATTCCTTATATTCCTTATCTTAATAACAAGTAACTTTTCCCTGTTGCTAAATTCATTAACTCAGGATCAAATTTCAAATATTGAATACTCTGGATATATTTATCAAGGTTTAAAATAAATCTACATGAAAACTAAAATAAGCACTAGGGACAATTACCCCTATTTGACCCAATCTCTGCACCATTAATGGAAAGCAAAGTGCATTTGTCAAATATGTAAGTAAAAAATAATAGATGAGATTGTTAAAGATCGTGTAAAGATGTAAAGTAAGCCTGTTGTTGTTGAGCCATAAATCCTTTATATTCCTCACCTTAATAATAGACAACTTTTCCCTTATAATAGATTCATTTGATATTTAAAAAATTACATTTCGAATATTAAATCAGCTAGATGTCTATCTCAGTTCACAATTAATCTCCATGAATATTTAAACTATGCAGAAAATTTAAACTATATTTGAGCAATAATCATTTTGTAGAAAATTACTAAATCACAAAAATTACTAGTGACTAGCAATCCATGACAACAGGAGAAAGATGTAGTGAGCTGAGAGATTTCGATGTTCAAAAGTCTTCTCAGCTAGAATTAGAAATATTAACAACAATCCTATAAAAAAAAGCCTTCTAAACGTAGTTTTTTTCTTTGGTTCTTCCGCTACTCGATTAGGCTTTTAAATTGACATTTTTTTTAAAATTTGTCTAGAGCAATATCAGTTTTAAATAGATTTAATAAAAAATTGATAAAACTACACAATATTAATAGCTTAAATAGTATATGCATTTACAAGAGAACTTAATGGTTTCAGATGGAATGATTTTCCCAAAACTTTCTCACATACGCTCTAATAAAAGTATTATCCCAGAAAATGGCTTGAATGACATTGGTTTGCAATATTTATGAAGTATTTCATGCCTGGTGTGAGTTTAGAATTTTTATTGATATTTATTGAGTTTTTTAGATATTATTTTTTATTATCCGGTGAGAAAATTGAAATTGTGTTTTAGAATGCATTTTTCTCAATCTATTGAAATTCGACACAAAATTAGAAGTCACAAAACGCTGAAACAAATTTTATATATTTAAGAGCTAGCGCGTTTACATTTTTCTGAAAGTATAAACTGGCAGACGGTGATCCCTTTGTCGTATTTGATTCAAACTTTGGAAAATATCTACATTATAGATGTTAAATTTGTGTGCTGCATCTTATCTATATAGCTCACCTTATTTTGTGGTTATCAATTTAAATTATATTCAAATAGCTATACTGACAATTTACTTCAGAACGGATTTTGTTTAGAATTAGACAAAATCTACAAATTTAGAACAAATATATTGAATTTCATCTTCCTAGCTTAAAGAACTTTTGATTTATCTTAGTCACAGATGGACAGACAGAGAGACATTTAGCAGAAATGTATTTTTTGAACTCAATAAGATCTTAAACATGGAGGTCCATTAAAATCTCAAAGTATAATATCGGCTCAAACTTCGACAGGTGTCTACGCCATAGATGTAGACACTGTACATCCTACTTTATCTATTTAGCCACTTCGTTTCATAGTATACTGTTAACTTTTTATTCGAACGCTTTGACAGACAGACTTCTATTGAACAGATTTCCTCAAAATTTGACAGAAATCTACAAATTGCAAATTTCTCTCAAATTTTAAGAACTTTAACATACATTTATAATTGTATGTTTCTGTACACCGGAATAGACTGTACACTTAATTTCAATTGCCTAGATCAAAGGGTTTTTGAGTTATCTTTGTCACAGACAAACAGATGAGCATGTTTCAAAAATAGGTTTTTCGAACTCAGGGATGTCTAAAACATAGAGATTCGTTCTAATCTCCAGTCGCAAATTTTTAGGCAATTGTTATAATTCACAGACGAGAAAGTAAAAAACTTTAAACAGAAGGACAACAAAATAATATTTCATCCCTTGACAGAAATTTTGTAAAAAATAATGTAGCTTTTGAAAAGAATTTAGTAGTCAGCCAATGAAAATTAAAATTCAAGAACATAAAAGGTTTTAAATTCTCTTAGGAATTATAACGAAGTTTTTGTCATTAAAACAAAAGTAAATAGAATAAAAGAAATGTGCAGGATTCGTGAAAACAAGATCTCACTCCAGTCTTGGTACTAGTTCATCTTAATTTATGTCCCGAATCCGTCCGGGAACTAGCTCATTGACACGAAGCCCAGCTAATGAAGGACCACAAGTGAGACTTCGCAACTTCAGGAAACTCCCTGTAGGTGAAGAGTTTACAATTAACCCGGATAATTTACATTCCCTGATTATTTTTACTTTTCTTTCGCTTTATTTTTTGTGTTCTAAACAACTCTTTTTCCTCTTTCGCTATTTCATTAATTGTTTCTTTTTTTTTCCTCCAGCTTGTTTCAATTTTTTTTTCTCCCTTCTGTTCCGCATTCGTGTATCTGAAAACGTGTTGAATTAAAAAAAAAAAGGGAGAGATTTCCCAAATGGTATCAACACACGAGCAGCATAATTAAAGTTGAGATACGCTTTACTTTTCATTATGAAGTTTTGGCGCCTTGTTTGGGGAGTAATTTGTTAAATAAACAAGCAAAAAAAAAAAGAATTCCATAATCATGACGGAAAAAAATTATGAAATTCATTTTAAAATAAAAGAAAGAAAAAAAAGTGATGAGTTAATGTCATAATTTTTTCATACATATCGAAAAAAATGATTAAGTTTTCTCAAGAGATTCTTAAAGACACATCCAAGATTTTCTTTATGAAATTAATGAATCCAGTAATTTGAACATTCACTGCTTTTATCCGGACTTTTTTCAGACTGTATTATCTATTAAATATGCAGAGCCTTGCAGTCTTTCATTATTTATTTCTCTATGGAATATTTTTTTTTACTTAATTACTTGGAATAAATTAAAATCAATAGTCTTGCTTATATACTTACAAAAATAGTATAACATTTTATCTAAAACAGGCATAGCGAAACTTCTCGCAATGGCCATGCTTGTAGTGCAGCCATTTTTCTTAGCGATGGTGTTTTTTATTTTTATTTACTTATTTGTTCATTTGGGGAGGGTGACGGAATTACCAGTTATCAGATTTTATATTCAAATAATACCAATAAATGACCTGAAGGATGGCTCATTAAACTTCAATGAAACCCACTACTTTCGTCTTCCTGAACTTCGGTTTATAACAGAGAGACATTCAAGAACTGATATCAATTCTGACAGAAATGCTATTGAGCTATTGATTGAAATTTCGATTATCAGTAAATGACATTTGCATTTTAATAGGTGAAAAAATAAATATGGTCCATTTTTCAATAACTACTGACGATTTGATTAGGTTTTCATTACAAAGAAACAAATAAAATAAACTTATTTATGGAAGAGCTTAAAGATTCCAGAAAAACAAACAGTATCTCACTTTTTAAGAGGAAAAAATAAATAAAGTATTACTTTTATATGATTCTTAAAATCCGCATTCTTTGAAATTAGTACGTAAGTTATAAACTTATATTAAAATATGAAATAAATTTAGATAATGCTTTCCATGAATTACGCAGTATAGACAAACATGGCTCCGAATACACTACACGAAATACAAAATACAATTACTTTCTTTGAATTACCAATTTTATTTGAACCTAACAGTTGGCATTCTCTAATTATGCTACATTGAAATATTTAAATCAGAACCATTAACTTTGAACTGTGCAGTTAAGTAACCGTGCATGAATTTTGAGATATGAAAAATACCCTTCTATGTTCTGTTATTTATAAAAATATCTGCAAAATAAAAGTAAAATGGTCAAATATTTTGGATAAAATAAAAATTTGACTTACTGACATTTTTTTTAATTTCACGCACTAATGCTGAGCTAATTAATTAATGCTCAGTTTTCAGGTGGTACCTCTAGTTACTCTCTACAAAACAGGTGGTACCTCTAGTTACTCTCTACAAAACAGGTGGTACCTCTAGTTACTCTCTACAAGACAGGTGGTACCTCTAGTTACTCTCTACAAAACAGGTGGTACCTCTAGTTACTCTCTACAAAACAGGTGGTACCTCTAGTTATATAAAAGATACAAAAAAGAATTCGTTAAAGGGAAGGGGTGGGGTTCCATAGAGACATTCATTCCCCCAAAGAATTTTTTCCTTTGTTGGTATATTTTCGTTATAAGATGATAGTATTGGTAGGAATAATCGAACATGATATTTCAGTCTGTACGTTATTGGCATACTTTATGTGAATATGCATTGGGATTTAGCTGAAGTAATTTAATTACAGGAAGGAAGACTTGTTGCACTTGGCATAAGAAAAAAAAAAGGGAAGAAAGAAGGATTTACAAGAATGAATTTTATCCAAAATAGTTCAGAATCTAGATGCTGGCTAAGCTAAGGTTTTAGCACTTTTAGGTTCCTAAGATTCTAGTAGCTTTAAAAAAAAAAAATGACAGATTTTTGTAATGCTTTGAGGATGGGTTAGTAGTATAACGGAACATAGTCTTTTAAAATGATCATTACTGCACCATTTTATTGTCATTTTTCGTTAAGAACATCATCACAAATGGTAAGAATGTTACCATATTCTATGACAGACATTGCTTCTGATGCTGGACGATGCGCTATGATGGAGTGGAGTTCCATAGACTTGTCACTTCTGCTCTGTGTTATATATGAATTTTTCTTGCTCTATGTAATCATTTGAATTTTTCTTGTTTTATGTTATCTTTTGAATTTTTCTTGAAAGAATAAAAACGATTCAATATTTTGTAAAATTATCATACTCTGCAACAATAGTTTTTCTAAGTTTGGTGATTGAAGATCCTTTATAGCAAGATATTTTTTTGAAGTTTTAATTACTGATATGAATTTTTAATTATTTTAATTACTATGACATATGAAATAATATTTTAATTACTATGTCATTCTTTCAAATATTTATAAAGGTTCATATTCTGCAATCAACTTGGGCTAGAAATTATCTATAACTCATAGCTTTCGCAGAACTGAATCGGGATATCTTGTTGAAATGAATACGTATCTTCCCACACACACTTAAAGTCTTCGAAGAAGTTTTAACTATTCTAAATTAGAACCAGCGCTTGTCAAATGGCACACTTCATATATTTATAAAATACAAAGTATTTTTTAACTATTTCTTTGGATCTTTGATTTTTTTCTTTTTATTTAATAAACTTTCTATTTTTATATTATTTTATTACTAATTATAAATAGTGTAGAGGAGAGGGAATTCTTTAATTTTGGCACTTCTGTGTCACTTACACATTAACTCCCAATCTTTTTTTCTTGAAATTTTGGCGGTTAAGTTATATATAAGCACAAAAAAGTTATGTAACCGTATAATTATGCTCAAATAAGGCTTTCTTTTGAAAATATTTGATATTCTTTGAAAAGGTGTATCGTTTTAAAGTAATCAATAAAATCATTTAACTAAAAAAAAAAGCTGAGTAAATAACAGATTATATGTTTATATACAACATTTTGTTATGGTTTAGAAGCAAAACCATCGATGTATTGCTTCATATATGACAATTCTCTCTCATCCAACTTACTGAGGAATTTCAAATTTGCTTTTTCTATTGTAGAGAAATAAAGCACAGAATACACTTACAGAGTTAGCTATACACAATGGTGTATAGATACGCACAGTATTGACTGACATAGTACAAAATGGAACTAAACTGTCAAGCTCACCAAATATATTTTTTACGTCGAGTGGTGTACGCGAAATTCCAAAATCCTCAAGTGGAGATTGTGGCAGCTATTGGGTTAAGATTGTTCAATTTAAGTGCATATTCTATGAAATACTTAGAAATAACGCCCATTTTTTATTTTGTTATATAGAAAAACATATAAGTAGTTGAATGTATGCTGAGGTTCATATTCTATTTTCCTTTGCCTGAAAATCCATAGCTTTAGTGCAGTTTATTTTGTTATAATTAAACCTTATACTTGACTAGGCTGCCATATTTCGAAATTGCAAGACAGTAAAATTTGAAGTAATTTGAATAGATCAAATTAATTTATTCTTATTAATCAAAAGGAAATTTCTCATTTATTTTTTTATGAATATAAGTTCTTTTATCACTGCAATTGGCTCAATGAAGCGTAAATATGGAAGAAAGATCAAAGCAGCCTCTTTGATCAGAAGAATTAAGAGCAATAAATGAAATAGGATTTAATATGATGTATAATAAAGACGATGACAAAGTTCTGCCACAAACTTAGAAGAAAACAATTTTCGTATAATTGAATATAATAATTAATAAAAGTCTTGGCAAATAATGGCTCAATCTAATTAATTCACAGATCATTTTTCTTTATTGTATGATATTTCCGTAACAGAAGTCTAAATATATCCCAGGTCTGACAAATGAAATGGGCATAAATTCGAATCGCATGAGTTGATGAGAACCAAAGAAAAAAAAACGTTTTTTTTAGTTTGTTTTCCATCCAGTTGGAAAAACAAATTTGGGTCTAGAAAATGAAGACTGTTATTTATGAAGGTTCTGGGCGGTATGGAAAAAGAAATTACAACTTCTGTAGTACAGAGATGGAGCAATCCCGGCGCAATGGAGCAAATCAGAGTTTGCAAAAGTTTCTGAGGCCTACTTCGAAGTCTGTTTCTGGAAAGCAGAGAGCAATTTGCTTTTTAATTTCATTTGAACCTTGAGCGAAGAACTGACACCTTTTCGTTGCAATAATTAAGGTCATTCTTGGGAAGAAATCGTTGGCGTTGAAATCAGACAGTGGAACAAATATGTAAATTTATTTTTTTTATTTTTCAACAATTGAAATATTTTGTTTTCAGTAAAGGATTTTACCCAGTGCGTTGTGTATATTCATACTAGTTTATTGTCTTCTCTAGTTAGCTTATTGTGTTTTATTGTTCTTATAGTCCTCAAAATGTAAAGGACAGCTTGCCAGTGAAGGTACATTAGTTGGATGTCAGAAATTTCATTTTATAAACAGGGTTGCTAAACCTATTATTTAAACAGGATTGCTATTAAAATCTGGACAAAGTTTTCCCTGTTCTCATATTCAAAATACAATGAAATTTGCGGATAGCACTAATATACCAGTTATAATGGAATATTGTCTTAAAAAACGGAAAAAGAAGCAATATATTAACATTATTTGAAAGAGGTTTTATACATTTACTTACAGTAATTTTTAAAAAAATCTTTATTTATTTTCTAGAATTTAGCAAGTCATAATTTAGGCATTTAGGGAAGTATTACATTATCTCTCATACCTTTTAATGTAAGCCACGCAAAATTGAGGACTCGGGTGAAATAAGACGCTAAACATTTTTGTCGTTATGAGACAATAATTATATGAATACTTAACAAAAAAAAGCTACAAAGCAAGATAAATTTTTATTTATTTATTTTTGCCAGTTCAAGAATTTTGGCATCAATTTCTGCAATTACAGATTTTTAAGCTATCAGTTTCATAGAACTAAAGGACTCTGCAACAATTCAGGTACTACTTTCTTTACGGCTTTTTTAGGTATTTCACTTTTAGTGAACATATGTCAAAATGTTTCTGATTTATTATTAAATACTTTAACGACAGAAGCTTTATAGGGTCATAAAAATTCAGCTTTAAATTATTGTTCTTGAGCTGGAAGGTTTACAACAAATTTACTTACAAGTCTTGAAACTACAAATGTTTTCAAGAAATTAAAAAAAAATATTTAGGAAGCGAAGCAAATGAAAAGGAAGACACTTTTTATTTGACAATCGAATTTTTTGCAACGGATGTTTCAGTCAGGTACATGAATACGATTTTAATTCTTTTGTATACAATATTGGACAGTATCTCACGAAACAAGGCATGTTTCATATATTTTGTGGTGATTTAAATTTATGAAATCATTAAAAATGTTGCAGATTTTCTTCTTCAACTACCTTTAGTATTAATTCACGCTTGCAGTTCTAAAAAGTTTCATTTTTACTTTCCAATATGAATTGCAGTAAGAGTTCAAAAAAATCTATATGAGATTTTGCCGATTCTTCACAAATTAGATCTATCTGAATTGACAAAACACCTTTTTGGTTTCACATTTGTCTGTTTGTGAGTTTGATAACTGAAGAATGCTTTGAGGTCGATGGTTACAATTTAATATATAGACAGACGTAGATTAGATATATGCATTTTTATTAAATTTTGTACGAAATCCATTCGGAGAAAATTTGTTTTTCTGTTCAATTATGAATGAACTTGATGACTCAAGAAACGTTAAGAGTTTGTAAGTAAAATGCAAATTAACATGCAAAATAGAGTCTTAACAAATTTAAACCAAATCTGTCTAAGAGTTGAGCGGTTGATAGTCTGTACTTTCGCATGCATGTAAAAGCAATAATTTATGAACTGAATGACAGAAATCAATGTAATCATGTTATCTTATGACTATAACTGTTATTCCATGTCAGATTTTGGTTGCATTTAGTTAGTAAAAAATTCTAAAAATGCATAGTTGCCCGATAAATAAGTAAAAATATTAGATTCAAGTCAAAGATTTATATGTCTTAACTGTTGCTCACAATTGCCATACAAAGCATTCATACCTTTCCTGAGATTTCATAATTTCCATAATTTTAAACTGGAGAGGATGATAAGACCTAACTGAAGAGTGTGCGAGAAAGTCACTTCTGCTGGTTTTCAAATAATTTTAGATAACTAACTTATTGCTTAATGTTATATGCTTCGGATCTTCCATATATATAAGGGTAGCAAGAAAGTTAACTTAAGCAATTAAAGATTTTAAATAATTAATTTCCGTTGAAAATTAAATATAAAAATAAATCTATGAGTTTATATCTATCTATATTTTTAAAATTCATTGCATTCGTTTATAAAGAGTTTTGTGAATGACATGAGGAGTTGACATTTATTATATAAGAAATTATTATGCACGAATATAATAATAGAACAGGGATTATAACAAATAGTTATATAAGAAATAAATAAAATTATAAATAAATTATTTATCAGAAAAAAGTTTATGTAAGGGTAGAAAATATACAATTTTTTTTTCAAAATTAAAACTTTTCTTTTTTAAAAAATATTAATAACATTTTGATTAAAATAACATTTTTTGTGATGATAGCAAAAATATTTGTGGGATCATTTTCATGATTAAAGACTTTTAATAAATTGAGTTTGTAACAAGAAATTGTTCAAATAACAAAATAATTCTTTTAATCCTAAATTACTTGGAGAAATCTCAATTACTTACCAAAAACTCTGTCTCACATCGCAAGTAACTTTCACGCAATGTGAGCTTATTAGTAAAAAATCTAATTACTTTGTTGAAACTTTTAGAATAAAGTTTTCTCGTGTTTATTATACTCGTGTACATTATATTTCACTGAAGCAAACTGAGATAAATAAAAACTATTTTTAGAATAAATATTATTGTATTTACAAACAAATTGAACAGAGATGCAGGCGATTATTTAGTTTTGTAGAATGATTATCACTCTTGGAAAGATTTTTAATTTTATTTAAATATAGTATCATTAAATAAATTAATTTTATTTAAATATATTATTATTGAATAAATTAATTTTATTTAAATATATTATTATTAAAAAATTAATTTTATTTAAATATATTATTATTAAATAAATTAATTTTATTTACAATATTTATATTATTTCTCACTAGACTTTGTTCTATGCAAAATATTGTTTTCAATAATTTATAGTTTTTGCAACACTTTTTAATATTGATGAAATGCATTATGAATTATTTTAAATGCAACTTCTTCATTTAATTAGTCTTTGTATTTAATTAAAAAAAACTCCTAATGACTTATGGGTAGGCATTAAGTTTGTTTGAAAATAATGGTCGAATATATTTTCGAGGAAAAATACCCTCAGCATAAATTTTTTTGTGATGAAGAAAATGTATTGGTACAATGGATTATTTGTAAGGGTACAATGAATTTTTTGTATATTTTTAAATTTTAAAACAGCTTTTCTAATGTATATTTTTAGTGCATTGTTTTGTCTACTAACATATCAATTTTAAATTTTTAACAGTCTAAATATTTCTGAATGTGTACTATAAAAAATTGCTTTTTTAAACTATTTTTGATGTTATTACTGCTAGTTATAGTTATACAGGTTGCATAAATGTCTTATATTTAAAATAGAAAAATTGTAAATTTATAATTTACAAACAAAAAGCCGTAATACTTCTTACATTCTTCACTATAAAATAATTCTCTGTATTTTTTCAAAGTAAATATTCTAGTTTGATCGATCAATTTTAAATTGATGAATAGATTTACAATATGTTCATTTCCTTTCAGCCAATAATTTTCAAATAATATAGAATCATGTACTCACATACAAATAAAAAGTAACAAAATTCTTTACATTTTTTAATTGTATTTAATATATTTTTAATTTGTTGAGCATTTATATCACGACCCAATAGGGATAAGAAAAACAGTATGGGATGATTCCACAGAAAAGGTGTCTGGTAAAATAATTTTACGTATAAATGCAAGGGCTACTCAGTCGTGAGTCATAAAAGTTAAATGTAAACATTAGCAATCTTATAAAATTACTAAAATATAGAAAATCAAACTAAAATACATAATAAACATGCAAATTAAATTTAAAATAAAGTGACATTTAAAATGGAGATGACCGTCGAGGATCTCAAAATCTGGAATGGATACGACATAAAAAAAGGTCTCAAAATATTCGTTGCCTAAGATCCTAAAATGTCTAAGTCCATCACTAGTTACTATCAAAAATAAAAAAAAAGTTTCCTTTAAATATAAATAAAAGAAGAAAGTTTTGATAATAATACAGAAGAAATCTTTAAATTTGTGTTGTGTTATGACCTAGGCAGTTTTATGAGAGCGATTTAAGCCCACTGAGCATTTTTTGTTTTTCCAATTGTGCCAACTACAGCCAGGAATAGGACTTAGCTGCTTCATACGTCACATTCACTAGTAAAACCCTTCTTTATATGGGGGCACATTCACACACCTCACAGATAAAACACAGAAAAACAACCATGCCCAAACCGGACTATGTTGTATATGTTCTATGTTGTATCCAGGGTGTGTGGTCTAAAATAATCAGTATACAATCAAATGAAACAAATACGCAAGAAGCAGTTTCGGAAAGTTCACCAAATGCATGTTTTGCATATGGCTGTCGAAAAATTCTCGACGGTACCAGAGCATGGCAGTCAGATAGAACAATTATTACATACGAAACAAAAGATGAATCTCCTATTGGATTAATTCAACACTTTCTCTCTATCAATGTTCTAAAAAGTTATAAATATTTAAAATTAAAGTAATTTTTTATAAAAAAATTTACTATTATATAATTATTATTATCGCAAGGTTACTCAATACTACAAAGCTAACTTTAAAGAATTAATTACCAAATTTGACCAGATTTTAATTAGAGACTTCTAACATCCTAAATTTTTGTTTGGTCCCTTTCTATAAGATAGCCTTGCTATAGAAAAGATGGGGCGATGTGTAATGGTGGGGCTGCATGTAATTGGGGCTTTGTTTTAACCGAAACGTCGTCCTTTGACGGGTTCTGGGCAGGGCCTTGTCATCGCAGTGGATTAGGCAAAGAGGAGGCAGAAATCTCCTTTCAGCTCGAGTCTCTGACAGCTCCGCATCCAGCAATGAGCTCGAGCTCAGGAGAAGGAGCAAAAGGAAAAAAGAGCTCCCTCTGCGAGATAAAGCGATAGAACCAATGAAAGCGAGAGACTCGGTTCTAAAAATATGATAAGAAGAATTTTTCATTCTGCGTCTTGGACTCCAACTTGCGCATGATCATTCGAGAGAGAAAATAAATAATCTGACTATGGACCAGAAAAGATTTATGTTTCTTATCTTGTTTTGTTTTGGGAGGAAAACAAATTTGGGATGTGTTTTTGGTACGGTTTGCGGTGGAGATTGAGACTGCGATGATGAAGCATCTATTTATTAACAAAGGGAAAAAATACTTCGTTATTTTTTTTCCAGATATTTTCTGGTTTTTTGTTGTTGTTGTTTGTTTCTTTGTTATCCGTTATTCTTAAGAACGTTACTTAAGCTAAACCAATTAAATTTTTAAAATTATCTTTGTATATTTAAGGCTAATAATTTTATTAAACATTTCTAAAAGAATATAAACAGAAAAAAGATAGATACTAAGACAAAAATTTTTTTTTGCTGTTTTAATAAGAAAAGTAATGCAAATTGTTTTTGTTTGTAAATATTGTAATGTAAATAATGTAAATATTGTCAAAATAAATTAAAAGATATCAAAATTTTTGTTGTTAAAATGATCGTGTCACAGTACAGGAATATAAATATAAACTGTGCAGTAAGCTGCTTCCGTGCTTCTAAGTGCTAATATAATATCTCGCGATCGTAAGATCGTATGATTCTAAGAAATCATTGACAAGAAATAATTATTAATACCAATTCGGCTGTTGTCATTCATTCAGCATCTCAACAGCATCTAACAGCCCAGTATATCACTTCTTGGACACACTACAAAATACCATGAAACATGGACGAAAAATATTTTTTCTCTTATGTATGTAGCTCCGTATCCACTCAAGTGAGTGACTCCTGCCCAAACACCAATCAAAAGAAGAGGAGAAGAAATCCTTGGGTATCTTTGGTTTTTGACACAAGTTCTAGGGTGATGGAGGGGAAGGGTCTTATACCATAAGAAAACCATTACTGGAATTGACTTCACATTTAAAAGAAGAAATTAATCATATTCGTATAAGTAAATTAGAATGAAACAAAAATAATGAAATTTGTTTTTCTGACCAAATAATTTGTAATAAACCATAGAAAGACTTAAAAAGTCAGATAATTTTGTCCCACCCTTTTCCCAATTCTGCTCCACCCCCTCATCCAATTCTGCTTTGAATTCTAAAAAATAGCGAGAAACGATGACATTTTTCTCTTAGTAAAATTTATGTTCATGTATGGGCACTTCTATCTGTGTATGAATGTTAAAATGAAAGGATGTGTGATTCAATTTTTCTATAATACTAACTACCAGATAAAATAATAAACAAAGGCAATAATAATGTCTAAATTCAATATTCTTAAATATGATAAAACAAAATAATTATACGGTTTTGGAGATATAAGACCGATTATTGTTCTCCGTATAAAACAACAATCAAAGGAGCGAGAATTGACATTGGAGATAAGATCAGATTAATTACAGAGATTAATGAGCGATATTACGTTATTCGTTGATTTCGTAGTTTCATTGATTAAGTTCATAATTTTTTAATTACTTATAAGTATTTATATATCTACATTATACATATCGTTTATGAAGTGGTTCAATGTATTGCAATTTTTATATATGTTATCAATATCATGTAAATCTTACAGAATTTTGAAAAATTGCCCAGAATTAAGATATTTGTAAACAATATATCCACTTCGAGTTTTTCTGTGTGTTATTAAATTTATGAAAAATGGGCTATATTATCTTGCGTAAAAGGCTAAAATCAAACCAGATCAATGCATCGAGCTGAATAAAGCAAATAATATTTTTTTAAATCTTGGAATTCTGCATTTCTGCTTGTCTTCCAGATAGATTATTATTCCAACCTTTTAATTTTATCTGTTTGTACTTTCTTGTACACGAAATGCACCAAAAAAAAGTATTGCAATCGAAAAGAAAAAAAAGTTTGAGTTTTGACAAATCTCTCTACCTTTCAGATGACCTTGAATCCGAAAACACATTTTTGGAATTATACCTGTCTATCTTTGAATATGAAAACACAAAAATGCTGTGAGATAGACTTATGAAATTTTATACATGAACTCAGCATCAAATTTACAGAATTTATCAAATGTCCAGTGAAATCCATAAAGAAAGTCCGGCTGTCTCAATATAATTCAATACAATAGCTACAAAACGACGAAGGCTTGATAAATAAAATTTGACATGCACATTTAACATCTAAAACATAAATGCGCACAGGATTCCGTACCAAACTTGTCCAAAGGCTCACCATTTCTCGGTCTGTATATTCACAAAAAACGTGAACTCGATAATTCAGGAACGCATGAATTCAAATTTTAGGAAATGTCATACGCGACTTTATGACAACAATTTTACTTTTTATGTCAAATTTTGGTTTTAACAAATATGAATTTTTTTCTTCCAAAATACGCATTCACTCTTTTAGTGTTTGTGTATTAACTGCATCCCAGCGATTAACCGACAAAAAATTACTAAAAATTTGAAGAAAAAATATTTATCATTTAAATCTTTAATAATCCGTCTCAAAGGTCTTCTATCGTGATAGTTCCCATTAGACTTATTGGGATAGACTTATTAGATAGACTTATTTCCCATTTGAATCTTTGACACAGTCTAAAGTAATTTTAGATTTTGAAAAAAATTATTTAGATTTCAGTTGCATCAAATTGGTATTATAGTTTTAATTATTTCAAATAAAAATAAATGTTATTTCCAAAAATTATCTTTTTTTTTCTTATCCAAATTTTTTTACAAGAAATGTTTTTTCATTATTTTTTCTGAAAAATTGGGGAAATAAAGTTTCTAAAAAGGGATGCAAGGAAAAGGGGAAAATGAAAAGGTGATAACTTTTATTGGCCGTATTAATTTCAAAAACGATGTTCTGCAAGATTAAAAAAGACTAAAAATTAATAGTATCTTGTAAAACTAAAATAAAACATGTAATAATTGCTAGTTTTTTAAAAACAATTCTTTCAATATTGCAATTACGCAACAATTAAAATTTTTATTTCAAATAAGAGTGGCCATATTACATCTCTCATTCATTTATACCAATAACTTTTCTAAAAAATACTTTATTTTTAAAAAATGACTAACTATTATTTTAAGTGAAATTCTAACGAGTAGATATAATAACTAGTAAACATTAACTAATAATATTATGAGTAAGTGAGTATTAAAACTGAAATGCAGGTGCTTCATTCAAATGTTAATCTAAATTAGGAATATGCAATTTCTGTTTTGGGTTGCACCAATGTATTCTCAAGTGAAAACGCAATTATGGAGGTCTGCTTTAACTTAAAGCTCTGGAATAGCGCCGTAATTTGAAGAAGCATTTTATCACTCTTTTGTCCGAAATATATATATATATATATATATATATATTTATATCAAAGGTATATCCCTATCACATTTAATACTTTTTTAACTTTTTTTTTCTTATATCATCTTAAGGGATTCCTCCCTCAACTGACAAAATCCCGGAGATGACAGGTCCCTGTCATTTTGGAGGAGGGATAGAAAATCCCCACACATCGAAAACGAAGCTGGGGGAAAAAAGAAAAGAAAAAAAGGAGGAAGGGAATCAATAAATACAGAAGGGGGGAAAAGAAAAGAGGACGAGAGGTTTTTCCTTGAAGAGTAAAGAAAAATAAGAAAGGATACGAAAAGAAATTTTTAAATCGATTTCGTTGTTGTTTCTTATAGATCCGGGGAAACGATTCTTTGGTTTCAGCAGCGCTTTCTAAATTTTGTTTAAGCCATCTATATAAAGTTTTTCAAAGATTAGGCAAGCATATTTCTTTTAAATTTAAAATTGAAAACAATGAAAACTTAAATTTCACTTACAAAACATGTAAATAAACAAGGATTCTTTATAAAAAAGTATTAAATTCCAAGACATATTTTTGATTTTCATTGAGCTATTCAAAGCAAAATGATTAGCGACCAGATGTATATTGATATGATAAGAAGATTCCGGAAGATTATGTCTATTTTGGATGCAGAAGTGTAGAATAAGTCAATGTAATCAACAATTACTGTATATGTGTAAAAATAAGGTAGCAAAATGAAGGAGCAGTACATTAATTTATTCTCTTTAATTAAGTTTTTACATTAATTAAGAGAATAAATTAGGTGAAAGATTAAGTATAAGAAGAAATAAATTAAGTGACTGACCTCGTAATTTTGAACCACGGTCAGATGACGAGGACGACACCTGAACAGGCACCCCCCTCTCCACACCACGCCACAACAGCGGAAGGACATTTGGCCTGACAGATTTAACGTGCAAGAGGCCCCTTCACACGACGGCTCTTCGGTGGAATCGAGTCTCGAACCTGAAACACTCCGGTTCCGAAGTCGAGACCTTACCACCAGGCCACCGCGACCCTCAATTATGTAGAAGAAGAAGATATACAAGATAATATTTGAAGATACACAAATGTCGAATAGTTTTAGGTACTCAGTCTAAGTACTCTTTTAACATTTATTGTTGATGCTCTTTCCTACATTCTGTTGTAAACGTCAAAACAAATAAAGTTTACAATGGTGTTTTTTTATATTTATTTCAATACGAATATTGATGTGCAATTGTAATTACCATGGTATATTGGTTAAATTGTCATCAAATTTACACAAAAATGCATACATAAACACAATTGCATCATGAACATACATGAAAAGCATGTATAGTGTCGAAAAGCAACACTTTTTGAATATTTGTGCTTATTATCTTTTTTTGAAGGCCATTGTTGATGACATGTTGAGCACAACTAATAATTATTTTTTTATGTTGTTCTTGTTGTTTCTAATGGCGCTTGTCATTGATAAGCTCGTGCCGGCGTCCTGGCACAGGGGTAGCGTGTCTTCTCCGAGATCTGGGCGCCCCGGGTTCGAGTCCCGGTTCGGGCATGTTTGTTACTTTGTGTTCTGTTTGTGAGGCGTGTGAATGTGCCCCCCAGTAAAAAGGGGTTGTGCAAGCGAATGAGTGTGTCCCCTTCATTTGAGCTAGAAGTCAGATTTCTGCCCTCTGGGTGCTCAGGGGTCTTTACCCTCAGAAGCTACTACACCCCCTTTCCGTGGAAACACGGACACGACATCATCATTGATAAGCCCGCTGATTGCTGTCAGCTATTTTAAGGCTATATCATCGTTCCTTGTTTTTCAGTCGCGCCAACTAGAGCCAAGAGTTCGACTTAGCTATTTCATGGTTCACGTTCGCTTGCATAACCCCTTTTTACATGGGGACACATTCACACAACTCACAGATAGAATACAGAATAACAGCCAAGCCCGAACCGGGACAACCAGAACACTAGGAAGACACGCTACCTCTAAGCCAGAATGCCGTCACTTTTTTTATGTAAATATATTGATACACTATTGTAAATTTGTGCTCTATTGAACCAGCATAGCACACTTTATATATTTATTTATATATTTTTCTTTTACTTAGTTTATTGATTAAAAAATTACCTCTAGCTGTCTCCCATTGAGTTTGAGACTTAGCATTCTATTGTAAAAATGACTTGATTCTGAATAATTCCTCATGACGCTTAGAAATTTTCCCATAATTTTAGATGTAATATTTATATGAATAGTTTTCCCTCTTGAGAATACCACAGATATGGAGTTATGGAACGGCTGGATAAGTAATTGAATTATTTTTCACTTACTGCGGAAACTATAGAATGGCTGTGTTGGAAATGTTTATCTTCACTGAAAGGTTCTATCTTCTTCAACTGATGTGGATTGGCACATGGAATGATGACTGCAGTTATGTTTTTAACAATCATGCAATTCGCGAAGTACTCCATATGCCCACACTGGTAAGTGAATGATAAATAGTAACCTTTTGATGAGTATGTTTCCCTCAAACATGGAAATATGAAATCCTGAATATGCGACTGGCATGTCGCTAACCTGTAGAGTGTAAAATGGCGGCTATGTCCTTACTGATACATCAGTCATCTTTCGTGAATATTAGTGAATCGCATGACTCAATATGTGGCAATGTTGTAATTGATTATAGCACACGTGTCATTGTAGAAGTAACCGAATCATGAATCCTTATCTATTCGTTAATAGGGGTTCTATCTTCCAGTGCATGTGTATATTTGATTTCGTTAAGCTTGAATTGGACATTTTAAATAATTGAAACTATCTTATCATCATGTTTAACAATATTTTATCATTATTTGATTAACCATTTGCATCTTTAAAATATTATTAAACTTGATTTTAACACAAGAAATGCTTCAAATATTTCATACTGCACCAAGTAAAGATTTAATATATGAACATTTCCTCTTGGCATTATCATTCAGCAACAGAAAGCTATTTTAAAATTTTAATTTTTTTTTACTTGCTATTTATCAGAGCAAATTAAGTTCAATGAAAAGAAAATTATTAATTCTATAATAAATGCCAAATTATTTCTATGGAATATCTATAATTCGTAATTATTATTGTTCTTTTATGCTCGTATATTTAAAATGGTCTTATATTTTTAATATTTTTTATCTGCAAATATTTCAGAGAATTAAGAAATTCTTTATATAAATGTATTTTTACTTTTTTTCTATCTTTCGGTCGCTTATCCTTTGTATCACTGGGATTTTTTTTTTAGAACATTACATTTTTTTTCTCGTGATTATTACTTTCTCGTATACGAAGTATACATAGAAGAAGTGCTGTCTCTAATCGTACAAAAATTTGAATTTGGTATTTTGATGAAATACCATGTTTTTAGACCTTCGTGAGTCCGATTTTTTTTGTTTCAAAATTATGTCTGTCTGTCTGTGAGCATGGTAACTTATGTAATCTTAACGATGAAATGTAGATCGATCACAAATTCTGGACTAAATCTGTCTTAGACTAATCTGTCTATCATTGTGCATATGAATATGATATCTCAAAAACGCAACGATGGTCAATGACAAAATTTAAGGCACCAGAGATTTTCATGTAAAATGTGAAAGGGTAATATAGTGACTGTTATTTTGAACAAAAATTGTGAGCAAAACCAATTACAATGAATTTTTATATTTTGAAGGTCGATTCAATAAAAATTTCTTTATAACGTCATTGAAGAAATGTTTCCATGACGACGTTTTAACAAGAGTGACGTAGTCCTGAATTTTGCCTCGAATCGCAATAAATAGCTCCCTAAATTTGAACTTTATAATGATATAAATTATTTTTCAAATAAGATGGCTTGAGAAAATCGTTTAAGTTCTATTTTTAAAAATATAGTATCGGACAATATTACTTAAAATCTGAAATTCCTTATCTCAAATCATAATTCATGAAATTTATGACGGTAAAAATTCTTTTAGTTTACCTTTAAGATTATAATATTGGTCAAAATAATTTAAAATCAGAAATTCCCTAACTCATATCATAATTCGTTAAGATCATGATGATAGTAATCCTTTTAGTTCGTTTTTAAAATTATAATATCAAACAATATTATTTTAAAACTGTAATTTCTAAAATAAAGATAAAAATCCTGTAATAAAGACTCCTGAAAATTATAATGATGAAAATCCTTTTAGTTCATTTTTAAAATTATAATATCACACAATATTTTTACAAATCTGAAATTCCTTAACCCAAATTATGATGATAAATATCCTTTTAGTTTATCTTTAAAATTATAATAGGGGATAATATTATTTAAAATCTGAATCATTTCTCGTAAATAGTGATTCAAAATTTACTTATTTTAATGGCAATAAGTTTTCCTATACTTTTCCTAGTAAATTTATAATACATTATCGCATTTTTCTTTTCTTCATAGTAATAAAATGTTATTTTATTTTTGAATCAATTCAGGTATTTTAAAAGAATTTACAGCAATAGACAGCGAATAAAACTAATATTATTTCGAAGATCTTTCTTTATTCTGTAAGATATATAAAATATTTTTATAAAATACTTTATTCTTTAAGATATATAAAAAGCTTTATATGTTGTCTCAAAAAAAGCAGCGTTTTATTCGTTCCAATATTTCTTAATGCCCTATCACTTAATTCTAAATTCTTATCAAAATAATCAAGAATAAAACTCATTCAATAGCTTGAATAACCTTTCAGGCAATAAAGTTTGTTCTATTTCCCAATCAAATAACAATTTTTTATTAAATAATTTTAATGATAAGTAATTAATCCTCGTATAAGAAATACTAGGAAAAACTGAAATAACAAATTATTTAGTAATGTTTTAACTTCTAAGGGGGCTGATTGCAGTGTCTTTTATATTAAAGAAAAATAACTTCATATATCAAATAAAATGTGTCTTTAAAAAAACAGATACTCTAAATGACAAGACAGAAAGTTTGACAGAGTTATTTATTTGCCAATCATCCAGTTTAAAAACAATATTTGCAAACAAATTTGGAAATTAAAAAGAAAAAAAAATAACGTTATAAAACTTAAACGATACTTTGCGTTTAATTTAAGAATGCTTAAATATGGGCCGGAAGAAATCGAATCATAATACTCCTAAATATATTAACAGGTTCGGAAAATATTAAAAAAAAATCTGGTTTAGTTAAGTTTTGAAGCACATTGACAACTGTCGTCTATTTTGTTCACATTAGTAAAAATTATTTTCTGTCCCAAAGTTGAAGGAGTACTAATGCCTGTGTAACTGAAAAAATACTTTTTAATTGAAATAAATTGGAACGAATTGTTCAAGTTTTAAAAGAGGTACTTAAGAAAGACGTACTAAAAAGATTTTACTTTATTTCATAATGGAAATTTATTCGATTAAATCAAAAATTGAGCGATTTAGCGCCAAATCGAGACAACTGATCCGCCGTCATTTCTACCATTTGACTAGCTGTCCAGATAGGATAAAGAGTGAAAGGAGGAGAAGAAAAAAGGCCCTACCTTGGCGATGGGGGTAAAAAGGCTTAGCAGGTGCTCACTCTAATGTTTACTTTAATCTTAAACAGCTGCCATTTGACTATTTTGCTCATGATAGCAAACACAGAAGTGCTCGTTTTGTAAAAAAAAAAAGTTATGCCTTCTTAATCCTGTTGGGGTTAAATTCTTTAAAGATGAATGTTATATAAAATTAAACTTTATAATCTAACCAAGCATTAATTACATATTATATTGTTTTCAAAATAAAGGTAATAAACTGAAAGTAAATTAAATTTAGAATACTTTATATTAATTTTATTTATGCAATTATTTATCTTTAATCTTAAAAATAAATATCAATTAAATAAAAATTCAAACTACGTTGTATAGTTGAACATTGCATTGGAAATATAAATGAGTAGAAAGAATGATGAAGGGAGGATGAATAGCCTGTGGGGGAATATTAATCTCCCCTAATTCATCTGACTTTTTAGAAAGATGTGTTGTCTTCAAACTTGTTTTTAAAGCTCGTGTTTCAATTATATATACTTCATCAACTAATCTCGATAAAGGTGCGAAAATTAGGCACTATACATCTAAGGTATTTTATGTACAATAAATAAATTTATTTAAAATTTTATATTTTTATTTAATTTATTTAAAAATTTTATTTATTTTCACATATTTACTGAGAAATTAATTAAATAATAAATACTTAACTAATATATATTATAATTAATATATACAAGTAAAAAATATATATTTATAGTGAATTGATTATGAAAAAAAATTTTTTTTCTAAATATTTTTCCAATTTTAAATTTAGCGCATTGTAGCTAGATTTTGGCTTGATTTATCAGCAATTTTATCTTTAAAAATTTTTATTTTTATTATAGCAATAATATAAGTGAATACACAAAAAACATATTTACTTCGCCGCACAGGAATTCAGTAACTAAAGCACTGAAAGATATCGTTGTGAATTATTAAATGTATTAACTTGTATTAAATGTTTATTAATAAAGACAGAATCACAATAAAATTAGAGAAAAAAAATCATTATATTAGACAAAAAAAAATTCATCAAAATTAGAGAAAAAAATTCCAATGAAATAAAATTGTTCTAAATCAAAAGAAAGATTTTTTGAGTTTTTAATGTAAGAGCTTATGACTAATGCAAAAAATGACTTTTATAATATGCTTTAAAATTATTAAAGATAAGATTTCCAATAAATTTTTAGTTAAAAGTTTAATGATTTTTGGACTGCTCCCTCCCGTTTTACGAGACCGAAAGTGAATGACGCTCTTTGTATCCCGATTGCTAAAATTTACCGATATTATTATCCTCTTTATAAATATTATCAAATTACAAATACTATATTATTTATCAATAAAATTAGTATGAGATATACAAATGTTTACGAAAGTTGATATACGCGAAACTTTAAATTTGCTGAGAAACAAGTGCAACGAGCTATCTGAATCGCTTGGTAAATTCATTTGCGTAATAAACAGAATAAGGGTAATATTATTGTAACTGTTCGTGAACATAAATAAGTGCTTGGGTAACACGAAAACATTTTAGTTTAATGTAAGCACTGTTATTATATTTACAGACAAAATATGAAAACAGATGAAACTTGTAAGAAAATGTAACGCATGACACAAAGGGGAAAATATTTTTGGATATGCGTTTTAGATAAATTCCGAAATGAAATGCTGCCAGTTATAAAAACATCTCTTCGGGTTGAACATAGCAAGAAAAGTTGAAGTGTGACAATAAACAAATGATAATAATAATAATAATAACAATTTTTTTTAATATTAGAAAACCAAATTATGAAATAGTATTATGGAACAGAAATCAATTTTTAATTGTAAAAAATAGACTTTATTCTTTTTTCTTAAAAGTGTTTTAAAATATTTTTGGACGGGCAAATGTGCGAGTTATATTAATAACTTTTGACTATTTGGAATTATTATATGACAATATCACAGTACTTTCAGGATTGTGGAAATGTGCTCCAACTTTAATTTTAAATCGTTCTTTATCAAATTAGATTTTTTTCTTGGAAAAAATAATACAAGTTCAAACATTCAATTTCAATTATATGCTATCCAAAAAGCTTATATCGTCATTTTAAGGATAACATGAAATAGAAATATAGAAAAATTCGAAGTAATCATCTAATAATAAATGAATCCCCCCTCTCAAAAAAAAAAAACTTAATATAGAGGATGCAAAAATTTAAAGCAAAGAATAACAAGGATTTAAAACACAGTTGTAACGCTGGGGATTAATAAAAATAAAACTACTTGAATACACGCCTTTCAAAGCACAAAGGCCAAGAAAATTCAATTGAAAATAGAATGTCTTCCCCGTGAAGGTAACTAGAATCCGTAAGGAATTCTCTGACAATAGTTAAAAGTGTTAGATCGAAGACATTATGATAGAATTGGCCAAACGATAAGACTGAAAACTAAACACCATGACGAGGACCTCCCAGACATATAATGTTTAAAGGCAATTGAAAGTGTTAATCTGAATGTGTCGTTTGACATAAACATAAAAGTCTAACTTTTCTTTTGTTAGTTTGACCTTGCATACGCTTTATCACTTAATAGGGTTTCATTCAAAAAGTCAAAACTTGAGAAGACCAAATTCTTAAAGCTAATTGAAGTTACATACCTTTGAGGATCAAACATAAGTCGTTCTCAAATCCTTTCTTCAACCTCCACCCTTCGAATCAACGTTTGGCACCTTATGGAGATAATCCTTGCAAGAAAAGGATGACTTTCGTTGTCCCAAAACGCTTGCTTCAGCTTGACTGACCAAATGGACACCTGCTTGAAAGGGTTGACTACAAGTGGCCAGTACCAGAATGTCTGCCTCTCTACTTAATGAGTTTGTTGTCAGCTTCTTTCCCATGAGAAGTCGGCGTCAGAAGAGATACCCCGCTGGTGAGAAAGGGTTAAAGATAGTTGACACTCTCCTCTGGAGGAAGCGGCCACTTTCCTGCATGTTTGTTTTCTTGTTTTCTGCTCCAAGGGATTTTGTTTACTGTTTGTTCTGTCTTCGCAGTAAACATAAGTTTTTCGTTTTGCTCTCAGAGCAAGAGACAAAATGCAACAGCAATCTGAGGCTAGGTTTATAGATTTACCTTCAAAAAGAAGTGATAATACTTATAGTTTTTTGATAAATTTGGTCACTTCCCTGTAGATTTATTTTATTATTTTCTTCTCCAAAGATTAGCCAACTCACATGAATTCTTATTTGTGCATAAAAGTATCTAACTATTAAATTTTTTCCAAGTAGAAGTTAAACAAGATAACACTCAAAAACTAAATCAATAAATATATCTCCATACAGCCAGAAAATATAAATTTCCAATGCTTTATATGATAATATTCGCTTTTCTTTCAATCAATTTTTTTATCACTAATGTCAATAATACCTTATTGCATTAAAAATATAAACATACAAAAAATTATCAAAAGATTTCTTTATGAAAAAAACTAGTCGCAAAATTTATAAGTAAAAGATGCAATAGGTAAAATTTGCATTTGAAGAATTTCTCTTCATGAACCGTTCAAATCCAAAAAAAGAATAAAAAAGATAGGAAGGAAATCTATATTTCGCGTAGCAGCAGCCAATAACAAAAGCAAAAAGATTTCTTTTTCTAAGATACTTATAAGTTGCCTTTTTCGATTTAATAGTATAATTAGTATTTTACGAGGCTTAAAACTGTTTGGTGCTTATGATATTCACCTTTTAATTAAAAATAAAATTGCCGTCGTTAAGACCATTTTGTTTATTACAATATTTTTTATTAAAGCAATTTGTGCACATTTAAAATTTCTGTAGTTGTCGTTTATTTTTATTACTTCTTTATAATATATATATATATATGAATGTTCTATTATAAATATCATACATATATACAAGGCGTCCTAAAAAAAGATTTTATTTCTTTAAATAATGCAGTTATATACATCCACTTACAAAATTTCATTATATGAGATGCGTAATTGCATGAAAAACACTTTGGTTCTTGGTTTTTATACACTCCGATAATGTAAAAGCGTTACTTAGTAAAATGTTTCTCTTACTTAACCATGCATACAAAAAGTTTTACATTTCTGAGATATGCTGATTTTTAATTTGGAAGGATTAACACCAACTGCAATAAAAACATTTAATGCAAATTTCTTCTCTATAACTGTTTTTTTATAAATACTTATTTATTATAGAAGCATAGTAATAGATAAATATTTGTATAATAGTGTATGTTCCAAACATCATGACTTTAAACAAATTTGTTAATTATGAAACAAATATCTAAGATCTCATTTTCAGAAAATCAAAGAGAAAACGTTAACATTGGTTCAATTCAACAGGAAATGTATTATTTGCCATTGAATAAAAGGAGAAAAAGTTTTTGCATCGTGTGATAAATAAAACAAACTAATAACCAGCTTTTATTCCTTTCTCATATTTAAAAAAAACACGAGTAAAATTTTCAATTTGTTAAACTAGAAATAAATGGAAATTAAATTTCTATTTAATTAAATGAAGTCTTAGTTTTTTTCTACAATTTGTAATAAAATAAATAATCTCGGGTATATATAAATATTGTTCGGTGTAAATAAGAAATGGCAAAAAGAATTTGGCTTGATTTTTTTAAAGAAGGAAATAATAATTAATTGTGTCAATTCTTAATTTTTTTATTGCTTTGGCAGGCTGCCAATTTTGTAAAAACAATATTTCTAAAATTTCTGCTCTTTTTCTTTAAAAAATACTTTAAAAAAAAATGTGAGTATGTTTTATTTTAATCCACTTCATTTTACAGTATGTATTTGTTTATTTGTTCCATATGTTTTCGTAAAAAACTTTCATCACTATGTCCTTTTTAAGATAAATATTTTACTGTATTGATTTGTTATCTTTTCCTATTTAATTTCCTTTTCAGTTTTAATTTTTCATTAAGTTAATTTTCTTTTCTAAAATTTATTTGGACAGTAACATATGGGAATCTCAATTTAATATCCAACTCATCCATGATTTAGCAATTTTAAAAAAATATGTCCAAATCGAATGATTAAACAATTTCAACTTTTAAAAAATGTATCCAATTCTTAGATGGTTTATTTAACATAGTTCTGGGCATATCCGGATATATATTTCCTAATAAAAATGTGATAAATAAATTATGCAAATAAATTCATATTTCTTTTCCATTTTAAAATGAATTATTTTATTATATATATATA
>JAPMOQ010055483.1:1421740-1456481 GCA_026543055.1 Argiope trifasciata | reverse complement strand
AGATAAACTGTTTTGGAAAGAGGAAATTCTGAACTACAAGAAATAACGCTTATAAAAAAACATTCACCAACGTGGTCGATAACCAGTGTTTTTAACGCAGTCGGATACCTTAAAAAAATTTCTTTTTACATTTTGATACATAAAGATATTAGACACATTAAAGATATTTTATATTAAGCAAAATAAGTAAATAAAAATATTTTTACGAGATCAGTTAATTCATCTTAAAACAAAATTTACGAAATGTGCTTTTTTCTAATTACCAACAAAAACGGAGGAAATATACACAATTGCTTTTTAACTGTTTCGGAAAGGCTCTCTCTCTCTCTCTCTCTCTATATATATATATATATATACAGTGAAACCTCGTTACAACAATATTTTAGGGACCAAATAAATATATTGTTGTAGAGAGGCATATTGTTATATCGAGGGCCCACATATTTTGAGCATTTAGTAATAGTTTTTTTATTATTATTGGTTTAAGGTGCCTAACATATTACTTTTAAGTCTATATTTAGAAGAAATTAATTTGTAAAATACTAATAATAGGAGTTTAAATACTAAAAAAATAAATAAATAAGATAAACTCAGAAAATAAGCACAGAAATATTCACATACCTGAAAACACTTTTTATTGAAAATAATCCAGTATTTTTGTTTGTTTATTCATTTTTTTAACTGTTAAATTCACCAATACTGTATGCATTGAGTCTAGTGCACGAAAATGTTCTTCATTTGTCGACGGAAGGCTTGAAAAAAATGTCCACAGGGAATTCACAGATTGAAGAGCTTCCTGGGATGACAATAAGGACTGCGATGGACCTGTATTATCATCATCATCAATATCATCATCATCTTCATAATAAGTTGTCGATTATGAAACTTGCTTGACCGGTTTTTGAGGGTAGAAACGGAAAATTACTGGCGACATTTTACCGTGTGATAAGGCCTTTAGGGAACAATATCGCGTGAAAGAAAGAAAAGTTTAAACCAAATGTTTCGCGTAGAACTCAAAATCGTTAAAGACTATAAAAAAACCTTTGAACTCACTTTTCAGTACGTCACTTAACAACACCCCGTCTCCATCTCCCCCTGTTCCTCTAACAAAGGGCACTTGTTCTTTGACAAGGTGACCAGACAGGTCCAGATGTCCTTAAACCTTATCAGAATTCCAAAGCTTACTGGGAAATGAGACTAGGCATACATTTACACTTCACCCCCCCCCCACCAATTCCAATTCCCAAAAGGGTGGTCTTCATCTGTTTTGAAATCTGAACAATAGCTATTTATCCAGGGATAAGTTGAATATCCACAATGAGTCTTAATAGACGGAAAAAATAACAAAAGAAAACGAAAAAAAAAAGCATTTGAAAATCAAAATATTATTATAAAGGGAGAAAATAATACTGAAATTTAGATTGAAAAAATCGTTTTACAGAGGTTTATTGTTCTAGAGAATATCGTAATATTGAGGGGAGATTAACATTAGTTTATATGCAAAATCACCGGGACCACAAAACATTATTGTAGTAAAGGGAGTTATTGTTGTATCGGGTATCGTTGTAGCGAGAGTTTACTGTATATATATATAAGTCTGGATTTATCATGGTTATAATTTAATGTCCTTAAAATAAAGATAAATTTGGATTACGTCCTATAAATATTCCACATACAAAATTAATTGACCCTCCTGAGAATCGTATTTAGCACCACCAAAAAGATTTAAAAGAACTGCCGGTTTTTTTCCAATTTTGATTGAAACCTAGCATTAGCTATATCCCTTATATCCATTGGCTCAAACAATACAAGCACTTCTCCCACTTTTCTCTAGAAATATATATAGGTTGAAAAGTGTGAAAATTTCATGTAAATTGAAAGTATTGTATATATTATTGTGTATTGTATATTATACAATGGAAGTGTTATTCTTTAATGCATAATTATTGAATGCTGATAGGACAAACTGACATTGAAATTTAGGAAGATTCAAGGGTTTTTCTGTAAACGTCAATACGAAAATATCACTTTTATCAGAAATGCACTCATGTCCCTAAATTAAGGAGAATTCAGAGTTCAGCTGAAATTGAACTCTAAAATGCACATATAACCTGTAACAGTACACAAGTCCTCAAAAATCATATGCTAATTGCAGGAAGCACCAAATGACATTGATAGTACTTCACAATGACGAGAATGATGAATAAGAAATGCAATAAAAGAAGTAAAATGGTTCGTAAGCGCTTTATAAACCTTTCAGTGTAATAACCGCATAGTTATGACACAAAGAAACGCGTTTGAAGGATTTTTTTGGTAGAATTATATTACGTCTGGAACATGAGCGAACCCCACTGGAAGTATCCAAAGAAATTGGTATCGACCAGAATATCATTTCCAGGCTTTGGCAACGATAACAAGATGATGGTAATGTGATTACACGTTATAGCACATGTTGTCCCTGAGTTACAAAGCCGAATAAGGATCCGTATTTGGTCAAAAGAAGTCAGAAAAAGACCAGGCGGTGCACAACATCAGACCTCTCTCCTCAGCTCTCATCCGCCACTGGTACAACGGTTTCATGGCAGACTGTGTACAGACGCTTAGGACAGAATGGTCTAAGCCTGTCAGATGGGTTCCACTTACTGCAACTCACTGTCACCATAATGAGCTTGTATTGTGAACACCATAACATCGGGCTTGTGTGGTGTTTTCCGACTAGCCGTCAGATATTTATATGAAGAGCACAAGGTACCCGTTACCAGCAAGAGAACATGATTGAACGACACCGTTACGATGATGCAGGATTGCTCGTTTGAGACGGAATTATTCTGGGCTTCAGAACTGAACTGCATGTTCAAATTGGAACTATAACAGGCCAAATCTATCTGGACATCATTCTGGAACAACAGGCACATTTGTTTCGGGGCACCATGAGCGCAGAATTTGTGTTTATGGATAACAACGCACTGACCTCACAGTGCAAACATCGTAAATGAATGCCTTCGATTGGAGGATATCGCCTGTATGGACCGTTCAGCATTCTCACCGGACTTGAATCCGGTAGAGCATGTGTGATACATGCTTGGCCGACGAGTTGCAGCCTGTCAACTACTTCCTACATCTCTATTGGAACTTCCGAGAACATTGCTTGATGAATGGTGTAATATTTCCAGATCAGATAGACAATATGATAGTCAGCATGCCTAGGCGTTGTACGGCTTGTATTGCATCATCTGGGAGACATACTATATATTATCCATCATACCAACCATGTAATATTGAATTTTGTAAATAGTTTTTTTTCCCCTGGGAAGCAAACAAAGCACAACAAAGCCACCAAGTCTTAAAAGAACTACCTCTTTTGTTTTATTTTTTATTGAAATCGCGCATTGTCTGTATCCCTTAAATTCCCTGGCTCAAACATTTCAAGCATTTTTCGCACACACCTCTTGACAATACTTATTACTAAAAAAGCGTGGAAATTTCAACGAACAAACTTTCCTTTAGCTCTGCTTTCAAAAAAAAAAAAAAGTAACTCCAAAAAACAATAAGGGAAACCAGATAGAAAACTCCTCAGGCGAAGTCCGGTAGAAATGGCCTTTATATTTACTTACTGCCCGTGTAACCCCCAGAGATATTAAGGGAATAATCTCGGACTGGAGGAGAAAAAAAAATCTTCCCTTCTCTCCGAGGATTTGGGGAGCCCGGGGAGGACATTTGTCGCCACAAATTTCTTCGGAAAGAGTGATTTTTCGAAGCTCCCAGGAATTATTGCTTGTTTCATCGTTTTGGTGAATGGAAACGTTACGATTTTACGAGGGAATAAAATCTTCCTTAAAAGAACACGCAGGGTTTTCGAAGAAAGAGTATTTCCTTACAGAAATAAAATAAATGATATTATTTGTAAGATTAGATTGCTGGAAAAGGAAATAAAAGCATTTGTTTAGTTGATGATGTATGCTACGAAACATTTATGTGCTTATTTAATTTCCAGAACCTTCGTTCAATATATCTTTTATTAAAATATTAGCCTTTTAAATAAAATAAATAAACTTGGAGAATTTGAAGCAATATCTTATATATTTACTTATACTTACTATACTTACTTATACTTATTGACTTATATATTTATTTACTTATAATATTTACCATATAGCAAGAAAGAAAAAAAACGTTGGATACTTTTGATACTAAAGTTAAGTAATCTGGTTACTAAATACTTTGTTGGCAAAAAAGTTAAAACGAAGTATAAAAATACACACACATATATATGTGTGTGTTTACATTTACTGGGTGTTTCCGAATTCGACCGACGTGACAATAGAGATGTGATAGTAGGCATGAGGAGAACAAAAAAATCACTATATAACAGGAGGTCTCAACTGATGTTTAGTAGGTGAAATGCGCAAAGATATGGAGAGTCGAATTGTTAGAAACTATCAAGCATTTAAAAAAAAATAGTGTTTTAATTATGAATATTTTTCAGCGAAAGAACATTCTTAAAAGGTTTTCTTCGTTTTAGTAGCATGAGGATTTAATGATCCAGGGGGGGGGGGGTTGTAAATTAATGAAAAAGAAAAAAATCAGTTTAGAACCTATGTTTGCAAAAATATTAAAACTTAAAAAAAAACCCTTGAAAATGTAAGGAATTTTATTTCCCATAATGCGATATAATGATGTAGTGTGAGAACTGTGGAGTTTTAAAGATATTCAAGAAAAACTAAAATAGGAGTCAGAAAACATCGCTGCAACATCAATACCGATATTCGCAGAGAGTGTCGTCAAATTCGACTGATAAATTTAACGTGAAGATAGCGGGCATTACTGAGATGATCCTTTCCAGAAAACAGAGGGTTGCAAATAACGTTGATTCAGTGAAAATCGCAAAAACACACGTCAAAAAGACACTGAAGTGAATGACACTATGAATGCGAGGATTAGGAACAAATAATGGAGAAGATGTTTTCTCGTATGTAAATTTTTCATGCTTTAGAGAAAAATAAAAGCAGTGAGAAAGTATTACTTAACGAACAGCGCAGAATTTGTGGTCGTTAAATTTCATTCGCCGAAAACAAAACAGATTTCCTTAACAGTAACTAAAATGTGCTGGTATTTCGTCATGCGTTAACCAAATTTTCTGGTGTAAAATTGTCCGTGTCCCCTGCAGTAAATCCAGAGGAACGTGCTAGAAGGAAACAAGGAACTTTGTTCCGCTGAGGCGTTTGGACAGAAAATACAGTCCGAATAGATGATTCTGCCTAGATGTTAAAATCAAACTTGTGTTGTACGTTTGACGAGATAGCGATGTAGGGATTTTCGGATGGACAAATATTCGCACTGTGTGTTGTAACGTTCCCCTGTCCCATTCCCGATAATCGACATTTCCAACGAACTGTGCCATTATATGTTAAAACTCTCAATTGTTAAATGCCTTCAGATTGCCTGATAGGGAATCTTCTTATTCCCGAGTGCCGCCGCATCTGATCATCAATACTTAGCTGAGGGACATGAGTGGGGTTCATTGTTTGGGTGGAAATTATCGCACCTTCAAGGAAAAGGAGCGTCAACCCATCTGGATGCCAAATGGTCCCATTGTGAAGGGACTATTGTTAACACGTGTTCCAGAACAGTCAGTTACGAGGAGCATCATTTATGGTCATATCCTACGCCAGACGAGCCACAAATGAGGGCAATTTGTTGAATGATTGGCAGATAGAGAGCTCACGTAGACAAATGAGGAAAGAGAAGGTAGGGTTTGTTTATAATGGATGTAATGCAGTTTTTTCTTTGAAGAAGGGAAGAGTCTTTTTTGATTGCAAACTGCTGTATTTTACTCTCCACCCTAGAGTAGCCGTGCTGACTATCCCGCTGTTGATGTCTTGAGGTGTTTTTATCCGAATTGTTGGAGAACTCTTTTAAAGATAAACCTCCAACCTTTGACTGTTGTGTAAATACCATCATTTTTCAAATTGTCTAAATATCAAATACTTTAACCGAGATTAAAACAAATTGTTCTTATGTATATATATGGCTGTAAATAAAAGAATTGTCTTAAATTCTACTTTTTTATTTAATCGGTCAGGATCAAGGCATTACAGTATGTTGAAGACACCTTTCCCTGTAAAGCAGGCGTCATCTGATATCGTTCTTTGTATCTTTGTATCATTTGTATCGTTCTTTGTGATATCAAGAATCCAGCGCAGAAACTCCATCCGATTTGTGTTTTTCATTGAAAAACCTTACCTGCGACCCTACATTTTTTACAAATCTTTCTTCTACTCATTGTTTATTATCTTTGATCCGAATTTATAATTCGAATTTTACAACGCTGTCTGCAAATATCGGTACTAATTTTTGAAAGATGTTTTCTGGTTTATATTTTAGTTTTTCTTTAATATCTTTAAAACTCCCCAGCTCTAACTCTACAAGCCTATATGTAATTTTAGAATATAAAATTCCTTAAGTTTTCAAACTTTTATTTTTCTGTAAGTTTAAATATTTTTGAAAATATGGGTTCTTAGCTACTTTTTCGTTTTCAGTGATTTACGACTTCCTAAATCATCAAATCATGTTACCAGCATGAATAAAGAACTTTTAATAATGTGCTTTGACTTGTAAAAAATTCATTGTTAAACAATTTATGCTATTTATTCATTTCTTTTTTTTTTTTTTTTTTAGTTTTTTACACTTTCCACCATTTTTTCGATTTCCACTTATTAAACGCAATTTGGGACCCCATGTTGTATGGTGACTCTTTATTCTCTTGATACCTACTATCATCCCTCTAAATTTGTAGGTCAAATTCTGCAACATCCTGTATACATTCAAAAACAAATAAATATATAAGTATATATAAATAATGCAAAAGTTATTGTTGATAATTGTCATTATTAGTGCATAAATATTATTGTTAATAATACATTAGTGTTATTAATTACTAAATATTCTAAATGCATTAACTAGCGGATATGTTACGCGACTGCAAACCATACGGTCGCGAGTTCGATCCTTGGCGGAATTCAATCTCCCCAGTGGCGCGTACCTCAATAAAACAACTCCACAAGACTAAATTTGTAGATTTCACTAAAATTTCAAGCGAAAGGCCTTCTGGGGAAGCCAGCCTGTCCGGCAGTCCCAGCATAAGTTAATTCTGAGTTACAAAATGAATAAAACTACATGGATAAATTTTGATGCTCAGACCTAACATTTAAAGCATAAATACGTATCAAATGTGGAACCAAATCCATTAAGGTATGGGCTGATTGTTTTTCCAACCCTTTTTTATGCATATAAGCACAATTATTCCAAGGTGAAACAACTTATGCGAATGAAAATTGGTTCACAGTTTTAGCATCTAAAATCCATATCTTCAACCATATCTGTCAAAAGGTTGACCGTTTGTCGATCTGCAGTTTCATAAATATGTAAATACAATATCACAAAAGTTCACTGATTTAAATATATGGAATTTGTATACAAATGGTTAATTTAATTATAATTGTGTTCAATTTCGGTTCCAAATGGTCAAGGAAAGAAGTCTAAAAATTGAAGAATTGGTGTTCTAGCTCTTGGGCAATAGCCTCATGCCACAGATCAGTCACCACCAGTCATAAATAATCAATCCTATCGACACTACTAAGTTCAGTGATGGCGGGTTGATCGATTGTACACAGGAAGAAGTCACCAAATATCGCTTGCTATGAGGCTATTCAGTAATTATTGTTAGCAAGTAGCATACAATTTATAAAACATTTATTAGAAAATATGCAAGAAATAATAGGGAAAACAAACCACTCTCTAATTTCCACTTATACAATAAAATTTTTAATAATTCATTCCAGTTTAATTATAAATCTATTTCAATAAACGCCATATTTTCACAAATCATTAGAGCTTGTTACATTTTTTCTGAGTTAACCTCTCTGGTCTGTTAGCAATTTGTGCAATGAAATTTATTCCCTTTCCTTTTTATCAAAGCTGCAAATGATATAAAATAAAGAAATATTTACATTATTTTTGGCTTTCCTGCGTCTTCCCCTCCCCCACACCTACTGATCTGCAGTGGCTTAAATTAGAAGTTTTCAGCTTTTAAACCCAAGAATTTTAAGTTCGGGAAATGTTTTCAACGTCTTAGGGATCCTATCTATACCGAGTCTCTTTTTCTCAAAATGCTTTCAAGCCACTATACACAGAATCATGGCGAACAGGTTTCATTGCTGATATCACCTTCACTTTCTGATTCTGGGTCAAAATTACAAAATTCATTCCAAAGTACTCCCTTTTTGCTCCTAAATGTAACTTAATTAAATCTGATATGCCTTAAAACTTTTACAAATTAATTCTTCTTTACTAAAATTATCTATTTATATAAGATAGTATGGGAAAAAATTTCATAAAAAGCTAGTATTTGCTAGGATTTTTTTTAAATTTATTATTCGGCATAAATTATACAAATGGGGTTTTTTATTTTTCTATCCTTACTTCAAACTGCATTCCGAAGGAGGAGAGTCGAGACACAAAAAGAAAAGATGCCGTTCTTTTGTTCTTTTTCATTGAACACCAAAGGAAATCCCCTTTTTCAAAACAATCCTCGTTAAAAGGTTGCTTTCCCCACCGAGTTGCGAAGTCTGGAACATTTCCTCAGAGGTTCGGATCGATTTAAAGTGATTCTGATGTTCTTATTCCGAAGAGAGAAGTGTTAACATCCTCTCCGAGGGAAAAGAAAATAGCGATTTGTTCCTCTCCCCCCTTACAACCACTTTTTTCCTTCTCCCTTTCGCTTGTCTTTTCATTCCCTCTTCTACAAAATACTGCTAATACTTTCAGAGTTTAAATTCTCTTCCAGGCTTTGCACTTTTTTTCCTTCCCTCCCCTCCATGATGTTTCCTTTCCTTTTTCGGATTTTACTAAACGAGACTCAGACATTCACAGTAGCTTATTTCGGTGAACAAAAAAGAGCGCAAGAAAAAAAGAAAAAGAGATTTCTTCACGTATTCCTTTACTTTTAAAATAAAAACATTTTTTCCCCTTTGTAGTTACAAATCTTTTTGAAACTTAAAACATTGACTTCTTTCTCAAACTAAAATTTTCCGTAAAAAGGGCTTATTTTCATTCTCCCTCTACCCACTATCAGGTTTTAAGTTTTAAACATGAAGGAAGAATCGAGGAAAATGCTTCTTACTGAAATATTCTTTTGTAAATTTGTAATTTTATTTTCTGTCTTATTTGCCTTTGTATTACAAGAAACTAGTTTGCATGCGTACAATGCAATGAGGATTTCAAACATATAATGCACACAATGGTGATTTTACTTAACGAAACTCAGATATTCACTGTAACTTATTTCGAAAAACAAAAAAGACAAGGGTGAAAAAAAAAAAGATTTCTTTATGTATTCAGTTACATTTAAAATCTTTTTTTTTCTGCAATAACAAATCTTTTTGAAACTTAAAACATCGACTTCTTTGTCAAACTAAAATTTTCCGTAAAAAGGACCTATTTTCATTCCTCACTCTCTTCTTACTCTCAGATTTTAACACTTTTAAAGATGTAGGCAGAATCGAAAGGTTTTTTCGCACTGAAATATCCTTTCGTAAATTTGCCATGGCATTTTCAATTTTTTAAAAATTATATGAAATGTATTTGCACACGTATTGAATTTCAAACATTGTAAATTTAATGCTGATTTCCAACATTGTAAATTTAACGATTAAAACATTGTAAATTTTTTTTCTTTGAATCCTAGATGCATTACAGCTCAAGTTTTTATTTTATTTCCAATGAATCCAACTAATTAATGGTGATTTGGAGTAATCTGACTCGAATCTTGCAATATTGGTTTATTTTAGATGGATTAAAAATTATATTACAATGGTTATACATATTAATTATAACATTAAAATTATATTGCACTGAATAATTGAATTTTATGGCATAAGAACTATACTCAGCTTTTTGAAAACATCGATTCCTTCAAATTGTTATTGTAGGATCCTTCATTAATTCAAATCCCAGGAGACTAGCTTGACTCTTTGCTTTGGTTAAAATACCATCAATTTTTAAGTAGTAAAAACCAGTAATAAAACATTCCTCGACTTCAGGCATAGTTGACCATATTAAATGACCACTCAAATTACAATGAAATAGCATCAAATTATAGAATAGCATTTAAAATATAGAATAAAAAATCGCAGAAATAAAGGAAAAGAAGTGTAATCAATTATTTATTCTTCATGTATTCAACTTTTATAACATTAATTAGAAAATAAAGGATAAAATTATGAAACTAAATGAAAAAAAGATATACTCAATTTAAAGGGTAATTACTGCTTTACGATGTATTCAACTGCTTATGAGATAAATTATGAAAAACATAAATGATAAAATTATAGAAATAAATAATAAAAAAATAAGTGATATAAAACACTTTAAAGACATGTTAATTATTGCTTCTTTGTGTATTTAACAGTTTTAATTTATCATCTATAAAATATTTTTTAAAGGAAAAAAGAATATTAAATAAGAAAAAGTAGGGCAGTTATAGCTATTTGTTATAATTTTCAGAAAATGCTCTTAATTTTTAAAATAAATAAAGATTTCACATTTATAACTTGTTTTTTTGTGCGTAAATATTTATACATCATGTGAAAAAAAAGAAACAATTGGCAATTTTAATGATTTTAGAACATCAAATATTTTTTTCATTATAAATCAGCTGTTACGATTTCTTCCGGAATCTGTGACAAGTATGGCAAGATGCAAAAATAAAAATAAAAACTTTTTAAAATATTTTTTCGTCTACATTCTTTTATTAATTGAAATATAAAAGGCATCTAATTATTATTATAGAGAATAGTATAAATGAGTGGCATGAAATAATTTATAGCAAAAAAAATGATTAAATTAATTTATTAATTAGCGTAAATGACAATATTTAACAGAACTGCTATTGAAACAAGCAAATGAAAGATCATTACACAGGAAGATTTGAAAATTAAGCATTCATTCGTCATCATTACAGTTGATCAGCCATTTTATTTTCATACCAGAAAGAATGCCTTATCTGATTGCCAGCACTTACACCACTTTGATATGCAAGTTTTCTTTCCTATTTCCAAACACTCAAATAAAATAAACGAATAACGATTATGCCTTTGTCAACCGTAAGTTAAAGTACATAATGTTGAGATAAAAATAATTTCCTGCAGAAATCATATGAAATCTGTGTCAAATATAAATAAAAAAAATTAACTTCGTAAATTAATGAAACATTAGCAATTACTAAGGCTAGATGTACTACTAATAAAGATGAATATATGCTTGTGTTTTGGCACACAACAGACCAGACCGCTTAACCTAGATCTATCAAACTTAGCATATATGTACTTTAGAGGTGTATCTGAGTGTCATTTGTTGAAATCTTAACTAAAACTTTATTTAAATAAAAATTAAATAACTTTTAGGGATAACTTCCAAAAGTATGCAGCAAAAATAAAAGTATTTTCATCTGACCTTTGAAGGAATTTACTTTCCGATGTATAATTAAATACAATTATTTAATTTTTTAAAGAACTTTTGACACTTAAAATGCAGTTTAAATACCTTCCATCTCTCAAAGTTCATATTTTAGTTGAGATGCTAGAATATTAGAAAAAAGCACTTCATAACGAAAAGAACATTGTGAGTTTTTAAAATACGTTTTATAAATCTATCTTCTCCGTGATCTGAGTGTACCGGGCTTTTCCGGTTTGACTATAGTTGTTCATTTTCTGTGAGGTATGAGCAAATGAATGCGATGAATGAAGTAGCAAAGTCGTATCGAACTCTTAGTCTAAAGGCCTTATCACATGGCAAAATATCGTCAGCACTTTCGTCAGCAAAAGACCACGAAAGTGACGTCACTATCGAAATTTCACATGATAGGTTGAATTTCGTTCGCAAACAATATTTTCGTCAATATCGTCAGCATTTTCAAGCTGGTTAATTAAATCTCACGATGAGAAACTTGCTTGACTGGTTGCTTGCTGATAGAAAAAGAAAACTGCTGATGAAAGTGCTGACAATATTTAGCCGTGTGATAAGGTTTTTAGTTGGTGCTGCTGAAAAAACCAGAGACTCTAATTTGGCTTAAATCATTGACATATAACTATGAACAGTGGTTTTGTAGCTTGCCTTAAGTCACATAACACAACAAATTCGCAGGACCTGATAAAGTAAGAAGCATGTGGGGCAGTTGTCCGGACCCCAAGTTAGTGGGGCCCCAAAAAATCGAAAAATACCATAGACGTTATATGCATGATCTTTCATAACTGAAGAAGTAAAGCAGAGACCCCCCTTCCCCCCAAAAAAAAGTGTTTGTCAAGGGCTCCAATCAGGGCAAGTTGGACCTGCAAATCTGTCGAATATTCAGTTTAAAAATACTTTGTTGAGAAAAACACCCACAGCATAAACGTTTAATAAAATGTTTAATTGAAAATTTTAGCAATCATTATTCCGAGGGTGCCTGCTAGTTATCAAAGATTGTAAATCAGTCGTAATAGGGTGTTAATAATGGTATGCTAAAGTATGTGATGATGTCGCATACACAAGAAATAAAAATAACTAAATAATGAAAAAAACTAAATAATGTGATTCTATTAATTCAAAGAAAAGTACTTCTTATGTGGCTTAATTTTATTTGCGTAGGAATTTACGTATTGATCCTAGCAATAATTTACCAATTCTACTCATATTTGCATTCAATTTTTAAAATTTTCTAAACACATTTTGCACCGATTCTATGCGATTGCCAAAAAATTTGTAATAATTTATAAAATTGTCTGGAGTTGCCTTCCCGAAACTTTCTTGCATTTTCTCTAAGAAGGGTGTTATTCCTCTTCTTCAAAGTAAAATTATGAAATTTTTGAAATGACATGAACACCACAAGGCTAAAAATAAACATATTCAGCTTTTACCACAAATATGAGCTGAATGCTTCTAGTATAGTAAAAACCTGCTTTTGAATATCAGCCACTTGCCTTTGATGAGCTATAGTGAAGAAAGAACTGATTAATGAGCAATGTTTGCTGATTTGACAATTAATCGCTAGTATGCAGTTATTAAACAAGAAGCCACAAATCAAATATGTACTTTGAATAACTCTTTTTCAACAAATTGAAACAAAATTTGTAATGCTTTATAAATAAATATTGTAATGACAGAATATTGATTTAAATTCTATTTGCTTAGGTAGTTGCTGAGTTCATATGCATGCATAAATACAGAGCGACAGACGACAAATCATTTCGAATATTTGTTTTAAAATTTAATATGGATATGTAGTTTACTTACAAAGATTATGAGCCAAATTATATTTGTATAGCTATTTACATTTATAATAATCGTATTCACTTGTACTCAGTCTTCCGGTCAAACAAACTTCCGCTGAATGAATTTTGTTCAAAATTTTATACAATTCTATAAATTTAGAGCAATGGCCGCAAGCCAAAATACTGTTTGGATACAGTCTAATTTTTGAGAGATATCTACTTTTTATATATAATCTCCAAAGTGTGATTTTGGTTTTCTGAAAGGTTTGAAGCACGAGGATTTGTTGAAATTTTAAATTTAATTTTTTAAAGGGGAGGGGAGGGACGATTATAAAACTTTTGGAATCTTAAAATGGTTTTCAATTTCGGATATGATAAAAACTCTTGCCAGCAGCTCTTCTTTGATAGATTTCCCAAACATATTCGAAAATTTCTTCTTCATTTATCGGTACTTAGCTCCCTTTCGGATTACTGTATTAAGAAATGTTTTACATGAAATGGACACAAGTTTTCTATCAATATGTCACTCCTCTATAATATTCGATTAATCTGTAGCAAACATTTCTATATCAGAACAAGCCGGCATCCTGGAATAGGAATAGCACGTCTTCTTCGTGATCTGGCAGTCCTGGGATCGAGTCCCAGTTCGGGCATGGTTGTTGAGGTAAATTTTTTATATTATGATGCAATTAACACAAAGCATTCGTTAAATAATGGTTTGAGTAATAAGAGCATCTTATTGACGCTAGTACTGTAGCTTATTCCTTTAAATAACTGAGCCTGATGAATGTAACATTTAGTAACAATTGTCTACATTTTGATATAAATAAATAGTATGGGCCCAAGCTGAGCGTTAAATTAGACAAAGGATGCAAGTGTAAGTCGATGACACAACTGAAACTGTCACAAGCAATAAAAAACAATTATGGCCGACGTCCTGGGATAGGGGCAGCGAGTATCCTTATACCATAATGGACAAAGTGAAATTTGGATTGCCAACATTCAGGTCAAAGATCAAGTTATTCCTAAAGGGATGTACTTAGGCGAAGCTGAGCTCCTTGATGATGGGCATGTATGCGAAATCGCTGACACAACAAAAAGTACAAGTACACTACAGGAGCCGACAAATTCTGGTATAGATTATATCATAATGATTTGAGTTGAGTAGCGAAAGGAAAAGCAAATTAGTAGAACTCGTACAAGTCTTTTCTGGTATCTTTACAAAATCTAACAAGTCGTCGATCGAAAAGACAAACGTGAAACACATGATCAATACTGGTGATTATGCTCCAATCTACCAAAGGAATTACCGAAAAACGTATAATTCAGGAAGAGGTTCAGAAAATGCTTGCCCAAGGTATTGTCTAGCCATATGAGGGTCCCTGGTCGTCCCCTGTCGTACTCGTAAGGTAAAAAAAATGAAAGCTGGCGTTTTTGGGTGAAATATCACAAACTGAATTACATCATGAAGAAGGATGTTTATCCTCTGCCCCGCACTGACGATACTCTAGACTGTTTAAAAGGCGCCAAGTTCTTTTCTTTCATGGCCCCTCATTCCGATTACCTGCAGATAGAAGTGGATGTAGCGGATCGTGAAAAGGCGGCATTTTTTACTCCAGAAGGCTTATATAAATTTAAAGTCATGCCATTTGGATTCTGCAATTCACCGGCGACTTTAGGAAGAATGATGGACAATTTTATTATTTGCTTGTGTTACCTGGACGACATAGTAGTTTTCTAACAATCTTTTGAAGACTACCTTATTCGGTTAAGATCAGTTCTGGAATGCATTCAAGACTCATACTGAGCCCAAAGAAGTGATTTTTGCTGCTCAAAAAGTAAAAATACCAGGCCATCTCGTATCCATTCTGTTCAGATGCTGACAAAGTGAAAGCAGTGTGCAATTTTCCTACTCCGCAGAACGTACATGACGTACAAAGCTTTCTTGGACTTTGCTCGTACCTCAGAAGGCTTATTAAAGGCTTTTGCTATCTCGCTGAGCCCTTGCAGTTGCTGTTGAGAGTTGATGCAAAATTTCATTTGGGGTTCTAAAGAGGTAGAGGCTTTTGACAACCTGAAGAAGACGCTTACATCTGATCCGTTATTGGGCATATTCGACTAAAGGTGCCCTACAGAAATTCATACAGACACTAGAGGATATGGTATTGGAGCAGTTCTGGTTCAAATTCAGAATAAAGTCGAAAAAGACAGCTTACGCATCTAGGACCCCGACAAAGGCCGAAAAGAATTATTCTACTACAGAACGGGAATGCCTTGCCGTCGTACGGCCTTAACTGTTCGGAAGATATTGTGACCGATCATCATTCATGATGCTGGCTTTTGAATCTAAAAGATCCTTCAGGCAGACTGGCGAGTTGGACTCTTCGCCTTCATTAACACGGTTTTTCTGTGAAATACAAATCTGGTCGGAAGCATAATGATGCCGATGCTCTCTCGAAAAATTCAGTGGAGGAAGATTCTGAGACACAAGACCAATTTTTAGTTGTAACCACGAGTATAGACCTTGCTATCGAACAAAAGAAAGATCCAGACATTTCAAAACTAATCCTTCCGGAGATTGGCCAATCCACAGCAAAGAAATTTGAGTTAATTGACGGAGTCCTGTGGAGAAAGAATTTTGATCTAGATGGAAAGACATGGTTGCCTGTCATTCCCAAACATCTACGAGTGAACATACTTAAACATTTCCACGACGCTCCTACGGCAGGGCATCTTGGTTTTGCGAAAACGTATGAGAGAGTTTAAAAAAGATTTTATTGACCGGGGATGTACCAGAATGTTATTCGATACGTCATACATTGTCGAGAATGCCAACGAAGAAAGTCAGTTCCGCAATTACCACCTGGACGCCTAGTTTCCATCCCTCCCTCTGTCCCACCTTTTCTTCGCATTGGGATAGATCTGCTTGTTAGGTTTCCGAAGTCTGTCCATGGAAATAAATGGATCGTTAGTCCGCACATATTACTATATACGCTACGGAGCAACCAGAGCCTTACCAACTGCTGAAGCCGAAGAAGTCGTCAAGTTCCTGCTCGAGGTGATTCTTCTAAGACATGGAGCTCCTCGTGTCATTATTACAGATCGTGGTGCCGTTTTCCACTCCAGACTTGTTTCCGCATTAGTCGAATTGTGCAATATCGATCATCGCAGGACAACGGCGTATCATCCCCAGACCAATGGATTGACGGAGGGCTTTATCAAAACTCTAGCCGATATGTTGTCCATGTATATTAATACCATATAATAATAGCTGTACCATGATCCAGTGAAGCAAACCAACATTGAAGATGGACAAAATAAAGATGTCGTTCTTCCTGAAAAGAAGACAAAAAAGTTTACAGAAGACCTTTGACACGCTCCAGATCCAAATAGCAGCGAGACGCTGTCTTTTTGAGAGGGGAGCAATGCCGCATAAAGAAAGTTTACTCCGAACTCGGTAGCCGAATGATCAAAGCACGCGATCCAAACCCAGAGTTTGGTTGGCGTGTTTTGACATTGCACTTCACAGGTGACGTCATAGAACTTTCAAATCTTATATATTTAAGATTTGAAAGTTTGAGACTAGGTTGAAACCCTTATTTATCTAAAATGATTCAATGCAACATGATGACACCGTAGAATAGTTCGCATTCTCTTAATTGTTGAGTCGTGAACTTTTCATCAGTAAAATTAAGAGATAAACGTTGATGATTTCGCAGCCTCTTTATAAAATTTTGAAAAACCACAAGCTTTTCGGCAGGAAACAATGTATTGCAAAAGTCTTGGAACAAACTCCAAAATGATACACTTGATACTTTGAATCCAGGGAACATCGTTCCAAATTTTAAAATGATAATACAAGTAAGGATAAGATAATTTGTAAGTAAACTGTTAAGGAATAATTGCCGATAACAGAGTATTTCTATTTGTTATTTTTTATATAATTTATAATAAGTTTTTATTTTTATTTTCTATTGATATAATAAAAAGGTAGCTAATTTTACCCAATAGGGTTATTTTTTATCAATCAATCAATTTATTCATTAATATTATCACTCAGTTAATGCTTAAACCGAAATAAGGCAAGCACTTCGTTACTGGATGTTTTAAGTGCGGCGAGAAGTATTGTTTAAAAAATGTTAAAACGCAAAACAAGAGCAAACAATGTCTATTCAAATTTTTAAGGAATGATTGTTGCTGAGCAATAATTAATTAATTTATAACTATCCTTTAAAAATAGATTATAGCTAACCTTGAGAAAAGGCAAAGTGTTTTCTTTTCCTCTTCTTCTTTACTTGTTAAAAACAGGAAATTTTACACACACACACACACACACACACACACACACACACACACACACACATATATATATTGAAGCAATTTTAGCAATACTATCCGTTCTGCTATTTGATTTGGATCAAATCGCCTGTTGCTGGTATGTTCTTTCCTTTTTTTCATTCTTGGGTTGAATATTTTTAATTATTGGTTGAATATTCTTATATAGGTTTATTAAATTTATTTTTGTATATGTATTTGCTTTATTTGGTGATGCTTCTAATGTTGTTTTGTTTTGTGGCTTTGCTATTAAACGGGTGTATCTCTTTGGCCTTAATTTTCGGGGGCTTCTCGAATTTCGAGGGGTCAATACTGTTGGAGATTGTCTGATACCTCACAGAAAAAAATCCCTTGTTTTGAATCCTTGCCTGAGGGTGACCCTTGAAAAGTCTTCAGGCAGGATTCTTTTTTTAATTGTAGTAATTTTGATTCTATTGCATTCATTTTTACTTGACTGATATTACTAATTTATTTAAATTCATCTATATTTTGGTTGTTGCAACATTATCGCTCACTGCATACAATGACAGTTTTTAAATAGTTTTTTAATTTTTTTTTATTTTAAATTTGTTCAAATCTGAAATAATTTTGAGTTTCGATTTCAATTTTTAGTTCAGTTTCCGTAATTAATTTCGTTTCCTAATATATTACTAATTTATTTAGTATCTATCTATATTTTATTATTATTTATTACCTGTATTTTAGAAGTAGCTGCATTTACGCTCACTAGATACAATGATAGTTTTTCAATAGTTTTTTTAAAGTTTAATCTTGTTTGAATCCCAAGTAATTTTTAGTCTCAATTCCAATTTTTGCTTACGTTTCCGTAATTAGTTTCGTTTCGTTTCCTAAATTATTCTAATTTAGATTTATTTCACAAATAGGTTTTATTTTATTTGGCTTTCAGGTTTGTTTACTTTTTGTAGTTTAATTCTGAATTAAATTTAAATTTCGACTTGGTTTTTTTTTTTTTTTTTTTTCGAAATAATTTTTTTTTTGATGAATTCCACAGTTTAAAATTCGAAAATACCTTATCCGAAATTCAGCCACTATTCTGCTTAAAAAATGAACGGGCACGCAAACACACACACATATATAATGAACATCTGTTATAAAACTATAAATGTTGAATTGATTTTCTTGTTGAATTTTGATCGAAAAGAAAAAAGTAAAAAAATAACTATTTAGATTTTCCTATAATTGAAAAAAAAAAAAGTGTAATACGTGAGGTTTTCCTCTCTTTCCACTTTTTTGTCCTCCTTGCTGTTAACTTTTTATTAAAAGCTCTATAAATTCGAAAGCCGTTTTATACGGAACCATTTATTTCTTTTATTTTTCAATTTTAGTTTTATGTTGTTTTTGAAAAAGGAAACACAAATTCTTAATACAGGCCTATGAAATAAAACTCTTTGATATCAAACATTTCATTTTCAAAAATCTAGTGAGGAAAATTTATTTTAAAATTTATCTAATTATTTACAGGTGTTCGATAGCATTTTTATTACAAAATCCCAATCTGCTGATATTCCCGGTCATCCTTTCCAAAAAAAATATGCTCCTCTGTGTTGTAAACAAAATAAAAATAGAGGCAAAAATTAAAAACGCAAGAGTTGCTCTAAAACATGGATACAAATGCTCGAATTTCTTCTTCTTTCAGATCAAACAAGGAAACGAGAAGAAAAAAATGTTCGTTCTGTTGTTTATTTATATCTAGCGTGGCGATGTTGTCCTAACATGCGTGGGTGGTAGCGGCATCACCAGCCCTCTCTGCATCCTTTTTAACGCCAGAAAGGAAAGAAAGAGAAAAAAAGAAGAAAAAGATCATACTTCTGACCCGTACGAAGGTCAGATCAGGTCAGCGAGAACGATATGCAATCTGTCTGAAACCGCAAACAAAATAAAGAAATGAATGAAAGAATAAAACAAATAAAGAAAGAGTCTGAAAAATGAAAGAAATGAAAAAGAAATAAAAGAAAAATTCATCGCTGTCTTTCTCAGTAATCAAGTGGGACACATGTTGTGTCCGGACTTCAGAATTTTGATACGCTGTCGCCTTTGATTGGCAGATGACACTCAAGTAAAATGAATGGCCCTCGGGTTCTCGAATTTCGCCGCTTGGTTATTTCAACCCTTTTTTCGCCTTCCAACCAACGACAACATAACATCCCAGAATCTTACTTCTTTCAACTACTAGATGAGTTTGCCCCCTTGTAGTAGAAATAATAAACGATATTTTCTAATATTATCAAGCATGCATTTTGTAATTGCTTCATTGAAAGCATTTTAAAAGTTATGCTTATTACATACCAATATTAATCTGTTTGCCTTTGACATATATGATAGATGTTATAGATGCTATAATTCTCGTTTAGTTAATAGATGATTGAGTGTCTAAAGATAAAAAAACACCAAGAAGAAAACCTAAGAAACAATTACTTAACTGAAATGAGATATGACGTTATTAAAATGCCACACTACTTCGCGAGTTTTTTCAAATGGATGAAAGTTCTATAGTAATCTCTGGTTTATGAATGAGTATTACTGACAAAATGTTTGAAAAATATATTAAATTTTTTTCATTGTATTTTAACACAAACAAAAACCATAACAATTTTTTTTTTAAGTATTTTAACACAAAAACAACCACATTTTTTAAAGAAAAATTGAGGTTTTAACTCAAACAAAAACCATCACAAATTTTTTAAAAATTGTATTTTAACACAAACAAATACAATTTTAAAAAAAATCAGGTTTCAACACAAACAAAAAAAACATTTCACATACTTGTAAACATACAAATCGACTTTATCAATTCAGTATTGTATTTGTAAGCCTCCAGTTGTAAAAAAAAAAAAAAAAAAAAAAAAAAAAAATTTATTGATATTTTTTTTTTTTTTTTACATCCGAAAGTAAAAAAAAAAAAAAAAAAAAAAAAAAAAAAGTAGTGATTTGTGGATATTTCTTCTTAGTGATTACGTCAGAAAGTAACTTTTTGTCAAAAATATTGGGGTTTTCCTTTTTTATTAGTTCAATATTCTCAATTTCGGAATATGTTTCTTTATAAAAACGTTCCAATTTCACTTCTACTTTCTTTATTTAAGAAGTTACATTAATTTTTATCTTAGCATAATTTAAATTCAATAACCATCTATATTTTTAAATGCTATTTCCTCTAATTCTAAATTATTGTACAATCTTTTTACAAAGAGCCTTCTAAATAAAAATCCAATGCACATTTTTTTAAACGTCATTTCTTACTTATATGGCCTCAAGTATATTTTTTCCAATTTTCAAAACAGTTTGGCTTTTAATTAATATATAGTTCTGTTTCATGGATGTGTTAAAATTTTACTAGAATTGTTTAACTTGGAATTTGTTGTATGATTAAATGATTAGTTTCCGTAAATGTTATTTATATTTTTACATTAAGCAATATTACATACAAAATTAATGTAAAAAATATACTGTGTACATAGAAAACTACATTTTGGAAACTTTGAATTATAATATATGAGACCGCGGTTTAATTGTTACAAGGGATAAGTTATAATATTCGAATTTTACACCAAGCGTGTATTGAAATCCACTTTTTTCTAATTGATTTGTAGCTCTAATTCATGCAGCTTTCTCGAAGATTTTTGGATTATTTGAGGATAGTAACAAGAAAATTCTTTGTGAATACATTAATTATATTACATCAGCTGTAATCATATATTATAATATATGATATATTATATTACATTATATTATTTGTAATCTTTGCAATATTTAATATTCTTATTTGTCTAAGAACTTTAGGAGTTACAAGCATAAATTCTATACCATAGTCTAAATTTTTGGTAATTGCACATTTAAAAATTCTTTTTAACTATATTATACCATTTACATTATGGTTCATTATATAAAATGAAACCATTAATGGTAGATTTTCACAGTTCTAACGGGGCTAGATTTTACAATTTTCTCCAAGTAAGTTTTGATTTTGTTTTATATGTCTGCTTTTTAAATGGGAGAAATTATAAAAGAAAAGTTTATAGAGATGCATTCGCATAAGAAAAAAATTCTATAGTCAGCGAAAGAAGGGGCGATTAGTTTTTCAAAGTGGAAGATTAATTTTATGAAATTTAAAAAAATTATCTAGTAAAAGAAAATTTGCTTGCAATGTTTAAAGGTAATTTCAGTTGATACCATTATCTAATTTAATCATCTTACAGAAAATTAACTTAATTAATTAATTAATTAAGCAATATAGATAAATTTGATTAATTTTTTAAAAATATTTCTTTTAAATAAAAGCACAATGAATTATTAAGCTTTCCCATCATCACAGCTTATGTTTTCACACATGAATTATTAAGCATAACCACATCAATTAATTATTTTCATTCTAAATTCCAAACCAGTTGTGTTTAACTTTGTTGTTGGGCTTAACAATTTTATTTATTAAAAAAACTTTCTTGGATTTTCAGAGATAAACAAGAGATAGAGCTCCAACTATGCATAGATGGTACTCCAAAGATGCATCAAAACCATTCACCTAAGGAAGTTATGCTACATATGACTACTCAAATAAAAATAACCGATATCTGGCATGAATATGAAAGCTTCCCATGACTGGCACTCTTTTAATGAATAATTTGCTCATTGACTACTTCTACCTGCCCTGAGTGTTATAGATAAAATCTGAATAATCGGACCACTGCGCAAATTAAAATTGAGTCTTAATTTCAAAAGCTAAGAATTGGAATTTGGACAATAATTTTTTCTTTCTTTATAGAGGGTTAAACTGCTTTTCTCTGTCAATATATGGACAGCAAAAAGCAACTCATGTCAACTTACAGAAAATAAGATAATTTCTAGAATTCGACGATTGGTAAGGTGTTAAATAAGAAACCAATAATGAGATTCAATTTTACAGATCCATCAATAAAAAATGTATTGTAAACCAAAGTGGAAAGGCAGTAAAAACTGAAGACAAAATTACTTCATATTGCAAGAAAGACATCATGAGATCATAAAAATAAGCAAAAGAAAAGAGATCCTTAATAGGTGTCTCCGGACAAAAGAAAAAAAAAAGGGATATTGATTAAAAATGTATAACGATTTTTCGACCCTTCTCAAATGTGGCTTCAACGTTCTTTTCGATTGGGGTCTCAACCGTAGTTCTAATTTTCACAAATTTTGCATCTGTAAAAATTGGAATTCAGATAATAATTATGAGGATTGCTCATACGAATAGCTTATAAAACCCAGTATGTTATCCATAAGTTCACTGGCCTATTGGTATTTTTTAAAAATAAAAAATAATAAAAGTATAAAAATATTTTATTAATTTCATTGCTAACATATATTGCGAAACACGTAATCCTATTTAGCAATACATTTCAATGTGGAGCAAGCGAGTTCTTAGGATACACACATTTTTATAAAGTTGTTAATACTGTCACTTTATGTTATCCAATCATTTTTAAATATATATACATATATATTATGTTTTAATAGTTAAAGTAAGCATTAAAGAACTTGCAACGGCTTCACTAAAAAAATTCTTGGAAAGGAAACGTTACAGCTATCTACGGTTTCATCTATTTGAAAAAGTTAACAACTCTACTCAACAAATATACGACGACAGCATTAAATCCAGGTATCTTGTTTCTATGCATGGTCCAAGATTTTTTTTTCAATAAAAAAAATATGGATTTTTTTTGTGTGTAATTTTAATTAGGCATGCTTCTATGACTGCTGTTTCCTTTCTTTGTCTAAAGAGCAGATAATTTTAAAATAATTTAAAATATTTGAGTATGCGGCATATGTAATAATCAACATGCTTTGACCTGTATATCGTAAGGGTTTTTAAGTTGCCAATTCCTTAATTCTCGTTTAGTTATCAGGTGATAGAATATCTCATGAATAAAAGTCTAAAATATAATTTTTTTTTCTTAATCTCAAAACTACAACACTTTATTCAAATGGAGGACCAGGTCCTAAAATTGTATTTAGTAATATGCTGTTGCTAGTAAAAGAATGAAATGTTTATATTTATTTTCCAAATATTTTTTCTACGGGTCATTATAATATAATTTCTAAGAGTCAAAGAATTGTTAAAATAACATTTATAGATATTTATACTTTCGATAATGGACAATTATTTACAATACTTTTGCAAAAATATTGGGTTAAGAAATGACAAATATGGTTATAAAAAAAACCAAACAAAATTAATATTTTTTTATGTATAAAAATTTTCAACATTTCAACACCGAAAATTAGTTTGATCGTTTTGCTTTAGGAAATTCGATAAAAGAGTTAATACAGTACGCACTTTTTAAATATTACAGTTGAGCTGAAACATTATTCAATAAATCAGATGTATATTTCATCATATTATAACTATTGAATCATTTCAGATTATTTATAAATTCTATCATTTATTCAAAAATATTAATAACGCTCATTAAATTAATATTAAGTAAAACTGGTGAAATACTTTTTTGCAGTATCAACAATCTGTTAAATGTACAATTATATTACCATTAGGAATATGAAAAACATTTTTGCGATTATTTTCCAGAAGTATCCAAAGTTTCTAAATCCAATTTGAAATCATTTCTTTATTATTTTATTTATATAATACAGTATAATTATCGAAATTGCATAGATCCTTTTTTAATTGATATATTGAAAAAGCAAATAAATTGATAAAAAACAAAGAAATTCCTAAACGTCAGCTGAGTCTTTTTACTAAAATTAGCAAATAATATATTTCTAAGAATGCTTGATCATAGATAATTGTTTCCAATTTTACAATAAAAACATTTATTGTGTCTGAATGCTTAATTATTCAATAATGTTGACCTAATTATGGAGGATATATAAATATCTAATTATAATTTCTAAGTTTCCAATATTGTGTTTTATTTAAAGAAATCATTTTAACTACATTACATAAAAGTATTTTTTTTCCTTGTTGGTACTGAGACAGAATGAAAAATATTCTGCTGAAATTTTTAATCAAACAAATTATTTAAAAATAAAACTCATTACTTTTGGAAACTCGCAATGTCATTATGTTTCTCTTAATCTGTATTTAGAGACACATTATGAAAGTAAAATATAAGTAATTCATTAAAAAATGTAAAGAAATTATGCAATTAAAAAATTTTATTTTTATTTTTTAAAGCTGCGCTTAAGATTTCTGTTTCACAGTGTGCGTACAGAAAGATATTGTAGTGCATATTTTGTTCCCCTCGTGTTTTTCTGAAAGCATTAATATTTTCAAATTAATGCATAAGGCCAAATTCAACAATAACAATAGCAAAATGAATCTAAAATTAATTTTTTTCACAGAAAGATTTTCCATCATTAATAGAAGAATAACATACTACACAACTGTTTTCATTTATTTTCCTTTTTTACGAATACATTTCAGCGTTTTGAAAGAAAACATGGGATGAGGGGGGAGGCTAAGAAAAAAAGATCAATTCGAAACGAATCTTACACAAATCTCTACTCTTAATGGCAGTTTACACCCCCTAGAGCTAAGGAAAAGCAGAGATGAATCCTTTTTTTCTTTTCATTAGAATAAATATTTACAGACATGAATAAATAAGAGAATTATTGGTTTTTCTTTTCCTTTTTTTTAAAAAAAAAGAATTTGCTAGTAACTCCCCCATTGAAATTCTTCCTACTTTCTCCAAATCAAAGTTCATAGCATTGAGCAATAGTAATGTGCGCTCCGCTGCAAAACACAATCTCCCGAAAAACACCTTTTTCTTACAGCACGCATATTGAAGAGAAAAAATTGAATTTCTACCATAAGAATTTTTTCTTTCCATCTTTCTTTTCCTTAATTTTCTTCCCTCTTTCATTTTTTTTCCTTCCATCTTTTCATTTTAAGCTTTCGCTGTGTAGGTGTATTTCGCTTATCCGGATTCTCTACCCTCCCTCTCACTTTTCTACGAATCCCCCCTTACCTTTCCCGATTTTTCCATTTTTTTTCCCGCCATCCCCTTTCAGCCTTAACTCTAGACCCCCAATCAGCATCCCCCCTTCCCCTTCCATTTCGGTCCGACGTTTTCCGATGGCGTTCAAATATTGAATCAAGGGATCATCATCTCATCTCATTTGGCGCTTCTGCATTTTATGGTTATACTAAAGATGGCGAGAGTTGGTGCTTTTTTCTGCGGTGATGGATAGCGACTTTCATCGCCAAGGAAAATTCTCGATTCTTCATCTTTCAGAGATGTTTTGCCAGGCAAAATGAACGTCTCAGTATATGCGGTGTGTTTTATTTTCAAGCTGGAGGAATACGTTTTTTTAGAATGCTTGATGCTTTTGTTTGGAGTTTCAAATTAATGAGAAGGCCGTATAAATAACTCGTTCCTTCACTGAAACTGTTTTATGCTTGTATCTTGATCAAGGAATGTAAAGATTTTAACTTTCAGATAATAAATGTAAAATATATATTTTGGTGCAAAATATTTTTTTAGCAGTTTTCAATATGTTTGGTAATTTTAGAAGTAATTTCAAAAATTTAAGTAAAAAAAATCAGATTTTTTTTTAAAGCTTAGTAATATTTCCTGTAATTTTAAAACTTTTGGAATAAAGTGTCAAAAAATTCAGTAACGTTTTTTAAAACAGTTTAATAAAATTGTCGGTTACTTTAGAAATAATTTCAAATGTTTTAGAATAAGTAGGTAAAAAAATTCACTTACTTTTTTTCAAAAAAGTTTAATAATATTTTCTGTAATTTCGAGAATAATTTTAAAAAATTTCGAATGAGAGTCAAAAAGTACAGTTAAATTTTCCAAAAAAGGTTAGTAATATTTTTGATGGAAACAATCCTCCACAGCTGTAGAGATAGTTTAAGTTTTAGTGTTCTGATGAAATTAAGCAAATTTCAAGGTAAATAATAGATATTTTTGTATAATTTTGTTCAAACTGCGTTGAAGAAATCCTGAAAAACGAAGTAAGTTGAAATTTTAAAAAACTGTTTCCGAATTTTGTGGTGAAATGCATTTTTGAAGTACTTTGTTTGGGGCGACGCCCACCTATCGGGCGGAGATTTTTGTTATTTATTTACTTTCTGCATCTGTGATTTAAGTACTAGCGTTCACAGTTGAACTGTCATTAGAACTTGAGTGCACGAACTACTGGAAGGCGTGTTATATTGTTCTGCCGTATACAAAGTTTTTTTTATTGTGCAGGCTTTTATTTTAAATTCCACTTTATGGTAAGTTAACATAAAGGTATTAAATATTAGTTGCCAACAAGATTGTTAGGAAACTTTTCTGTTTAGTGCATCTAATTAGATGAAAATTTTATATTGGTAACTAGATTTTTTTAAGGGAATCAAACAACAGGACGGATAGGGAAAATTATGCTGATGATAGCGAAGTTGTAACTGATGATGAGACTTTATTTTACTCCCCAAAAGGGGAGGAAACTTTAATCTCCGACTCTCCTATTCCAATTAAAAAATTTAAAGGACTAACATATGGTGATTTTAAAGAATGGCCATAAAAATGGCCACAAAACGGAAAAATAAATATCCTGATAAGAAAACAGAAAAAAATCACCCTAAAGGTAAAAGACCACGCATTCCTTGTAAAGGCAAAAAGAAAGAAAGAAAGAACGGGATTTCAAATGCTAAACGAGCAAAAAAGCGGATGCAAGTAAAAATGAAATTACGCCAGAGGAAAAAGAACAACCCTTCGAACCATTGGGTATATTGGAAACATTTGAAAATATTATCTAAAAATATAAGATTGAGGGTAACGCTTCTGAAAAAAGGTGAGACATATTTCCGAATGTTTTATCAAATTCTTCAGGAAACAAAAGGAATTCAACTGATGGTAATCATGTACCAACATTCGCAAATGGGATTAAAAAACGAAACCACGACATCATAGTGGAAAATAAAAAAATAAAAAACTCCATTAAAACCTGGTCTAACTTTTATTAAAAGGGTCCAAGCATCCAAGAAGCTTCTGGAGGGAGAAGAAAGGAATAAATTACAACAAAAAATTATAAACCTGAATGAAAAAATTAATAAAGCACCACTGTTGCTAAGACCCAAAACAAACCTGCCGATATTGGTGGTTAGACCAACTTCAGAGACATCGCTGAAACTGAGAAAGACATTGGAAGCAAATATCAGCCCAAAGGAAATGGAAATTAAAATTATGGGTCTGAAGCCAGTAATGGGAAACGGAGTTTTGGTTCAGATTGAAACATCGGAAATGGTCATAAAGTTAAAAGATGCAATTAACAACCACACAAATCTGCAAAATGTATGTAAGGTTACTACTCCACAGATTAGAATGCCTCAAATAATTATATATGATGTGGAGAAGAGTAAGAAGCCCAGGGTGGAAAAGGAATTGCACTTTCTTAATCAAATCAAGCGAAGCAATGTCATTGTAGGGAATATGCGGGTTCTGTGTAGGAAAAAAGGTAGAGGCAGCTCAACTCACAGGGTCATAAGTTTGGATCGGATTATACGGAAAGAGTAACAGAGACTTAGAGGAACCTAAATAAATACAGACCAATTTGTTTGCCAACAACAGCAAGTAAAACCGTGGTAAACTGATAACACAAAAGTGCTGTACACAAGAGTACAGCAAGTATTAACGACACAAAACAGACTGCATCATGATCAACAGAATTTTAGATATAACCACTCTTGAAACAGCCCAAAATGCACTATGGAGTAAAATAAATGGTGCGATGAATCAAAAACTAAAAAACCACAGTTATATCTTTGAATGTAGCTGGAGCATTTGATTCGGTATGGAGGAAAAGCCTTTTATATGCACTTATAATAATGACTTGCCCAAGCAACCTTTTTTCAAGTGATTAAAGATTACTTAAGTGAAAGAAAATGTATTTAGCAAGATACAGAAAATAATTGCGAATTTATAAAGGATACAGGAGTGCCATAGGGTTCATGCAGCGGGCCGTTATTCTGGAACTTCGTAATGAATTCTGCATTTAAGATCAATCTTCCAGAGAATTGCTTTACACAGGCGTATGCCGATGATGTGCTGCTAATAACCTCGGGAAGAACAAAATATGAACTGGAAACTAAGAGTGAACAAATAATTCATAGGCTTATAAAATGGGACAAAATACACAAACTTGAGTTTAATGAAAGGAAAACAATTCAAATGCCTATTACATTTGGAGAACGTTTAAAATTAACTGACCAACCTAATATAAAAATGGGCAATAACAATATAAATGTATTTAATCAAATAAAGTACTTAGGAGTTGTATGGGACAGTAAATTAACATTTACGTCGCATTTTAGAAAGATCAAGAAAAAAGTGGATGTATTAACAGGTAACATTTGCTGTTAAATTTTATAGAAGAAGAAAATACCATCTAAGAAGAATCTACACTGGGGCCATTGAGACATTTGTTCTTTTTGGGCATGTAGCCTGGAGGCATAGGTTAAATCTAAAGAAAATCAGAGCAACATTAAATTCAATCCAACGGCACCCTCTGATCGTTATGTCCGGGGCATATAGAACCATTTCTACAGAAGCCCTTCAAGTGATAACGGTAGTTTTGCCAATGGTTCTCAGAACAACGGAAAGGCTCACTAAATTTCAAATAAGAACTTCTAGCAATAAAGTTAAAATAGGAAACAAATGCTTCACCAATAAATATTATGAGATGTAATTCTACAAGTTCAAACAGCACCCTGCTGAATGGTTTACTCAGGGTTTTCAAATTAAGATATCAAAAATAGATGGAATAGAAATTTTTACAGAGGGTTCAAAAGAGGAAAATAAAGTAGGAGCTTCAATAGTAGTATCTTCAATAATAGTATACTACTATCGGAAAGAGACAGATAAAAGTCTTGTGAGATTCTCGAACCATGCAACAAGTTTTCAGGAATAGGTGCAATCTTTAAAAATGGTCATTGAATATTGTGAAAGGGTGGAGGATGAACAGAAGTGCTCAATTTTTTCCGATTCTCTGTCAGTTTTACAAGCCATACAGTCATCTCACAATTGAAATAAAGAAATAGTGACAGTAAAAGAAAAAGTAAAAAGTGTTAAATTAACAAGTCGATGGAGTTGAATTGGATTAAGGCCCATATTGGAATATATGGTAATGATAAGACGGATCAGTATGCGAAGTTGGCGACACAGAAATAGAATGTTGATATTATTGTCCCCAAATCGAATGGTGTCTTAAAAGGGGAATTGAGAGAAGAAATAAAGCTACAATGGTTTGACAGATGGTATATGTCCAAAAAAGAAGGAGTAACTTTCGACTTTATTCCTAATCCCGAAATAAAATAAGAAGATACCATCCTCTTATAATCCAAATAATATCTGGACATGGGAGATTTCATGCATATTTCTAAAGATTTGGATGAACGCAGGAAAATAAATGCATTTGGGGAGAAATTGGTACGGTTTACCACTATTTAATGATATGTATAGAGGTCTTAGAGTTAAGAAAAAGCTGAAAATTGTAAATAATGATTTAAATACAGTACTGATGGTACCAGGTAATATCACAACCCTGAAGGATATGGTGTTAAAGATTGATAGTTTCATTCCAACTGATTGTGAGTGTGCAGATGAGGAGAAAGACAGCTATTTACTACCCCGAAAGGAATGTTAGTTTGACTGATCTGTCAATGTAAAGTTGGACAATATTTATGCAGCAGTCGACCACAACAAGTCTTGACGATACTGTTAATTTCAGTGGTGGAGGAGTGGTCGGCTGTCTACAAGATGAAGAAGTAGTATTTTTGGTAATTTCGGAAGTAATTACAATTTTTAAAAATTAAGAATGAAAAAAAAAGTATGAGTAATATTTTCAGTAATTTTAGGAATCAGTTCAATAGTTTCACAATAAGAATGTGAAGATTTCAAAAAATATTCTTTGTTAAAACAATGGAGTTTTAAATATTTTGAGGCGTTGAAACAGAGTCTTCAGAATTTTTTCAAAAAAAGATTAGGAATATATTCAGTAATTTGAGGAATGATTTCAATAGCTTTACGATAAAAACGTGGAAAGTTCAAAAAATATTTTCTACAAGAATAAATGATTTGTTCAATAATTTGAAGAATAATTTGAAGCCTCAAAGTAGAAACTTCTAAAATTGTTTTAAAAAATATTAGTAATATCTAATTCTAGGAGTCATTTCAATAGTTTCACAATAAGGATGTAAAAAGTTCAAAAATTATTTTCAATAAGGATTATTGGTATTTTAAATAATTTGCAACATTGTAGAACAAACTTCCTGAATCTGGTGAAAAAACAAAATAGCTTTCTCAATATGTTCGACCACATGTTGCCATATCAGAGAAAGAATTTTTTAAATCACTTCGGTAGAATGTATTGCCTCATCCGCTGTATTCAACAAATATTGCTCCTTCAGATTATTATTTGTTTCGTTCCATGCTGAGTGCCTTTCTGAAGAGGTAAAAAACAAATATAATAAAAACCTTCTGCAAATAACAAAATTTCATTAAACAAATTTAACAGAACTTGTATTAAATTGGATTAAATCAGAACAAGCATATTTCAGTATATGTTTTGCAGGAAAAGGGAACTTTTCTGTATGCGGTATATTTTATTTTCACATTGGAGGCATACATTTTTTTAAACACTTATTGCTTAGGTATTGTATGCAACTTCAAAATAATGATAAGCCTTATAAATTACTTTTTACTTTATTTAAATTACTTCATTCATATATCTCGATCAAGGAATGTAAAAAATTTAACTTCCAGATGATAAATGCTAAATATATACACTGAAGTGACAAAAGTCATGGGATGACTGTTAATATCGTGTCGGTCCTCCTTTTGCCCGGCGAAGTGCAACAACTCGACGTGTCATGGAGTCCACAAGTCGTTGGAAGTCCTCTGCAGGAATATTGAGCCTTGCTGTCTGTATAGACGTCCATAATTGAGAAAGTGTGGATGGTGCAGGAGTTTGGGCACGAACGGACCTTTCGATGATGTCCCATAAATGCTCGATGGGATTCATATCGGGCGATCTAGATCATGCGCTGGAATTGTCCGGAATGTTCTTCAAACCAATGGCGAACAGTTCTGGCCCGGTGACATGGCGCATTGTCATCCATAAAAATCCCATCGTTGTGTGGGTACGTGAAGTCCATGAATGGCTGCAAGTGATCAGCAAGTAGCTGAACATAACCATTTCCAGTCAATGATCGGTTCAGTTGCACCAGAGGACCGAGTCCATGCCATGTAAAAACAGCCCACACCATTATGCAGCCGCCACCAGCTTGAACAGTGCCTTGCTGACAGTTTGGGTCCTTGGCTTCGTGGGGTCTGCGCCACACTCGAACTCTACCATCAGCTCGTAATAACTGAAATCGTGACTCATCTGAGCACGCCACGGTTTTCCACTGGTCTAGGGACCAGTCGATATGTTTACGAGCCCAGGAGAGTCGCTGCAGGCGATGTAGTGCTGTCAGTAAAGGCACTCGAGTCGGTCTTCTGCTGTCATAGCCCAAGGAAGACAAATTTCGCCACAGAGTCCTATCGGACACGTCCCTCGTATGTACCACATTGATTCCTGCAGTTATTTGACGAAGTGTTGCGTGTCTATTAACATTGACCATTTTACACAGACGTCGGCGGTCTCGGTCGTTAAGTGCAGGTGGTCGCCCACTGCGCTGTCCATGATGGGATGTGATGCTTGAAATTTCATACACTCGGCACACTCTTGATACTGTGGATCTCGAAATGTTGAATTCACTAACGATATCCGCAATGGAATGACCCATGCGTCTAGCTCCAACTAACATTACACGTTCAAAGTCTGTTAATTCTCGTCGTGCCGCCATAAATCACGAAAAACCTGTTCACATGAATAACTCGAACACAAATGAAAGCTCTGGAAAACGAACTGCGCATTTATACTTTTTCGCTGCGATACTACCGCCATCTGTATATTTGCATATTGCTATCCCATGACTTTTGTCACTTCAGTGTATATATATATATATATATATATATATATATATATATATAATCATAAAATTATTAAAACAATCAAAACACATTTCTTGAACAACAAAATTAAAACGAAACCGAATAGATTGAAATCGAATATAATATATATATATATATATATATATATATATATATATATATATATATCAGTTATTACTTTCTCGTATACTTAGCATAGAGGAAGTGTAGGAATCGTTGAAAAATTTCGAACTCCAAATTTTGATGAATCTCAACGTTTCATAACACCCTGAATTCGAAAAACACATTTCTGAAAAATGTCTACCTATGACAAAAGTAATTCAAAAATACTTGGAGCTATAAGATTGAAATTAGGTATTCGGACTTTAAACCAAGTTTGAAAATTTCAGTCACATTTTGAGTAAAATCTGCTCGAGAAGTATACCTGTCCGAATTTAAATCAACACAATAACTTCAAAACGAAGAAGACTAGATAGATAAGATTCGATATACCGATGCGGCATCTATAACGTAGACCAAAACATTAACAGTTTGATTTTCTGTCTGTCTGTAATTTCAGAAACATGTGAACGCAATAATTTTATAATGCAATGATTTAAATGTTTCAAATTATGTATGGCATTTTAGGAATATAAGTGCTGTTTGATGTTAAGTCTTTGTTTCAATCGATTGAAAAAAATGTGTCTAAAACACATATTCGATTTTCAGACTCTATTAATCATTTGTCTGAGATAAACTGCCAAAATCCTCGCCAAGGATGACACGAAAGATTCTGTGTAAACATGTTAAATACAAACCAAAATTTAATATTTTGTTATTATTGTACACAAGTGCCTTGCTAGGTATTATCTTGTCTTGACTAGTTTATTAGGGAATATGTAAGAAAGTATTGGTAAAATCTCTCCGTCTGAGGTTTTTTCACCCCCTTTTAATCATGTGAGAACATGTTGTTGTTTTCCCTTGAGGTTTTTGAAGCGATTTGAAGGCAAAAAATTGTTGAAGCCTCAAAATCCGTTGGAAACAAATTGGCGATTTATCCCTTGTTTTTTTTATTTTGGAGTTGACTTTCACAGTATAGCTTTAGAAATATCTATCGTCTGCTAATGTAATTTTATTTTGGAGTCGGCTTTCACTGCATAGATTTTGAATTATACATCATCTGTTGTCGTAGTTTTTCGCTTGAAAGTTACAATGTTATTGCTTAACTCACGCAACATGTTTTAAAATAAACCAAAAAAGTTAAAATATTCTTTGCTTAGTCTATAAAGGTTTTGGTTTGAGGGAAAGTTTCAACTCATTAAAATAAGGTTATTAGAAAATAATTCATACATTTGGCGATATATATCAGCTAAAGTTAACACTTAATTTCCAAATTATACATTCTCTGAATTCTTAGGAATTGTCTTAATTAATTTACTTCATTGACCAATTTGAACAGGTTTGAAACAATCACGAGACTATTAGATAGCGCATACATCGATGTTTAAAAAAAAACAAAAGTGTTTTTTTTTCCTCCTTTCAAAATCAGTTTTTTTCCTCCAAAACTTTGTTTGCCAACCAGAAAAGTTGAAAACGAAAGTTTAAAAAACTTATCATTATGTATAGATAGAGGGGGGGGGGGGGATAGAGACCAACAGAGGAGATTCGTAATCGGTTTAAATTGGCTTATTTTTAAACTAATGTATTATTTAATGACTTAAATTAACTAAGACAAATAATAACTTAAAACTTGAAATGTGAGATAGCAGATTTCATTATTATTGACATTTTTTATAATTATCTTTTCTTTCTTTCTTTTCAAAACAGTTTAGTAATATTTCCGGTAATTTGAGGAGTGATTTCAGTAGTATCAAAATATTCATGTGAAGATTTCAAAAATATTTTTTCTAAGGATCAATGATATGTTCAATAATTTGAAACATTACATCAGTAACTTTTAGAATATGTCGAAATGATAAGGACAGGATAAGCTTGCTCACATTATGCCAACTGGAGAAGCGTTCTTTAGAATTACTTCATTGGCATGTATTGTCTTACTGCGTTCGACAGATATTGTTCCGTCCCGAATGCTCATTGAGGATATATATATATATATATATATATATA
>JAPMOQ010055483.1:1398557-1421340 GCA_026543055.1 Argiope trifasciata | reverse complement strand
ATATATATATATATATATATATATATATATAATTGTCAAAAATATAATTGACTTATTATGAGAAAGCTGACTTCCGTATTGCTAATTAAAACATAACCTTTTTTAGGCATCAATAATTGATTGTAGTCTGCAAGACAAAATTTATCTTTCAGGTATTAATATTATACTTAACAATTTTTATTACAAAAAAAATTGCATGCTTTTTGAAGTCATAGGTTTTTTTTTCTTTGTTATTTGGAACTACAGACAATAACAATAAAATTAACAATTCAGCTGTCAATTCGTTGATTATTACCGTGTTTAAGTATTCATCTGATTAAAGTACTTATCTGGTTCATGTTAATCTTCCAGACTTGAGACACCAAGTCGGTGACACCAAGTCTTTTCTTTGTATTTCCGGCGTCATGAAAATACATTAGTGCTCGCCGTGACGGCCGGTTAACACAGTAATCCGTCGGACTTCTTTTTCTTTGACAATACTGACAGTTTTTCCGTCTGAAGAGAAAGAATGCGGAATTCCATTAGTATTCGGTACGTGTCTTCTACTGTCAGTTACGAATGTCTCCAGAATCGGAAGGACAGGGTGACAGTACAGGCATTTATGGAGGGTCAAGAAGATCCCTGTGACGTCTCAATGTCTAAGAGAAAGCGAGAAATCACTATTTTCTAAAGTTTCAGATGTAGACTTCATAAGTAAAAAAAAAATAATAATAATTCCTGTATTTTCATTTTTTCAAGAAAAAGTTGAAATTTAGGCCCTCAGATTTTTGAATTTTAAATCGTAAGAAATCAAAGTTATTTGAAGTATCTATTTAGTAACGAAATTTTTCATGAATACGTTTCTGAAGATTATTTCACAATGCGTACCTTAATCTATTAATTCTACATCTTCTTATGAAACTAATTATACTTGACTTTTTTTTAAACTACTACTTTCATTTTTTTTTACCTTTGTTATGTCGAAAGCTTAAGAACCCTTTCCTCTTCAAATCAGTATTAATTGTATATATATATATATACAGCAAAGCTCACTGTTATCTCTCCTGCTTTGCTCAAGATTCTTACATGAATAAGGTTATAAGATATTACCGTATTATGATATTATTATCTCGATTTCAGAGAGAGTGTAACTGGGCTAAGGGCATATATGGGATTCAACCCTCTCTCTAATATTCATAAGTTGTTTATAAATACAATTGGTGACAGGGGATATTTGAGCCCTTGAGATATTTCATTTTCAAAAGTGACTTCAATGCGTTAATCTTTTGCACCTTATCATTGTCCAGATGTACAAGCCTAAAGCTACGTTTCTAATTTCAGGTCTAGAAGATTATGGACGATATTGGACTTTATGGAAAGTTTGCCATCTATTTATTGCCTGTGTTATTAATACGCAATATTGATTCTCAGAGTAATCAATTTCTTAAAGGAGACAGCTGTACAAACAATCATGATGAATATTGAATAATATCCTAACAATGATCTCCAACCTCTGCGACGTGGCGACGAATTTGGTCAGTTTGATGAAGATTCTAGAAAATATTAGAATCATGTTGGTATATCCATTAGAGTATTAAAGGTCTTTTTAGAATCTTCTGTGCCCTGTCACGGAAGATATAAAAAAAAAGCTGAGATATAGAGCTGAAGACTAGTTAAGTAAACAAACAGTATTAAATCAGTAGAAAGTTACCGATGAGTTGAAAGTCATGAGTGATAGCTCAAAGCTTCTTTCCTCAGAGCTCTTTCTGATTTCTTTATTGTAATATTTCTCTTTATTATGAGTGATGTTCTTATCTGCGTTTCAGATGCGCTCTGTTTCTATAGTTTGGTTTAGAATAAAGCGTCGTTATTAGTTATTGAAACTTTACCTGGCAACCAACTCACAAATTCCGAAAAATCTCAGTAACGATGGCATATAGTGCATTGTATGTGACGTCGTAATTTTAGAGTAATAAAAATATTTCTAGAGTGGCAGTAGTATTCACTTAAGTATTACAATTAGCAATTAAGTGTTACACGTCGTATTCAGTCAGTATTCGTTTAATATAATTTCAAGGTTCAGTACAAGGTTCGCCTTTATCAGATTAGTTGCGTTGGTCCGATTACTTCGGAACGAAGATGACAAATCTATTATTGGAGCCAAATTATATATTTCTGCTTTTATCCATCAAATAATTCACTTGCAAATTATTTTAATTTGTTATCCATATATTACATGCATTAAACAGAGCAAATAAACTTGGTGATTATATTTTTAAGTGGTTAATAACTTTAAAAAAATGTAAGACTTTTTGTTTGTTGTTGTTTGCTTACGCTATGTTAATTTAGAATGAAAGAAGTGATGGAAAATGTTTCACAAAATATGAAATATTTTAAAATAAATGTGGGAAGGGGCCATAATTTATTATGGAAATTAAAAAAGATTCTTGAAATTTAAAAAAAAATTACACTGGGGCATCTTAAAATTTTCGTATTCTTGGAATTAAAAAAAAAAGTACACAGGAGCATTTTAAAAGATTCGTATTCTTAGAATTTTTTAAAAAGAAATTTACACTGGAACATCTTACATACAGCTTTACATAGGAAATACATTCCTATTAAATACCAGGACGGTTTGCGCATAAGGTGTGACTAAAACAGGAAGATGAAAAAAGAACATATAAATGATAAAAAGGAAAGAACAGTTTTAAAAGAAAAATTCCTGGCGAGTCGGCGTTGAATGACAGTAAAATTTACTGTCGTTAAGTACATTTTCTGTCACACCCGTCGGAAAAGATAAATATTTCTCCATTTCTTTTCTATTTACTTTAGCAGGAAGGAGAGAAAAATGTGCCACCGCCGCTGCGTGTGGGCCTCGCCAAAAATATATGATCCGTCTTTATCTTTCTACATTCTTACAACGCACTTACATACTTGTTTAAACACTTACGTGTATCCATGTCAATACATCAAAGTAATGACCAAACAACTGACAATGCGAGAAGGACACTGGATCCAAAAAAGAAAGGAAAGGAAAGGAAAAGGAACATATTGCGCACACTAAACGAATCAAAAAAAAAAAGGGAAAGAAAAAAAAGAAAAAAAAAGTTTTCTTTTTAGGCCCCTGCTTTTTCCCTTTGCACTGTACCGTAGCTTCCTGTCTCTTTTTCCTACACTGGAGAAAGAAAAAAAGTGTCACGTGATTTCCCTCGCGCGACCAATCAGAACTCCAGCTAGAGTCACGGGGCCCACCCCCACAATGTTCCAAAGTGAGGGTGGCTCCATCGTGTCGTCTGTCGCGTGTTCGACGACTATTTGTCGCACAGCTCTTAGCCAACATGCATGTATTTATTTACTCGCGAGAGAAAAGAGCACACGCCTATTCCTTTTTCGAACACAGCTTTCCTCCCCCCAAAATGCAACTACCGCTTAGAGCATTTTTTTTTTTTGTATCTTTTTCCAAGTATATCGAAAGGCGTATTCCTTTTGTGGAACGTGAGGGGGGGGGACATGGAGCAAGATTATTCGATTTTTGATATGCGTGGTAAAGAAACGACATCAGGACAGTCAGCAGCTCTTTCAGACGATCCTGAAAAATTCAGTGCTGTTTTCGTCATTCCTCTGAGAATCAGCATCTGTCATTGTACATTACAGAGTAGAGATTCGCAAATATATATTTATTTCGACCCCAGAAAAGCCTCTAAAATACCGACAGCCGTAGATATTCATGTATCTCTGACTGATTAATATTCCTTTTTATTGTTAGCAAAAATAATTGAAAAAGTCGAATCGATTTCAAATGGGTGTTCCTGTTTAATATGTTTTTTTTTTCTGCCATCGCTTAGCAAGACATACCCTCGATTTATATACTATATATTTATTTGGACATCAGAAAAGCCTCTAAACCACCGATAGTCATAGATATTCATCTTTCCCTGGCTTATGAATATTCCTTTTTATTAAGTTAGCAAAATCATTGAAAAAGTCTAATTGATTTCAAATGCATGTTGCTGTTTAGTTTATTGTTTCTAAAACCACTTAAAAGGACATACTATCTATCTAATAATGATTTTAAATAAGGGAGATAGTAGACGAATAATTTTCAATTTTTATGCGAGTGGTAATACAAAAATATTTAAAAAGTCAGCAGTGATTCAAATCAAAAAGTCAAAGACATCAAAATAGTCAGCTGCTCGTTCATCCAATCCTGAAAATTTCAGTAATGTTTTTGTCATTTCTCTCAGAATTATCATCTATCATACTACATTACAGAATATAGATTTTCATACATATATTTATTTGGACCTCAGAAAAGTTTTCTCTCATGGTTTTTTTATAATTCGGATTAGAAAACCTCTAATATTAAAAAGAGGGTTTTTTAACAAAAAATATTGAAATGTATAGGAAAAAACTAGACAAAATGCTCTATTGGAATTTTTTAAATGTTTCTTAAAAATTTGTGCAATTTAATTAAAATTGCCTCTTTTGTTTTTCACCTTATGACTTCAGCGATAGGCTGATTTGCGTTTAAGATTAAAGGAATTAATTCAATTTTTTATTATTTACCATTCATCAAACAAAAGGCTGAATTTCACATCGTAGTTTTAATTGCATTCCCTTTTATGCAAAAAAAAGAAAAGAAAAGAAAAAAGAAAGAAAGAAAAGAAAATTAAAAAAAGAAATAAAGAAACCAGCAATACGAATATAATAGTAACATTAGATAGAAAATAATACCAACATTATTATCATCTTTATAAAAAAAATCTTATTTTAAGTCAACATGAGAAATAATCATGACTTTTATAAATAAACTTAAATGTTTAGCCAAATAATGAAACAGATCTCACTATCATTTACCATAAATTATCATTACATAGCCAAAAAAATAATACATACATATATGTATATATAACAGTATTTTAAATTAAATATATGAGATAGAATTTTAGATCTCTTTACATTTTTCACCTAATTTTAAGAATTTTAAAAATATTTATAAAAACATTTAAATCATAAACTTAATGTGGGTACATGTGAGTGGGTACTTAATGTGGGTACCTTACATCCATATCCACTTTAATTTCTACATTATTTTTTTCCCTGTTAAGCAATTAATGCGTCTTATCCCCAGTTCAATTCGACATTTTTATTTCGATTTCATTTTTTTTCGCCCTTTTATTTATTTGATTCGATTTTTGCTATCATTTTATATTCATTTCTATATATAAACATTTTTAAGATTTATTAAAATTACGAGAAAAATGTACAGATACTATGTCAGTTATCTTGAAAAAATATTTTTTGAATTTTAAAATTCTGTAAAAATTGTTTCAGTATGTAAATATTTTTAAAAATTTATCGCCGATGTTTCAACTTTTATAAAATTTCGCGTTTATCTAATTTATAAAACTTGCATAATTTTTGCTTCATAACTTTTCGTAAATTCTCTTAATTTCACATGTAAAACTTTTAAGGTTTTTTTTTTTCCGAAAAATAAATTTTTTAAAGTGGTGAGTGGAAGATGCATTCACTTTTTTAAATTCTAAATTGTGTATCAAACTGATACTTAACTTCCAAATTCTGTTATTTTGTGAGCCAGAATGCATTTTTTAGTGAAAAAAATTAATATATTTTTCTCTTTGGCCTTCTTATATGAAATACATAACATATTACTTAATAGGAAAAGGTAAAATAGAAATTACAAGAAAAGAAATTTATTGAAATTTTACTATCTAGGAAGCATAAAATAAAAATCGCTTTCAATTGCAATTTATTTTTATTATTAATTTTTCTTCACCTTTTTCGGCCACGAAGTGGCAATAATTTATCATATTTGCTAGGACAGAAGCATTTAAAATTAATTTACAGTAGTTTGGATTGTTTTCACAGAATTCTCGTTAACATAACAAAGATGGGGAAAAAAGTCAAGACCTTAAGCTTGCAGATTTAATGTGAAAATTTAGGGTTTATTAGCAAAAAGTTTTTTTTTTTTTTTCTAAAAAGGAAGGAATTTGTTTTCCATTATTCAATGTTAAAGAGGTTTAAATCTAATAACTAAGTCTCCTTTTTGGATGATTCTTTAGGTTAGCCCAATTTAAAATTTTCGCTAGTCTAATCAAATCAGCTCATATATTTTTTTAAAAAGTAGAAATCAGTCAGATTATTACTATGGTTATTAAGAAGAAATGTTTAAAAATTCTAATTGATAGCAATAATTAATCCCATTTAAGCGCAATTATCTTTCCCTCATTTGCCATTTAACAACTAATATTAAATGATAAAATATTTTGTTTCAATTTTCTTTGAACGTTTTTATTTCCAGACAAAATTTTCCAGTGACTAATGAATGCTTATTTTTAATGAATGTTGCTCATATCTATGATGGTTAAGAAATAAAACAAATGAGGTACATAAATTAATACACATTAAAAACATTATGCTAGTTGTAAAGAAATAGTGTTTAAAATCAATAATCAATATCATTTGAGCTCAATAATTTATCCCGCTGTTTGCTCTTCAATAATTCTTATTAAATGATAAAATATTTTGTATCAGTTGTCTATATTGGAGCGCCTTTATTTTTAAACAAAACTCTCGAACTTCTGGTAAATGCTTATTTTTACTAAATGTTGCTCATATCTATAATGGCTAAGAAATAAAACAAATTAAGTAAATAAATGAATACACCGTAAGACAATTATTTCCATTTAACGAAAATAATCAATATTAAAGATAATACATGATTATGGAGCGAAATTTTATATTTTTAGAAAATATAATTAAAAGGCAATCAGAAACAACCTTATACCAACTCCCGTTAAATTCTTTTCTGTGGTGTATTTATCTCCAAGAGTTTCGATTTGTTGTGACTTTACCTCAGTAATACATTGTGTGTACAAAAAATACGACAGGGAAACAATACCGGATCTGTTTATTCTGCGCGAAACAAACAGGAGAAATGAGCCTGCGAGATGTCTCGTTTCTGACGACAAATACGAAATTGCTGATTTAACAGCCGGCGAAGAGATGGAGTGCTTCTGCGGAATGAGGTCCGTATTGTGGCCGGGAGAGCGACACAAAGAGCTCCTTGTTTCGCACTGATTGTATCTCGTGATCAAGACGAATCTGGAACTCGACAATATCAACCCTTCAAGGGGTTGTTGAGACAATGTTTCCTCCCAAACAAACTATGTCGCCTGCGAAGAAACAGCTGAAGGGTGGCAGTGTTTCTTTAACCCGAAAGCATTCTGTATCTTAGACAAGATTGCGATCAATTGACCTCTTGTTTTAGGTTTCACGCAGACAAGCGCTTATCTGTGTTGTTTATTTATGTTGCATGTTTGAAGGATAGGGATTAAATTGTATTATCGGAAATGTAAATACCGAGCTTTCATTTCAAATCAGTAGAAAAACTTCTGTGACTTTAAAAAAAAATTCTTTTATTCTTGCCGTTTCTTGAAAATCTTGTGATTTTTAGTACGGATTAAAATCAGTGCTGTTATAGTCGACTATTGTAAGCTTAATTTTTTTTCTCCCTTTCTTGAATATCATGTAATCTTGATCAGTATTAAAAATTATTAGTGGCAAGCTACTGTCGACTTTTTGAACTCTTTTACTCTCCTCATATCTTGAGCATCTTTTAATCTTTAGTCTGGATTAAAATCAATGTCAGTAGTCGAAACTCTTCTGCACATTTTTTAAAACGTTTTTATTTTCCTGATTTCTTGAACATCTTTTAATACTTGATCTGGATTCAAATCAAAGCTCTTAGTTGAAAATCTATTGTCCATTTTTGAATTCATATTCTTCTCATTTCTTGAACATCTTATAATCGTTGTTCAGGATTAAAATCAATCCATTAGACAAAAAATGTTATAAATTACTTTTTATTCCCATCGTTTCTTGAGCCTCTTGTAATCTTTGGTCTGGATTAAAATCAATGTCAATAGTCAAAAAACGACGGGAGCTTTTTTTTTAATTCATTTATTTTGCTTAAATTTTGAACATCTCGCATTCTATGGTCTGGATTAAAAATCAATGTCCTCAGACGAAAATTTCTGTGCATCTTTTTAAATTCTTTTATTCTTCTCATTTCCTGAATACCGTGCAATCCCTGGTTTGGATTAAAATCAATATTCATTTAGTTGGAAAAACCGCTTTTGAATTTTTTAATTATATGAGACAAAGATGAGTTCTCAATTACGATTCGTAACTAAGAAAAAAAGATTAACAATAATTGTGAGTTTCTATTTTTAAAAAATTACCAGCTTGTATATTTACTAAAAGCTTGTATCAAAATAAAAAATACAAATATTCATATCAAGGTTTTGAATGAAATAACGAGAGAACGCCTGCACCAATAAGTAACATTTGTTAAGTTATTGGTGCACAATTTCCAATCATTGTGTTATTCGCATTTGAGCGAGTTTACAGAGGTCAGATGAAAGAAAAGAGGTATAAGCCACTATTTAAATCTGCAAGAATTTCCAAAGTTAAAAGAAGTTTCACAACAAATTAGCCATGAACTTTTTTCAGTATATAACAAATATTTCAAACCTATAACAGATTACAGGAATTATTTTAGAAATACTTTATTTAATCACAATGGCGCTATTTTTTTATTTTCTTAAAGGCAGTTTTTGAATTTTTATCTATTCAGCTCAGTTTGACTCATCACAATAAACAGGCAAATTACAAAACAATGACTAATCCAATACTTTTGCTGGTTCTTCCTATTTTCAATTAATTTAGAAAAGTTAAAGCAATCAGTAATTTTTAAAAAATTGTTTTTTCTGCGTCTCTTATACATGACCCATTATTATGTAAAAATATGTTATTTTATATTATAAGAATTTATATTGCATATTTTGACCTTTGACTAATCAAATTTTTTAATTTTTTTCAGTTCTCCACACAGTTTAGTTAGAAATCTAACAGGCGAAAAAATATGTTAATCTTAACCCTTTATTACGCAGGCTGCTCAGAAGCAACATGCATTTTTTTCATTGGCCCTTATTGGAGATTTACACCTCCGAAAGATTGTTGTTTGGCTGCCATTCAAAATCAAGTTAAAAAGTAACCAAGTGATTTTGCTTTATATCGTTCGATTACCAATAGAGGACAATAAATTTGCAGACCGAGAATATTTTGACGCGTGCTGCAACGTATGTTTTGATTTATACGTATTGCAAAATCCTTATATTGTCACTGTATTTCTTGCTTCACGACGATTTGGAAGTAAATTTTCACCTTTTATATGAAACACTGTAATAATTCTATAAAAAAATACGGCTTGAGAAGGGTGTTGGCTGTTGTAACATTGCCCGTAGATACAAGAAATTTATAAAATACAGTAAATAAATACAACTGCTATTATGGAAATGAAAAACCGTGTTTTCAGTGAAAAAATGGAATCATACAAGCAAAAGTCGATGTGTCTTGCCCAAACGTAGGAGGAAAAAAAAGTATGGGAGGAGTTGATTTTACTGGTATGTTAATAGAACTCTACAGGGTGCCATTGAAATTTTGATGTTTTTATTTAAGTCTCTTAGGATATGTTCTTGAGCCATGCGCAGTAACTTTTTCTTTGGTCTTTAGAAGGAAAGCAGATGATAAAAAGACATAACTGAATTTTCAATAGTAGTATTAGTAAATTTTCGATGCTACAGGTAAATCTGTCAAGTTTTCATAAAAATCATTTCAGTCCAAGGCACACATTTCGAGATTTTGGTTCATTGATTTAAAAACGAGTGTAAATATAGACGCCGATATTGCCTGCTGGCTTTCTAACATATTTAGAATACGTACAACATGGCGTTGGTTTCCTAAAAAATATGGAATAAAGTTTCTTATCACCAATGTTATCATACTTTATTAAAAATTAATTTAATTAACTAATTAGCAAATAATTATATTCAAAATGTTCGGAAATACCATATTATCTTCGCAAATAAAACAAAATCGTATAAAATATAGAACATCATACTTTAGTTTTAATGGTTTTAGGTACTTTAATAAAAAATAAAATAAAAATAACTGCACCAACAGTTTTGATTATTTTCAATTCTGTCTCATATATAAAACGTCCTACCTGCTTGAAAAAAACTTTAATTTGATGAATTTATTTCAAGAAGCCTTTGGATAAAAGAGATAACAATATTTCATGTTTCAATTTACACTCATTACTGAATTTCGAGCAGTTTTGAAATATTATGCAATCTTTATTATAGCTAATGATTTTAATTCCAAAGATATCACATATAGCAAAATTGAATTTTGCAAGAATTCAATTTTCCCTAAATCTGTAAGACCGAACTACTTACTTATTTTGTAATTATTTATAAAATTAGTATAAAGTTTTATGAAACACCTTAAAGATTTTAATCTTTAACGTGTCTTATGAAAATTTCATAATAATTCAAATTACAAAAATTATAATGAATTTTTGCAGGTGCATTGAAGTGTGCAAAGAAATTTCCTTGATTAATTATATATATAATGCATTTATCAGATGTCAAAATGAGTAGGCTTTGTCTTCACGAAACTTTCACTCATACAACCTCTTATTATAAATATCATTTCCTTCCAGCATAATAATTGCATACCTTGTGCAAGGTCGTGTATTCAGATTTTTATTTTCAATATTCCGCACTGAATGCATTAGTCTATTGGCAGGCATTTTAAATGCTTATTAATTAGTTTGGATCAAGTTTAAATTTTTTAAAAAATTTTTTTAAAAAATTGACCCTAGTAACAAATACATTGACTGAAAAAGAAATAATTCTGCTATAATGAAATGCATTTAGTTGAAAAAAAAATTCCAGTATTCAGTACAACACGTAGGAAAAAGATGTATTGGTTGTAAATGTGTAGTTTTAATACAACGTAAATGGATAGTTCCCTTATAAACGGAGCAATATAATCTATGAAAGCTAACCATAGACATTGATTGAATATGATGGACCAACCTATTTCAAATTTGATCACGTCAAATAATGTAAGTATCGTACTGAAACAATATTTTTACATACATTTAAATGCGTCATATGAAACTACGTCCATTGTTTTCGAATTACAATTCATATAACAAATATAAAGTATGAAATAATCTGTGAAAAAAGGGCAAATTATAACTTATGTAACAAATATAAACTATAAAATTTACAATGCAAGAATTTAGAATTAAAATTTCATGTATCAAACATAAAGTTTGTAGTACAATGCACTCGAACTATAGTTCAATGTACCACAACATTAAATTTTATATTGCAAAATATTCGAATTATAATTTCACGTTTGAAGAGTAAAATATCAAATTCAGGGAATAAAGAATTTGAATTGCTTCCATGGATCAAATTTACACTGTAAAATATTTGAATTATAATTGCACGTTTGAAGCGTAAAGTTTCAAATTCAGAAAGAAAAAAAAATTACTTCCATGAATCAAATTTATGCTTCAAAATATAGGAAATATAGTTTCACGATCCAAATAAAATATATAAAATTTATAGATCAAAATTTTCGAATAGTAGTTCCAAATTGAATACAGTACAGATTAAATTAAAGCACATATACATTTCTTTTAAATAATGGAAAATTTAAATTGCAAGCTGTCATTGAAATTTCCCTTTTTGATGTGCATCTGACAAACATAGAATTAGAGATCTTTAGATCTTGACAGCTCGACACATCTCCTCACACGCTTCTCCAATTCCACTAGAGTATCTGTTTTGCACATCTTCGAGAGAGAGAATCAGATATCACTCCTGGCAAGATTCTCCACTTTTCCAGCTTTCCAGCCAAACTCTTGTCTGTCAAGCATTAGTTCTGCAGCATAGTAGGAAAAAAAAAATGCTAAAAGCAAACATGTTTCTATCCCATGGTATCGGGGGCCCCTACCGAGAGCTTCTACACCCCAAAATGGACTGAACCACACTAATAGACCCATGGGAACGGAATGTGGGGGTGTCTACTCTTCCTTTTGAGGGCTGACTTTCGACTCTGTCAGCGAGAAGATACGGAATAAAAGACATCCTGTGACAGCCTGGGCCCCGAAAGAAGGGCCCGAGGACTCAAACTCCCGCTGAGACGTCGGGCAGCGGGTAGGTGACAGCCGTGACACGGTTAAAGCGATGCGAGGTTGTCATGGATCCACCCCTGCCATAAACCGCAACTCACCTGCCATACAAATGGGTTCTTCCGGCGTTAATAGACACAACATGTAGCGAATTGGTTTAATCCATTGAATTTTGGGTTAGATTTCAAGCAAACAAAAAGCATGAAAAATGCCAGTAAAAGTAAACGTTTTGAATACTTTTTTCGAAAAATTGTATCTATAGTGAAGCTTGGATTTTTATTTCATTTTTTTCGATATTTCGAATTTTTATTTGGTCGTTGGAATTTTCTGTTTACTATAAAGTTAGTAGGTTAGTTAGTTTTCTTTAATTCAAATATTCAATTTCAATTTCTAAATTTTTTAAATATTATATTATATTATTCTTATTTTGTGTTCAGTTATATTTTAAGTTTATACTTACTGAGAACATCATTTGAATTAATTAAAAAATAAATAATTTTCAATAAAGCACAAGTTAATGCGGAGATTCATTAATTATCTTAGTTTGTAAAATAAATGTGTAATTTAAAGTAAATTATCCATTTAAGCCTGAATATTTCAATCATGTTTAATTACACTTCTGATTCAATTATGTTTTGGCAATTCAAAATATTTCATTTCAAATGATTTTGTAAAAATATAGCTTGGATTTCTAAATTGAATCGAAATGAATTTCTAAATACTTTATATAAATTTCGAAATTATCTTCTTTGTGAATAAAACTGTCTACTAGGTTGCGATCAGTTGGTCTCAACCTAGTAGACAGATTTTGTACTATTTCTTAAAATATATATACTTGATAATCTCTCACCCTTCTGAAATATTAACTGTTATTGATATCACTCTAAGGAATTTTATGAGTTATTTTGTGGATATGATCAATATAATGAAAGAAACTTGATATAAAATTAATATTTGGGGAAAATATAAATATATAATTTTGGGGGGAATTAATTTCAACATTATATTTACATTTGATTTTAAATACATGCAGAAATACAATAATAAGAAGTAAAGTAAATTGTAATGAATTATGCTTTTTCGGCCTTTATTATATTTTGCTATAAACAATGGTTTGCTTCACAACAAAGACAAACAACACTGAGGAACAGAAATAAGAAGAGTATTGAATTTATAATGAACTTAAGTTAATATTCAAGGACATGGAACCATAAATAAAGCATTTCTACAGCATCTTCAAGACAATAAAAAAAATCCACATCATTGTAAAAGATGTAAGACCAGTTATGCTAGGCAACATAGCTCATCGAAGAAACTGGCTATATTTTGTTTCTTTTAGATATATATAATTGCAAGTCCATGTTTATCAGACAATAAAATTCGTATTATTTTAAATTTCTCAGATATGTTAATGGATTTAATTTGTCTAATGGAGGACATCTCCGGAACATCATATGTTGTTGTTGTTACTTATGGCTTTTGTCCTAAACAAGCCCCCCTGAATTCGTCTGAGATTTTAAGCCGTGCTTGTGCAGTAGCTTCTGAGAGTAAAAGTCCTCTGAGTACCCAAGGGCATAAGTCTGGCTTCTAGATCATATGAAAATGACATTCACTTGCACAACCCCTTTTTACAGAAGGGCTCTTTCACACATCTCACAGATAGAACACAGGGTAAAGAAAAACAATACCGAACTAGGACTCAAACAAGGGATGCCCAGATCATGGGGAAGATGAGCTACCCATACACCAGGACGCCGGATCATATTAATATTAAAAGCATAAATGTCCGATTCATTTATCTTCTGAATTTAGCCGTAAATACTGTAACTTCTCAGTTTTATTTATTCTATGAATTAAAAAAATATAAAACAGAATCCTTCTCTAGCCTTCATCAATAGAAAAAAAATCAAATATTTGATAAAACAATAAAAACGGCCTAGGCAATAGTCACAACAATGAAAATATTGTTGTGGAATATACCGAAAATATATGCTTAAAAGTTAATCAATTCAAAATTTGCAATAGTCAACTTGTTATCATTAAAATGATATATATATATATATATATATATATATATATATATATATATATAATTGCTGAAAATAATTTAAAAAAAATAATTTTAATACGGTAATATTATTGTCACAAAAGGTCCAAATTTTGCTTAATTTTTAATCAATTGAAATTTGAAAAAAACTGCCCCGAGGGTGAACATTCCAAACCTCCAGATATAGGAAATTTCGTGGTAGATATATGTCAAACAGCTTAGCCTATAGAGCCCCCAAATAAGCGCAGACGTATTCCTCTTTATTATTTTTGGAAGTAATGCCGAAATGTTTATGATACTTATCTAGAAAGTCTTGCAACAAAAGTAAAAAGAAAATAATTAGATTATTGCTTTCCGAAATTTCAGCGATCTTTACTGAAAATTCTGTAGTTGAAACAACAATTAAAAGTTTCCAAAAAGTCCTTCAAAATTAAAAATTAATATTTTGTTACTGTATCTACAAACTTTCAAAACTTGGGAGTCAACCCAAGATTTGTTAGATCCAAAATAAAATTTAAATATTCAAAATCCTTATCTGACATCTAAGCTTCTCCCACCATGTGGCATAATCGTCACTGTCACCCTGCCCCCTACTGAGTACATGAAGAAGGGTGCCCGGGCACCCCGCTGTAGCACTTTACTCAGTTGATGTGTTTCTGAGAGACGCTATTTGGGTGGAGGTCACACAGGGTGCAATCACACACAAATAGATGCCTTTTCTCGGGTTCCTCTTGTTTGCTTGCCATCCAGCGTGACAGCCTCCATCCTGCCACCAATAGAGACATGCTCTTCCTTCAATATAGTGATAGTTGGTATCAGTATAAAGGAATATTGTTGCTGAGATATCCACAGAAGAAGGTATTTTTGGTTTTGTGTGGTGTCACAATGTGACTTTGGGGAGAGATGCTGAGGTTATTTACCGTATTTCTAGCATTGACATTTGATGAATAGAAGTGACGGAACCAGTAGATGGGACTTATATGGCGATTTTGCGTATCGAAAGAAATCCATAAAGCTTTCATGGAATCAGTGAGTTTGAATGAAGAGACCGTATTTGACACAGGCTTAAATATTCGATAGTTGAAAATTAACTGCCCATTCTGCAAACTCCTTCAGCAAACCTGTTTCAAAAGCATGTACCGCCAAAACTTCAATAATTCGGATATACTGGAATCAGGCTGGTCTGGATAATTGGTTATCCGAATAGTAAATAAATGACAAAAACAAAAAGTTGATCATTAGAATAATAATTTTAAAAAAAAGAAGTTTGTTTAAACGTATTAATTTAGTGACAAAAAATCAATATCATATATATTTTTATATTCTACTTTAAAATAGTATTTTTTGAACGCATAAATCAATAATTACGCTACCTTAACTCATTTTTATTTGGAAAATGTTTGTTTAAAGATCTCTTTCTTATTTTCTTCCCGGCCAATTTTTTTTATTTTCACCATCCTCGAACATACCAAGTGACATTATAGGAAGTTAGTTCTCACTTTGTCCATTGCTAAACACTAAGGAAGCCCCTGTTTAATGTTTAAGCAAATTACATGAATAGAAAGAAATTTAAATTACAAAAGACAATGTGTAAGTAGAGAATCTATTATCCAGGCAGATATATTGTAGTGATATCGATCTAAACGCTAACAGAAAAGAATATGCTACAATAAATTGACATGCTGTAAGACTCTCAAAATAACACAGCTTTAAAGCTCATCACAATTTGACACTTAAAAATTATTTGGTGATGAAATCATGAATAAAAAGTAAATCATAAGGAAGTTAAAAGTATTAAGAGCAATTTGTAATTGCGTCAAAATAGCTGGTTGCTAAAGATTATTAGCAATATAAAAGTATTGGATGCATAAAATATTGAAAAGAAGAGAAATGGTCGAAATGCAAATGCATATTTAACCAGTAGAAGTATTCATCTAAAACTTCCTGAAATGTTTTCCAATAAAGGTCTTATTCACCTTCATCTACATAAGATTGGATATTTTGGGTAAGATTCCTAAAAACTTACATTTATTGGTGAACATTATTTATAAATATAGATCCTTGATGTGAAACGACCATTTCTGTTGAATCTATTGCGAGCATATGAGAACGATCGACATTGAAATTTGACACGAAATTACAGAGTCAATCACAAGATAACATACTGAATTTCATTGCAATATAAGATTATGTTTAAGAGTTATTATATGTTACATGAATGCGAAACTTTAGTTCCATTGACACTCAATCTCTCGTCGAATTTTATTCAAAATTTAACAGGTATTTATATTTATATTCTGAATTCATGGGCAAAATTCTATATCTCAAGCTCTTTAGATTTTGTATTTATAGAGTTCACTTGAACATGAACAGTCAGCTGGACGACTTCCTATGACTGAATGTCGTTCAAAATTTGACAGAATTCTGCAAATTTAGTCGTATTCCATTTACCAAATTTCAACTGTAAAGGTATTTTTAAATTTTTATGTTCAGAGAGAAGCAGATAGATTTAATGCCAAAAAATGAGTTTTCAAACTTATGGAGGTCTGAAACATGGAAATTTGTCAAAATCTAGAGTTTGAGATTTTCACTAATAAACGATCATATTATTTCAAACATACTTTCTTATGTAATTCGTATACGATAAAATAAATAAAATCACGGTTGAGGTAAATATTTTATGTTATGATGCAATTAACATAAAGCATTCGTTGAATAATGATTTGAGTAATGAGAGCTTCTTATTGATGCTAGTACTGTAGCTTATTCCATTAAATAACTGAGCACAATGAATGTAACATTTAGTAACAATTGTCTACATTTGGATATAAATAAATAGTATGGGCCCAAGCTGAGCGTCAAATTAGACAAAGGATGCAAGTGTAAGTTGATGACACAGCTGAAACTGTCACAAGCAATAACAAACAATTATGGCCGACGTCCTAAGATAGGGGCAGCGAGTCTTCCCCGTGTCCTGGGTTCAAGTCCCGATTCCAGCATGGTTTTTCTTCCTCTGTTCTATCTGTGAACTGTGTGAATGTGTCTTCCTGTGAAAATGGGTTGTGCAAGCGAATAAGTGATGCAAGAGTGGCAAAGTCATACTCTTGACCCTAGTTGGAGCCACTAAAAAAAAGAAGCAAGCTAATGTTTTAAATCGCTGTCTTTATAACAACGGGCTTATCCAATGCCAAGTGGTGGTGACAATATGGTGGATGATTTTCTCTTCCCTGGCAGAATGTCTGGTGTAGGCTACCTGCACGACAATGATTAGATATCGCTGTGGATATATTATCTTTGTCAACAACAAAACAATTATAATCATAAATAAGTCACGATTTCTGAAAATAAATTGCATATAATATTAGAAAGGAATTATTTCCATAAATATTAACGGAAAATGGTGTAGAAAATTAATATAGATAAAAATTGAGGTTTAAAGTATCGTTTCGGATAATCCAATTCGTCATTACATTCACGCACACCTTGGAATTAAAAATAAGAATAAGAAGCTTCCGATATGGTGGTTTATTTTCTCTTCTCTGGCAGGGAAAATCTCTCTGGTATTGGTTACCTGCACGACAACGATAGGATATCGGTGCAGAGATATCATTTTTTAACACTTTTGGTCCGATTTATTCTTTTTTAAATACCTGATGATAGCGGGAGATGAAAGAAAAAAATCCTGTTTTGTAACGCATAAGATTAACAATTTCACATCATTGTAAATATCTAGCAATAACAGCATATAATAATTTTGCTTAATGTATAGGGAACTGAAATTTCGTTGTCTGGCTGGGTGATAGCGAAACGATGTTATGAACCTCAGGAACATTGACATATGAGTGCAGATTATCAATATCGAATCATTACTGTGTGTTAGGAGAAGGAGGGTAGTAGTGACAGATGTAGGTTTGCTGAAATTTGCGATTTCTACCAATAACATATTACGAAAGGGGCTAAAAATACTTATTGTTTAGCCCAACAACAATCTTTCATTAATTAACTTTGTATCTGAGTGAAGTTCATATAACATCTGTAAGAAGTACCTTATAACCCAAATATCATTTTCACGGATTTTTTTCGTTTATTTTTATGGAAATTCATTGAACAAATCTTTCCTCTAATGGAATATACTGTGTTGAAATTATTCACAATGATCCAAATTCTTTTTACTCTATTGCAACTTCTGTTAAAACATTATCTGTGATACAAGCAACTGCCCAAATGCCATTGGTCGATAGTTAATGACTTGTACACATCTGGGATTGAACACATGTATCCTACAATCTTTGCTCTTGATAGAAAGCCGGAATGTAGATACTACGATGAGAATCCATACCACAATGTTCACAAAAACATAAACATTAATACACATCCTCAGGAGATTCCTTCTGTCTCCGTAATACAATTGTAATACAATTTAAAGAAAGTTGGTTATTTCGTTTTTCAAGAGATTATTCTTCCCTAAGTATAGACATTATTTCTCTGATGTTCGCTAACCGAACCTTTATTTCCTCCTCATTTTCCTTATCGTGCAACAAACGAAGCTTTTTGAGATTTAATATGTTTCGGCCAAGGTTGGATTTCCGTCTTTTGGACATAATAAGATTTGAATCATTGTTTAGAATCAGACGTAAAGAAAGAAATGTATCGCATATGCATACCACAGCTCTTGCTATTTGCACATGCGCAGTTTAAGGTTTTCGAACATGCGTGGATTATTTAAAATCGCAATTATAATTTTTATTTTTATTTTTGATATGACTTTAATGCACTAACACCTTCCCCAACAAATGCTCTATAAAACAGTATAAATATCTCCGATATCCATTGACTATTTCTCGAGTTTTTGTGGTTCCAACACACAGACGCTTTTAGGAGACTTCCTTTTATACTATGTGTAGATGCATAAAATGATAGAATTTCATAGTCTATGCACATCAGCCTTGTTTTGAATGGGTTTGATCTAATAATTAAATGTGCTGTTAAAAAATAGAGAATAAAAAGTAAATTACTTCTATTTTAAATTCTTTGATTTTAAATAAAACGTTTGCTTTTAAACCACTCTAAAAGTTAAATGCACTGAATTAGCCTAGAATATGGTTTTCCAAATCAAAAGAAAAACCCGACCAAGCAATTTCATAAATAAAGCAAATTTTATCAAAATGTCCCAATGTCACCATTTACGCGCAATAATTTTATTTTGAATTGATTTGCCTGACCTTCGAATGTGCTGTTAAAAAATAGTAATAAAATACAAAACAATTCGATTTTAAATTTTTGGATAATAAAAGAAGCGTTTGCTTTCGAACATTTCTGTAAGGTAAATGTACTAAATTAGTCTCAAATATCTCTCTTTCAAATCGAAAGCAAAACCGAACTGACTAAACAATCCCTAACCTAAGCAATATTTACATAAACTTATAATAGCTTGCTATCTATTTTCCTTTGACCTTATTGTTATCATTGTTAAAGTTCCGTCTTAATGGTTATTTACACATATTTAGAAGTCATAAAATCAACCCTAAATAGTATCAACCCTTAAATCTAAACTTTTAACCACTGACCACTGTGTCCTCTAATTCGAAGACAAGTATGACTAGCAAAGCGTGGGAAAAACGAATTTGACCCTCGACAGGAAACCCTTCGTCTGTCCCGTCTAGCAGCGTGAGATTTCTGCTGTCCAAACAAAACAGAAAATTTCACACTTGAGGATCCCAACAGGAAATTTACAATCCGTTTGCAACTCCGAAATCGATGATTAGAAACGATCACTAACCTCATGAGAATTTTAGAAAGAGTAAACTTTAGAACATGATTCTTGTTTCTCTGCAACTCTTCACATGAATACTCTGTTGATTGACAGGGTTGACTGGAAAAGGCAAGAAATGTCTCAACGATATTCTTAAATTTTAAAGGTTTAACGAGTTTCAGTGATTCATAATTGGTCAGCTCCAAAAAATAAACTTCCTTTGGTAATCATATTTGCATAGAGTTTAAACAACCACATGTATTTGTCTATCTCTCCTAATATATTGCTTAATCCACTAATTGAAATGAGCTCATCAAATTATTCTCTGAAACGAAATCGGAAGTAAGCAGCAATGCTCTAATAACAGTATTATTCTATATCAAATGCAATTATATGAAGAAGAAAAATAAAAATTAGGTTTAGAAATAAAATGTACTTTAGGAAAAATTTTGATTTTGATTAGCTGAATATACCAGTTTTGCCGAAGAATTTCTATATTGAATGACGGCATCATATGATTTTGAATGATCACATAAAAACATCTATTAATATGGGCATTGTTTAAAATTATTCTTTATTCCAAACGACAAGCTCGGAGGGGGGGGGGGTCTTGAAACTCACAATTAACTACATGCTATTAAAGCTCAAGGGCAACTATATTCTTTCTACATTACAGAATCGAAACACAGAAACAGTGTTAATTCGTTTATTTGGGCATACTAGATTCACTCATCTCAGCTTATTTGTTGCTAAGTAAACAACCACCACTATGTTCACATTGTGACTTTTAATATATATTGTCAGAATGCACAAATTCCAATATTCAGCGTTCAATATTTTTCCAAAATGAGAACAATCCACGATTTAATTGCTTGGCAAGACATTACATGCTCAGATTTTTGCCTTTTTTAAAGTTTATCAAATTTTATGAACTTATTAAACTTTTTTATTTATAAGCATTTTTATACACTATACGTTTTTAATTATTTATTAAAATAATATAAGCCGTATTGATTTTGATTTTAGCCCTGGTTTGGCGCAGCATAATCAAAACCACGACTCTTGCGCCATAAAAACCGTTACTACTCGTTTCAGAGTCCGGAGGCTACTACTTTTCGACGATTCTATATCATTAACGGGTGAGACGCTGAAAGATGTGTTTGTTTTCGGAATCTACCTTTTCCTTAAACATAAGTATGTCCTTTCATCTTTCCTTTCACCCTTATATTGTTGAATTAAAGCCATTCTAACGCGCAAATTCTTAAATATTGATCATAGACATATGCTGTAAATTACAAAGTTGCATAAAAAAAGGTACAAAAATAGATTAAAATGTTCAAATGATTAAAATAAAAAAAACTAAATTTAAATTTTTATACGGGCCTTGTACAGAAAAATTCCCAGCTAGTAAAACATGCCCCATCCCCTAATAAAGTCATGTAAAAAATTTCAGAATTTTATCATGAAAATTCTCAAACATATATTAAAACAAGGTTGATAAAGGGTTGATCACAAATTGCATTGCAAATGTTTACAACTTCACTGCAGATGATACGATGCAGGAATGCATCATAAGGAAATAAAATATGCTTCATATCTTTAGTTGTAAATACAAATTTTGAAATCTATGCTTTCTGAAAAATATTTTAACATTTTAGTCAACAATAGCATAGTACAGTGGTGCACAAACTTTTTTCGACTGCGACCCCTTTTGTAGAGATAAAGTTTTTGGCGACCCCTAGAGATAAATGTTCACAAATACGATGAGTATTTCGCGCATTTCTTTCGTTTCATCGAATAAAAACATCATCATATTTGACTCATATTAATTTTATTTATAATTTTAAGAAAATACTTTTTGTATAGCACAAAAATCAGTAAATTGCCCTTTAATGAGATGTATGTGGCTGCAAGTTTCTAATTATATAATCGATGTTTGGATGTATGTTGCTAATTGCAATTCGCATATCATCTTCAGGGTTCAAACGCGAGTGGTATTTAGTTTTAATTGAAACTAGTTTGCTAAATCCAGTTTCACATAAATACATTGATGCAAATTGTATTAACACTCTGATGGCATTCTTGCGTAAAACGAGATATTGTTTTTTCACGGTTAGCCAAACTTTTTGGCAAGGCTGAGTCTTAAATTGATTTCGAAGAGTATAATCACTAATTGCTCTTTCTCACTAATTTGAAGAGTTGAACTGCATATGTCAAAGGAAAATGGATCACGAATCCTACCAAGATCGTCTTCAGGAAAATCCTGGAATCTTCTCGAACATTTTTTCTTTAACTTTTCAATCTGATTGGAAGTGATGTTTTTAAATGTAAATATATCTATATTATTTTAATTGATAAAATCGTTAAAGCAAGGGAACATGTCGGTGTTGTTTTTATTCAGTTCGTAAGAGACTAAGCTTATTCTTAAAAGCGTGAATTTTACTGACTGCAGTTAGGATAGTTGAATTCGCACCCTGCAAGCTCAAAGTCGTTAAGTTTTTCGAAAATGCATACATTACTCTTTAAATATACTTTAAAATACAGTTTACATACATTACGCATTACGGTCAAAGAAAGAGTGGACAGCATGAAATTGCAATTAAACCGTGAGTGACGGCGCTTCACTCTTTATATTTACACTGTATGGTATGCAGCATCCAGGAATAATGCATTTCATAAAAATTTGGAGACCCCCAAAAAACTTCTGGCGCCCCCTAGTTTGCGCACCACTGGCATAGTCAACGAACTTCTGTAATCTTCCTTTTAAGTATTTTTTCTTTTTGTAATCATTCCTTTAACTCATTACTTATACAAATTTTTAATACTTTTATTTATTTAATTATCTATCTATCTATCTATCTATTTATATATATCTATATATATATATCTATATATCTATATCTATATCTATATATCTATATATCTATCT
>JAPMOQ010055483.1:1275525-1398457 GCA_026543055.1 Argiope trifasciata | reverse complement strand
ATATATATATATATATATATATATATATATATATATATATGGAGAAAGAGCAATCAATTCAAGATGCATCATATTTTCGAAACTGAGGATGTATCAATTTGTGTAAGGAATAAAAACATAATAAATAGTTTTTAAGCTTGATGAAGCAGATCGATTCTTAATGATCAATAATAGAGTAACTGAAAAAAAAAACATAAAACGATGCATTTTCAATGAGAATTTTAAAAGATATACACTATACTTTTTGTAATGCTTAAAAAATCCTTTAATTCATTTGTAATAATTATGTGTATACAAATATTCTCTTCGAAAAAACAAAAAACAAAATAAATAAATAAAAAATGCGATTTTGCAAGGGGGGAAAAACTGCTGAGTGGAGATTATTTTTACAGGTACTCATCAGTAACGGGTAGTATAGGACTGTGAAATGGCACAACATTGGTTTTTTTCAACAATGGAGAGAGTGGTTAAGGTTGATTGTTACCTACTTGCAGACTTGGTGGTTTTTATCAGAGAGGAAATAAATAATTTACAACATACAAACACACACAACAATTGTAACTGATTTTTTACTATTTTTGTTATTAACACCCCTTTTCACCGATCATACAAAACCCACAAAAATGAAAGAATGAAACTTTCACTAGATATTCCAGAAGAATGAAATCCAGACACCTCTTCATGGTTAACAGTACGAAATAGTGTCCATTACAGGAAAGATAAAGCTATTGAAATAGACTCGTAAACAAGCTTTTTAGCAATGTATATAGGTTTACCGCGTAGTTTTTACTGAATGGGAACGTCTTGAAAGACCTCCTTCCACCCTTACTATTGTTAACTGTTATCAGCAAGAAACAGCGTGCAATGGTGAAAAGACAGGAGCATTGTACTATTTAAGAGCAATGAAGAATAGAGACGCATGAATAGTCTGGTACAAAATCAATCGTGATGGTCCTCTTGCCTTTGAATGGAAACGAATAATCTCATGCAAACTGTTCTTAATTCTGTTACCCCGTCAACGCACACACATGTGGTCTTTTTGATCCCCCTCTTTCGTTTTTGTTAAGGAATTCTAGAATGTTATGAACTTTTACATGTGTTGTTTTGTTCACCTTCGTGGGAAAGTTAAAAGAAGAAGATGAGAACAACATAAATCACGGAAACAATGTAACTCCTTTTTTTACCAGAGGGTTGAGGTTAAATGTGCAAGTGTTGTTGGTTAAATGTGCAAGTGTTTCAAATTCCTTTAACGTTATCGTACAGTGTGCAGCATAGATTCAAATATTTTTTCGCAAGTCTTTCTACTTATAGACAAAATTATGATAGCCCAAATTTGTCATATAATCATGAAATTTCGAATACTTTTGGACAATGGTCATGATACATAATCGGAACAAAAGGAAAATTTTAAATTCTGTGCAAAATCTAATCGAGCTCTTCCCTCGACGTTATAAAAAAAAAACGCCGCAAATCTTTATATAAAGTGCTTTTTTTACAATATGAATGATCGTCTTGAAATTTATGGTTATGATTTATTTTACTATGAATTAAAAACGATAAAAATATTTTCTGACAATGCATATAAAAATGAAAGACAAAAGCTTTCAAAAGTCTATGTTTAAATTTCTTTTTCAAAAAACATTTTGAAATTTAAACTATATATTAAATATAATCCTTTTAAATTCTTCGAATATGTTTATTCAGAAAAAAAAAACACTTCTTACATTACAAATACTAGATTTTATGAGAATGAAATGGGGGAATAGGAAATAAACGTAGAAAATATATGTAAAATTGGGATTTAATTCACTTTTGGTTTTTCTTATTGAAAATCGCATTTTTACCTGAAGTAAGAACAAATTTGTACGGAAAAATATTTGGTCTTGCTCAGTTCCGTGACGATCCGCCTACCTGAGAGGATGTAAAAGCTTGAGGGTCACTGGAAAGAGAACCATTATTTATTTATTGGAAGGCTTTCAACTACCACCAGAGTATGAGCGATTACATTAATTTAGGGTATACATCATAGTTCATTTGATTAAAATAAAATGTTTAAACTAAACAAATCAATCCCGAATTCAAGAGATTGAATTAAAAATTACACTGAGAAAGCAGTAATAAACATAAGCAAAAAATATGACCTATGACCAAAGGATGAAAGTTATAGTATAATGTACAACAGTATCAAACAACGTTTCAATATCTAAAACACCAAGTGAACACATTATACAAAGTAATAAGCAATTAATATGAATACAAAGGGAAAATACAAAGCAGAGTCAGAAAGACAGTCATTATTTAAAAAAATCCCCACTATAAAGATAAATTAAAAATATGAGCATAGACATACAATTTTTTAACAACAATTTGGCGTAAAAAGCACAAACAATTTGAAGTTGTGTCAGAATAGTTATAAAAATACACAAACAATTAAAACAAGTCTGCAAACAACCCAGAGCATAGACTCATAATCTCTTTTCGGAATTTCTTCATAAATATCTTTCGAGATTTCACGTAACTTCCCTATCATCCTCAACAAACTCTCGTTCCTGCGTACACTAAGAAAACAGTGAGATTTGGATTCGGTAAAGGGACAATATAAGATGATAAGAACTAGTGAGTGTACATTTAAAAGTGAAGTGGTTGGCATCCCTTAGACCCCAGCAGATGTTGTTTGGACTATTTATTATATAAAATCTATGTAAATGAAAAGGAAAAGGACCATGCCCAGATACAAAAGGTAATAAGCATTTATTTTATGTTGGTAAATTGAAATCAAGTCTGGGAGCATAGCTTCTGATTCTCACATCTTTGTTTCAGCTATTCCAGTACTTTTGCAATTCATCTAAAATAAATGGTTTCAATTTTGCCTTTAAATATGAATAAGGGGCTGGAATATCAATTAATTATCCAATGATTGTTGCAAACATGGCCTAATGGTGAGTCAATTCAGTACCCGGGATAAGGGCATGAGCAAGCTTACCAAGCCCTTCCTTTTTAATCATGTTTAATTTAATATCATTAATGGGTTTTGAATTGCATAATTTTTCTTTAAAATTTCAATTGATGGAAGGTTATCTGTAAAAACTTTCATTTTGACACAGTTTTCCAATGCCCATCTATAATAACTGCAAAGTTAATTGCCATTAGTTCAGCTTGTAAAGTAGAGCTATAAAGAATTAATTTTAAACATGGAACTACAGTTAATTTATTATTTTTTACGAATTCACACATCAGCCCCTACCTTGCTTCAATTCCTGAGAAGTCGGTGTACACATTGAATTTAAAATTTTCGTTACTATTTGGATATCTAATTGTTTTATTTTCTGTAGAAATATCTTTAATATTGATATTACGATCGGAGAAATTTTATGCCAAATTGAATTGGCATTTCCAAGAAAACATTACGTATATTAGCTTACCTCTGATATTTAGCTGTTTTAACTAGTTAAACCAGCTGAATTATACGAGATTTAGTAATATGTTGCTTAATTAAGTGCCCTAGTCATACGGGAATACCATACAGGGGATATTTTTCTATCGCAGCATAGTACCATTCTTAATAAATTAATACTGGCACCCCATTCTGACTCAGTTATGTAATTAAAATTATTAATCAGTACAGAAATATTTTTATATAAGAATATGTGGGTTTCAGGTAAGTTTATTATCTATAATTATTAATAAATACTGGGCAGAAGCAACCACTTTGTTTTAGTATCTAATTTGAAAATTGCATTTCGCTTGAAAATATAAAGAGCCTTGTTATGCCTATAATTATTCTGTGTCCCTTTGAAAACGATAAATATACTCAGCCAAAGTTCTTTTAGTTTATTATTCAATGCAGTCACAGTTGAATTAGCAAAAATTTCAACCTAGAGATACAATATGGAAAAGCATTTATATGCTTTGAGAATATTTTATTTTTATACAAATAGTCAATAAGATAAAGGTTAGTGCCTAATAAATTGGAATGGAATGACTTTGCATATGTACTAATATTCCAAAAATGTGTGTGAGTGCTGGGGGCTTAATATTTTTGCTACCAACATTCATTCTCTATTAACATCGAATTAACAGTGATAAATAAAATAATTGCAAATAAATTTTTTTATCAACTTTTAACATATAATGCATAGTTTACATTATAACACATTTTTTTGAAAAATTGAAGTTATAATAAAAATATCATTCCATTTTTTTTCACATTTAACAAAGCTATTTAAATTTGTGTATTGTATGATCTTCTAAAATAATTATTCTTAACAATATACCTCTTTTTTCAATGGAATTTTAAATTAACGCTGAAACAGTAAAGAGACCTCATGATCAGTTCGTAGATCATATTGTCTTCAGCTGTTACCTTCACTTCTGAAAGAAAATCTGAATTGAAATTGAAATCAATTTAGACCGATAAAAAAGGTAAAATGTCTTTGGTATATTTCTGTCAAGGATATGCATGAATATAATATCGCATCCTTAAAATCAGTATTAAGAATGGTAATCAAAGACATATTTGATGACTCCTAATCGAGGAAATTCGAAGTAATGTTAAACATAATGAGAATGACCATTTGTAAAAATTAATGCCATCTTTAAACATGATAGAAATGATCGATGAAAATATATTTATTCATAAATTGCATTAATTTATTATTACTTTACATTTTATGAAGGAAATAGATTCCCAGGTGAATTAGTTGCTTCAATGTTGTAATCAGAAATCATAAGATTACACAAAACTTTCCCATTCGGTAAGAATTTAATGATCAGTCTGCTGCTATTAATAACAATAATATGTTTAGTGTGGTTTGCATAAAATAGTCATCATAGACCAATACATTTATCCATTTTTTTCTATTACTGGAGGTAAATCCCGTAATCAGCAGTCTGCTCGTTATCCAGGGAACTTGCTATTTTTTGTGCTTCCAAGAAAAGCGAGAATCTGCTTAGAGCTTCAGATAAGTTTTCATTATGTTACCATCATTCCTAGAGGACAATTACAATTGATACATTCTTATTAATTAAAACACTTAACTATTAAAAGATATGTACCGAAAAACATTTCTTAAATCCATTTTCGTAAATTATGTCGGTTTTTATCGTTGCTATCTATTTTAGACATTTATTATAGACATTTATTTTTCATTTACAAAATACTGAAGTCTAAATAAAACCTCTTTCTTTATAAATTTTTTCCTATTTCAAAAATAAATTAACGTTATCATTATTTATAAATTAAAACTATAACAAAAAGTTATTGTTCTGTGAAAAATTCAGAGAATTTATTATTATGATTAATCCATTATATTTTAACCATGTATCTTTTGACAATATATTAATAAAATTATCTCTAATTCTAATATCTCAAATAAAAAGCTTGAAATGCCTGTCAAGCACTTCGTTTAAAGACAGAAAAAAAATTGTGTTGCAGAAGTTTTGAATAATTAAAAAAGCGTTATTATTTATTTATTAATTTTGATTCTAGTCTCTTCTAACGTAAATTTCTGTAACAATATATTTATATATAATATCGATTAAAGTTCTATGATCTAACTGTTATTTGTTAGAAGTCTAAAATCACTGTTTTAGTAATCAAATATAATAAAAATGTAACACAATATTATATATCTAACTACAAAGTTGCTCATAGCCAAATAATATCTTAATTAAAACACTTAAAAACAACATATTATTTTCGGATTACAATAATTCATCCGAAGATACTAACTAGTATCGTCAAATCATGAAAATATTTTTCAACTTCAGGCAAGGCTGTTGGATTATATCTACATTGGACAGAAGATCAGAAAGAATTTATATCATCTCTCCTGTTCAACTCGACAGTTGCAACCTGACAGTACGGGACATTTCTGGTGTAACTAGTATTGTCTGCCGTCATCTGGTATCGATAAAAACATTCTAGAAAGCTACTTTCAGTTACACCTGTGAAGGTAATTAACAATCCATGTAACAATCCATTCATTCATGTAACAATGAATGAATGGGCAGGGAAATGCTATCTCCTTTGCTATTTCCTTCCTTCACGGCTCTTTGTTGAGTATACACATATTTTCCCCACATGTCTTACAAACTGACAAATCAGGGCATAGATACCACTACATATGTAGCTGTACTAGTTAGTTCAACCTAGTAGGACAAGAATTTCTCAAGAACTAGGATACCAGAACATTTGGTCCCTAAATAACAAAAATACAACTGTTGCCTACTTTTATATTTTGGAAGGAATTAAAGGAATAATCAAGTAACGAGAACGCATGAATTTTCGAAGACAATTTAAATGGATAAAAATAATACTCGCAAAGAAAAAAGGTAAGTGATAGATATTATAAATATTGTAGAACATTTTATTATTATTTGTAATAACTTAGATAACGATCCAATGAAATTAAAAGTTGATATAGCCTCGCCTTTGTAATTTTACTTATTATGAATTAAAAAATTCATTAATTAAAGAACTATTGAATATTTTTTGTTTATTAGCTGCAATAGATAGGTTATCATGAATATTAACTCATTCATTAAAGAATTATATAAAATTTATTACCTTTCATAGAATGGTATTGGAAGGATTAAGAGGCATATATGTTTTTTAAAATATAATTTATTTATTATTGCAATGTTATTATGATTTTTTACAAAAATTTCAGCATATGTTTATACATATTTTCAGCTTTAACAAATATTTATTTCAGATGAAAAGCATAATTTCTGGTTCCTAATGAAATGTACAGCCAAAGAGGTATTTTTGTCCGAATTATTAATTTCTTACGTCCTCTACACAGATTTTTAAAGGTTATCGGCTTAAGATTATTATTTGATAATAAGCCATAATTGGATATTGGATAATAAGTCAAAATTGGACTTATTAAAATTAATTCCAAAGTAAGCAGATATTTGGATTTATTAAGACAAAAGGTTTAATTTTGTCTTATCCCACAAATAACGCCATGATTACTTGAAGAGTTCCAGAATGGAAGCTATTGCATTTTTCTTCAGCTTCGTTCACGTTCCAGCTAGAGTAGAAGAAATGGGGAGAAGTATAAAATTTCGTGCATTTAAACTTGGGGATTTTGAAATGCTATAAACTTAGAAAATATGTCGAACATGCAGAAAGTGATGTAGATGACCTAAAACACATTATAAATGAGAAAGTAAAAAAATGCAGATAATGTGGTAGTAATAGGTGTATCTAGCATTTAAAAGAAAGCAATTTTGAGTATGAAATTATTGCTCAAGTGCAATAACAATGTAATAATATTGGTTTGTTTCTATTGATTATTGATAAGGGAAACCAAGAATCTTTGCTGATGATATAGATGAACGTGAATCCGTATATTTTAATACTATCTCATCAGACTATATCAAAAGGTAAATCAGACCATTTAAACCAAATTTACAAAATTTGATATTCAATATATACATTTTATATATTTTGGAAATTGGAAATACGTCTCAAAAATTTAAAAAAAAAAACTATTTTGGATTTTTTTTCTATGTTGCTTTGAAATTTTGCTCTCTGTGTGTGTGCGCTCGTGCGTATTATTGTTGTTGATGATAAATCTATGAAGATTTGACATATTTTCTTATGTTGAGCAGATTTAAATGTAGATCCTGCTTCATTTTTAAAAAAAATATTCTTCTACTTACAATCAAAATTTAACCTTATTTACTTCTCTCTGCTAATTCAGGGAAAGTAGTTTCATTTTCGGCTATAGAATTATGAAGATATTTTATTACATCTGTTATAGATTAATATTGTTTATTAGATTATACGCTCATGTCTATAGTTATTCAATAATACGCATATATATTCTCTTAAAATAAAATATGGTTAATTTATGTGAATCTTCATTTTTAATTTTATTTTTAAATTTATTGATTTTTACTTTTTTTTGTCTATTAAGTTTAGAGACAGTTTTGTAATTATCAATACAATTCGACCTCCAATCCTTATGTATATATATATGCCCAATTCACATGTATATGTACATATTATTATATTTATATACATATTACATATTAACATAAAAACCTAAATAAAAAATGAACAGACGTGAATCTTCAATAAAAAATTCCATACAACAAGTTAAATGAGTTGGGCAAGTGAATTTCTTTAATTAATTTTCCTGCATTTTAAAAAAAGGTTTTTTTCCCCTTCATAATAGAAACTGTATTAAAATCCGCATTTAGAATATTTAAAAAAAACTCAAATAATTTGAATTTTTGAAAATTTGATGGACAAATTTTAATGAAATTTGGCAAGAATACCGAATTTTCCATATAAAGAACGTAATAATACATAAGCAGGTAATAATACATACGTTATAATACATATTATATAACATACGCAGGATAATCTAATGCATGAAGCAAGTTGTAATTACATACAATCAATTAAATAAAAAACATCACAGTTTCCAAACTATGAGGTTTAACATCCACTTTTTCAGTAGAAAATGAACAATTCGCAACCAGCTTCTGTACTTTTTGAGGTGCTTATCAGTGCTTTTCTTCTGCTGTCCACAAATGATGCACACATTGCTCATAAATCGTCAACGGAGTTTTTTCTCAGTTGATATAATAATATCTCTGAAGAACAATGTGATTCAACTGCGTTTCTAATTCTATAAAAGGCCAAAACATATGCTGACCATGAACTTTATTATGAATTCATTATTACTAACGTGTTCTTATCCTTGTAATACAAAGGAAAGAAGTCTCCTACTGAATCTAGACTTACTGATATTTACTTATATTACACAAGCTATGAAATTCACTTTACTGGATGTGAGCTAATTATAATATTTGGGTAAGAAAAAAAAATACTGGCTTTACCAGGGTTTTTGTTACTTCGGGGTAATTTTTCGAAGAACTTAACTAATAAAGTTCTTCGAAAAATTACCCCGGATTCTCAATGAGTTACTTCAACTGCCAAGAAACGATCCTGCTGTGTTAAGCTTTAGGAAAATACCTTTAGCTACAATTAATAATATTTATATTAATTTCCCTTCTGTAAAATCCTTCCCTTTCTAGAATCTTTAAATTTGTTGTCAATCTGACGGATTAAAGTTTTTCCAAAATTATTTCTATTTCGATCTCAGGTAGCTGCTATGAAATACACCAGTGTAATTTGCTGGATTTTTTCAAAAATAACTAATCAAAATAGTTAATTATATCATTCACCGTAGAAAGGCATATGTAACGTAAATTCATTAATGTTATTTATTCCTCCATAAATAACAAAATATTTTTAAAAAATTCCTCTATAAATAACCCTTATTACAATTAATTAAATTATATCAAATTTCATGACGTTAGAGCAGAGCATAGAGTGTCTGAATTAATTTTGATTAAATTTAATCGTTGCCTCAAACTTACAAATTAGAATTACTATTTCAAATTATAATGTGGAGGTGCTCATGACCTCTTTGTCATAACATAGAACTCCGAAACATCAGGACGTTGGCATTGAGCATTGCCACTTCTTTATGCTATATTTTCAAATTAATTTGTTATTATTATTTTTTTGGACTCACTTAAACTTTGACCTTGTTTATTTGGCTCGTGTTTCTATCTGAACTTTACACTATTGATGTATGTATGTTAATTTGAGTTAACATTGACTATAAATAACTTTTCTCTTGTGGCCAGAATTTATGTTTGATGACGCTTATGACCTCTTGAGAAACGATTGACTAATTGACTGATAATACGATAATTTAGACCTAGAATGCATATATAAATCTATTGCTTCTGGTAAAAATAGTTGTCGTTTTTTATTGCAGTACTTTCTCCACCCTCAGCCAAAACGCAACCAGACTCTATTTCATGCTGTGAGGGCTCGTGCCAGGGCCTTCCGATCCTTCATTCAAGTCAACAAACATGACATGTGGATGGAGTACTGCACAAACCAAAAGATTTTTTTTTTCCATGACACATGAAAGCAGCGTCCACACACACACAGGTGGAAACGGAGACCCCCCCCACACCACAGACTAAACGAGCGAAAAGATCTGTCTACCCAGTCTTTCAGCTTTCACTGCCAGCAAGACTGATGATGGGCGAGCAGTCATTAATTTCATCTCTGCCACCCCACCCCTACCCCACGCCCCGACATGCGGAATCACGCCGCAAATCGTCCCGTTGCTCCACTCTCTTCCAAAACCATTTTTGCACGCATCACTTACAGAAGTGTCTTTTTGGATATCCCCGGCTAAAATATACGTTGGAGTTGGAAAAACAGTTCCGTGTATCTTGTTTTGGACTGTAATTATATTACTTGTGGATGAGATTGTAATGTGGTGTCTTGAGGAATTTGCGGAGCAGATTATCACTGCTTTTCAGACGAATTGTTGTTTTAAAAACAAAACATTGGTAATTTAAAAAACGTAATATTCTACCAACTGTTGTGATGGTGATACCAGGATTTTTTTCCCCGGCTGACTGAAATAGTCATATCGCTGAATTTATAGAAACATTATACAATCTGAAACTGACAGAGAATCGTGATAAAAAATGATTAAATTGCAAGACAGGAAGGTTACAAAAATTAAAAAATCAAACAAATTACTGTATTATAGAACAGAATTTAATTTCTATATGCTGATGTGCTTCCTGCAACAAGGTTTCCATTTACTGATTTCCAAAGAGCCAAAAGTTTACAAATTCTCCAACGTTGGAATCTGGAGTAAGAGAATTTAATTTGTAAGTTTTGGGAAAGGACACAATTTTTTAACTATTTTGTTGACATGTGAAAGGAGTTTTTATATTATTTGATTAATAATTAATATTTAAAGTTAAAAATATTTAGCAAAAGGGAAACATTTTATTGATATTTGAGAAGCTCTTTCGTACGATATCTGGAAAAATAATTTTATATTGAGGTTTCAAGCAATTTATGTAATAAAATGTATGAGTTTGGGGAATGGATTATTGTTTAAAAACAAAGTGATGGAAATAGAAAAAAGCTAATATTTTGTAATATGCTATGAAAAAGATTTCAATATTTTTTTAAGTAGATTGAATGGCTAACATCACTGAATTTATGAAAAGGTTATAACTTGAAATCGATAAATCAATAATAAAATATGATTTAATTGCGAAACAAGAGGGTTACAAATAAATAAATAGACCAAAATGTTGTCGTATTATAAGAATAAGATTTAGTTTCCATCAACCAGTATACATTCGCTTTCCATTTATTGATTTTCAAGATACCAAAATTTTTTACTATTTCTTCCTCATTAGAATCTGGAATAAAATAATTTAATTTGTAAATTTTGGAGAGGAAAAAAATGAATTCTGGTACAATTTCGTAAATAAATAACATATGGAAGTTAAAATTATTTAGGATCAAGACAAATTTAGAATGATGTAATTATTGGAAAAACAGCTCTGTGTAATGTCTTGAGGAATTTGTGGAATAAAATGTAAATGTTTTCCGAATGGATTGTTGTTCTAAAAACAAAGCAGTGGCAGTATCAAAAACATAGTATGATATAACCCTTTGAGTGCCAGTCTTTTTTTTAAGAGATTAAATTGATCTCAAAATACCGTTGAAGTTATATAAATATTATAACTTGAGATTGACAGAATAATCAAATGTCACTGAATTGCAAAACAGTTAAAGTTTCATATAAAATGCCGGAAATGTTATTATTTGAGAAGAATATAATTTTCATTAGATTGTTATATGGCTGTGATGTTTCTTTTACTTAGTTCAAAATCCACAGTGTGAATTTTCATAAGCATCTTCACAGCAGAATTCGGAAAAGGAGAATTTAATTTGTAAGTTTCAGAGAAGAAGAATTATTTAATCAATTGCTGATACCAGAAATACGTTTTTGTGTTATTTGCTGATATCAGAAATGCGTTTTTGAGTTATTTGCTGATACCAGATATGCATTTTTGAGTGATTTTGTAAATAATGAATATTTGAAAGTTAAATGTTTTTCAAGAGAAAGCGAAATTCAACTTGTTGTTGTAGTAATTTGAAAGAAATCTCGTATATAAAACCGAGTGTAATACATCGTAGCTCTATTATGAAATTTAGTTCTTAAAGTTTTGTTTATGTTAATATTTTGTTTTTAAAACAACAATTTTTCTTAAAAGCAGTGATAATCAACTCCACTAGATCCATCAGACTGGAAATAACTGAGAGGGTTTTACGTTATTCAAAAAATGGAAAATGTTCTATGATATATCATTATCGTTATTAAGTCTTTCGTCTTTGAAACAATTCAGTAAAAATCTAGGTTATTTTTTAGAACAATATTTATGAATTTATTTCGATATAAAATCCGAAACAGATACCATTTTCAGATCATTATACCAAGTAGGAATGAACACTTGGTTGTTTTGTAGAACTTGCAAGTTCTAATACTAGTAATTGAAGTAGAATCCTGAATTTGAGAGTCATGTATCACAATTGGGCTTGTTCTGCAAGTAATCTTAAAACATTAAAATCATGGAATAAAAGTCGGATATCAATTCAATGGGTTACTTTTTACACTGACATAAGAAAACTGTTTATATTTCAACACCAATTACGATCAAGGGATTGAAAAAGCTCACTGAAAAATGCCAGTCACGTGCTACCGTTCGATATTTCTTCAATTAGATTAATCGAGAAAGCTTGGCCCAAAACAAGCGGTCTCCGTTCTCGGCTTTTTAACAGGATTGTTTCGGGTTCGAAACAATCCTTCGAAATATCCTGATTCTAGTGTTGTATAGGCGTGTCTGGTGCATGCTAAATCTTTCGAGGTCAAATGTTTTTTCGCTAGTATGTTGCGAAAGTTTGGAGAGGGGTTTGCCAACTCAAGCGTCATCCTCGTTATCTGACCGCGGTTCAAAACCACGAAGTCCGTAACAATGTAACCTAGTGGTTGGTTTAAAAAACGAGATATTAATACAATTCAAGAATAGAATTTGGCAAAAAAAAAAACCCCAATCAATATTCTTTATATTAATTTGCAAAGCATATTCATATCAGTAACAGGAAATATGTTATCTCTATCAGGCTTTATAGGATTAAAATCATGTGTCATTTTTTTTTAGCTTTTTATTTTTATTCGAAATGCATCAAATAATTTCGGAAATTTTAAAATAACGAATAATTGAAGAAATAAATTCACAAAGTTTTATTCGAATAAAGGAAAAATCACGTTCAAACGGATATGCTTTGTAATTTTTTTAAAATTAAATTAACTTTGAACTTAAAGCTAAGCATTAATAAATTAAGGTCTATAAATTAATAATAGAATAAGTGAACAATAATATTAATAATTAAAAATATTAATAAATTAAAATCCATTAATAGCTCAAATATTAATTAAATACAAATAGATTATGCTTAACCTTACTTCAAAACATTTAATTATTTTATATTTATAATAAATTAATCTCTTCTTTAAGGTATATCTTATTATTATTATTTGTTTCCTAAGTAAAATATTGAATGTTAAAGTAACTTCATGCTCTGATTTTGCATTAGAAAATTTTAATACGTGTAGTTTGAATATAAATAACATATCCGTCGAAACATTCAGTTGCATATTTTAAATGACGCATTGTTTTGTAAACAAATCAAGTTTCACTGTTTGCAATTGGTTTGTTTATAGGTAAAAAGCAAAATTGTTTGTTTTGATATACGCTTAAGCAAAGTTGCAAAATATTTATTTTATACTTTCATAATAACAAAAACAAAATCCCTTTTATGATTTATAAACTTTTATGGGGAGAAATGGATTCAAAATGTTTATATTTTGGTGCAGCAATGTATATAAATGCTGTATAAACAACACATTTTGTTTGTTTATAAAAACAAATAAAAATGAAAGCAATGAACTGGCGAAGAGAAAGTACTTTAAAATAAAATTTGGTATTTCCTACTTCAAGCAGCAGCCTAATTTTTTTTGTAACGATTGTTTTATTTCACACAATTAAATGCTTTGAAATTCGTAAAATATTATGGAAAACGGTTTAAATGAAAAGGGGGGAAATCAAAGTTGTTATATTTTTACAAATGTTTCAGTACCTGGTGTATGAATAGAGGAAATTTGAAAATCCGAAAATTTTCAGACGTGATATCGTTGCTTTTCAATTTCATATGAGTATTTACATTTCTTCCATATTTATATATTTACTCCCATACATTAAGAGAAGGGAAAATTAATATATTTATTAAAACCAAATATAATTAACAATGTATGAAATATTACTTTTTGAAAATCCTAAAATAAATAAAATGATTCTGTATGGTGAATGTGCGATTTTTGGGTTATTGATCTATGATATTTAACCCGTCATTATACGCACGGGATCTCTTTGATCCCATCCTTCTTCTTTTGTTTGCAAATTCTGGGAATTTATTGAAGTTCAAACTTCTTACTTCCTATCTCTTCATGGATGAGCCAGAAGAAGAAGGTACGGGCAACAGAAGTTAATGAAACTAGGTTTCTCATTTTTTACAAGAGGGTGGAGATAAAATTAACCCTTTCGTGAGCTGGCGTTTAAGGTTCTTTTAATGTTATGAGTATGTCAGTTATCAATACAAATTCACAAGTATTCGTATTTATAAACAGAATGTTGATAGCTAATATTCGTCATATATTCACGAAATTTCGGAATGTCATCATAACACAGACATCCCTCAAGCCCCACCAGCAAGGATTAAGGAATAGTTTTCCTTTGAATAATGCAATATTTACTGTTTTGGGGAGGAAAAAGACTTTTTGGTATAATTCACAGTCCTATACATATTATGGATAATTTTAATTTAATCCTCATATATATGTATAGGAATAAACCTTAAATATAGGGAGAGGAATAAACCTTTGATAATATTTTATAGAATTTTCTAAAAAAATGACATTAATCTGAGTTTTTCAATTGCAATTTATATAAGTTTTTAAGATATGACAATGTGAAATCCAGTCGGAGGAATAAAAAAGTATTATGTTAATAAATGGATACCTTTGGCTTTCAACCCTGGTTTGTCTTAATGATTTTTCTTATTGCTTTACAGAATTCTAATATTAGTCATATTCCTTTGGAAAAATATTTATATAATCTTATTTATTTTTGCAAACTTTTTAAAGGAATAATTTTTTGAACCGTTTTAATAAATCCTTTTTTTTCTCTTCTTATTAGTATGTTAACTATTGGAATGTAAAATTCTTATTATGAATTTAAACGCATGCTTTTTCTAAGGAACTTAATTATGTGTTAGAATTCATATGGAAAAAAAATCCATAGTATTTTTTTAATGATTTTTAAACTTTTTTTTTTAGTTTCTGTCTCCATTTTTTTTTAACCTAATAAAGCAGTTAAGAAATTAAAAAAAGAGTATGAAAGAAAATTAAATTTGATGGCAATTTAATCAGATTTCAGTTTCAGAAACAGAATCTAATTCTGAATTCCAAAGGTATTTTGAAATGAATTTTAAATAAAATTCGAAAGAAGATTTTGGGGTTGGAATATATGTTAATTTCAAGGAACAGTGTCATTTATACTTTAGGTTTCTGTTGATGATAAAACGTTAAAATCTTCTTTCCCATTTTCCTTTTTATATATTTTAATTTTTATAACTTTGATTTTTCACTTCTATTTTTAAAAAATACTTAAATTTTTCCTTTCGAATTCACGTTGAAACTTATTTAAGAATAAAAGATATGCGAACGAAAAATTAGCTTGTTAGGCAATTCATTAGACGCTAATTAACAATAAAATAAACAATAACGCTCATTCTAAGTCCAGAACCTTTTTCGAGTCCAGACTTTTCTTTAAACAATTTAACTTTCCCATGAACTCTAAAATATAACGCTGAAGAAAAAGAGAATAAAAAAGAAAAAAAAAGAGAACAGTGAGTGCCCTTCCAACTTGCACACATCCCTCTCCAATTAGTACTCGACGCCCTTCCCCATTTTATTCTTACCCCCCTTCCATCAGCAACACAGCGTAGTTAGTAATAGTCAAAGCGGGGCAATCTGTTAACTAATGAAATGCTCCCGAACCGTCTTAAGGGGAAGGGGATTCGAATTAAACGTGAAAGGTGAGGAAAGCAAAGTTGGGTGGAGAGAGAAGAAAATAATTAAAGGGGCCTTTTCCTTTTAATTTTTTCCCGTTTTCCTCTTTTCTCTCTCCCGAAATTCCCTCCGCGCTCCGCTCCAGCCCACGACGAAGGGACCGAAGAGCGAAAAAGAAAACGATCGCACAACACACACACACACTGGAGAAGGGGCACACACACAAAAAAAAGTAAGGAAGGGAAGGGAGGCAAAAGAACGATGGGGGTGGTGTGGAGGGGTGTTTTCGGCGGGATCAAAGGCGCTGCTGGCGTCTGTGGAAGAGAGAAAGCGACGAGAGGCAGCCATTGGTTCCCCCCGACATCACGTGACGCAACCGAAATGGTCAGATTTCGTTTTATCAATCGGGGAAACGCGCCCGAAATGCTCGACGGAGGAGTGTTATGTGTTCGCGCGAGGAATACGACGTTCGCTCGCCGCTAGCAGGTAGAGTGAGAGAGAGCACTAAAAAGGGGCCCACCCCCCACAGGGCCGAGTCCGCGGGCCCCACGTGTGTGTGAGAACTCAAATAATAAATCTCTTTTCGGCAGCATGGAGGGTGGCGGTGGCAGTACGGCGATGGAGAGCGGTTTTATCAACAGCCAGCCGTCCATGGCAGAATTTATGACAGCTCTGCCTCATATCAATGAAACGTTCCACCGCGGCTCATCAATCACCAGCGGCAGCTCGGCGCAGAGCCTGTGCCCTCCCCCGGCCCAGCAGACGTCGAGCGCCGGCATCGGCGGTGGAGTGTCTCCGGACTCCGCGGCTGCCGACAATCCCAAGCACCCCAACGGCTACTCGGGGGTGGCCGTCCCGGAGTATCCATGGATGAAGGAGAAGAAGACCACGAGGAAGCAGCAGCAAGGTAAGATATCCCTTTTCAACATTCTGAGATGGTCTCCACCGTCGAACTTCATGGGAGTATATATCAAGACGTGACAGCAAGTCTTGAACTCGACAAAATTCATCATGTACCTTACAGCGTGTGTGAAATAATTAAGTGACAATCATGTCATTAATTAATTACTTTTTACCATTTGAATCGTCTTTCTTAATAAACATTAGTCATTAACTTTGAAACAGTCAATTATTTCTTAAAGCGACGACTAATCCATCTTTTTAAAATGATTATTTTAATTTGTGTCCAATAAAACGAAAATTCAAAATATATAATATTTTATAAAGATATAGCATGAATTTTAGAAAGGTGAAAAATAATTCCTTATATCTTTTAACCAGTTAAATATGTTTTATTACTTAGAGGATATATATGTAACCAACTTTATTTAGTTTCAAATTTATAACTTCTTGAAAACATTACCGTTCTATTGTCAATAATGAATGACTTTTAAAAAAATATTGCTTGACACTAGCGCCTTAGATAATTGATATTTAGAAGTATAACACGAATCTGACCAGTTTAAAAAGCAGTTATTCTCTAAAACCTCTAAGTCAGTGATAATTTGAATAATCAACCATTAAATACGCTCTGCTCTAAAAAGATTTTTCTGTATCAAAAATGAGTGTATTTCTTTGTTGTCAAATTATTTATGCATTCGTGCACTCACACAAGAGGTTGTTGCCTTTGTAATTTGAAGCTCTAACCATTCAATTTGCAACTTGATCTTGAATAAGAACTTGCCGCTTTTGTTGTTTTTTTTAAAAAAAATGCTTAATTTAACACGTTTGATAACTTCCATTTTGAGATTTGTAAGCATTATGTAGAAAAAAAGTCTTAAATCTTATCTTGTTTAAAAGTAATTTTTTTAAAGATAAAATGATGTTATTTTATATATTTAACCATAAATAGTGTGCATTAAAAATATCTATATCAGAAATTTAGCTTATGGCTTTCAATTTATGCATGCAGTCATAGGACTTGAATAATTTTAATCTTTGATTACTACATTCTCAGCTTCATAAAGGGAGAGCTGTTATGACTATTATTATGAATACCGTTTAGAAACATTTTTTTAAAAAAATAAGGTAATTCCACTTACTTAATGATTTATTAATGAAATTTGTCAGATTCAAATTGCATTACTAGCATTTCGCATGTAATTTGGAGATGAAAATTAATGTAGTAATATTGTAATTTCTTGCTTTGAAAATGCAGAATTCAGCTCAGTAACATATACCTTTGCGCAGAATTGCTTACTTTAAGCTGGAGGGGGGAGGCGAAGATGAATTCGAAACGTGCAATACTCGAAAGAGAATACCGAAAGTGGATAATAAGCAATTACTCCCAACAATTTTTGAATTTTTCATCTTTATTATTCTAATTATATGTTTGGTTTATTTGTTGATATTAAATGGTTTATTTATTGATATTGCATTTAAAGATAAAACTGTTTCTTGAAATTATTGCTCACTTAAATAATCCCAAAATGCATAAATTAGACAAAAATAAACTTTTACAAAATTTAGAATTTGGAAAAACTATTAATTCAATTATAATTCTTCGATAAAAATACGCACCGTAAAGTTCAGATACATTCATTCATATTTTTAATTTCTTTCATTTACTTAATTAAAGGATGAAAACAAAGGAATAAAATTCCAAAAAAGCATTTTTTCCAAATAATATTTTTTTAGTTTAGAAATTGTCAAAATGTAACATCCTGGTATTTATTGAGCAAAGGAAACGATATTTTCGCTTATTAGTCTCATAAATTTTATGATAAATTAATAATAGCATAATCAAGACATAACTATAAAAAGAATCAGAAAAATGCCATGAATAATTTGTTGTTGTTATAACAATTTTCAAAGCAGAATTTAAACAATAAACTAAATGTTTCCTGAATTATTATTTACATGTGTAGATTTTTTCAGAAAAATAAATTTGCCATTTAATCAGACATTCATATTTTAAGTATTTTTTTTCCTCATTCAGATAATAATCCTATTTTTTTTTAATAATTTATTCAGTTATAAACAGTTATAATTGGATCAAATAATTAGAAAAATAAATTATGTTAACAAGCATAACAAAAGGAATTTCAGCAAATAATATCAAATTTAATAGCTATTTTGAGTAAAGATTTGCATATTTTAGAATAATGATGCAGCATTTTCTACAGCATCATTTTTTTACCATTGATATACCCAGTCACTATGGTACTATTTTTGGAGCAGCTTTAATCAATGTTACTCAATTTCCTTTAATATCTGATGAGTTGAAAAATCTATCAAACAGACGAAAATAAAATAATTAAAAAAGTATAATTTAAAGTTATATGAATATATGCCGAAGTAGTAAATGCATATAAGAGCTCAAGATAGCTGAGAAAATATCCAATCATTAAATGTGTCTATGTATTTTGTAGTTTATATAATTATATTATGAAACTGGATCTGACTGACATTTGATTCGAGTTATGCATCATTTAGCTAACTTAAAGCATGATTTAAAAGTTTTTTACCCCAAGTTTTCGTATTAATGAATCGGAGTGTAAAATTGCTAATTTAAGCGGCTTCAAAAAGCAACAATTTTTGCATTTTGTCTTTTAATATTACATTTGTTTGAAATGTATATATTCTCTTATTGGAACTAACTTAGTTATGTAAGCAGCTAAAATTATATAAAAAACATAACTGTTAATCTACACAATTAATTAATATACAAAAAATTGTTTTATATTCATATTATAATATTTTAATGTTCGTACAAAATTTATGCAATATTGGAAAACAAATTTATACAACAATATACTTAGTTCAAAAAGCAAAAAAGTTTGTATTAATATTAATGCTGTATGTTATAATATTTAATTGAAACAATTAGAAATAGATGGGAATTTAATTTCTTAAATAAACATTATATCTGTTTAATAATCGTCAAATTGAAGCAGAAACAAATCCGTGTCTTTAATTTGTTCATTACTACTAGACTTATTAAGTACAAGGATAGTATAAAAGTCGCATACATATATTATTTAAAACTTGAATATCAAAAAGTTTATTAAATTAGAGCTTGAATTTCACAAAGATTATCAAGTACCATCAATAGAAACTGGATGATAAATTTTGAAATAAAAATTATGTTAAATTCCTCCAAAACGTCAAAGTCAGCCTACTGTGATTCCTTGCAAATTACTAATTTAATTTATTATTTCTACATGAATTTATTTTGTGCTTATTCCAAGAATACAGTATCCTGATCAAATCTTAGTTGTAATTAATTTTACTACGATTTGCTTGGTTAATTAAATAATAATAAATTATTTATTCATATACACATTATTATGTAATTTGATACAATTTTAACTGAATGAAACAATCTGCTTAATTCAATTAACTAATATAAATGCAGGAAAATTCTTTGATTTTAATCACATTCTTTTACTAAGAGCAACAAGGAAAACGTTACATCATTAGATCCCAACATAAGTTTATAACCCCTAAGTGTTAACAAATAGTTTTTCTGTTTAATTTTTTATTTCTCCTAATTTAGTTCAGAGTTTTAAAGTTATATGTATGAAAATTTCATGATTTCTATCAAAAGATATGATTATTGAATTAATTTCGAAGCAATGTGGGAATAAACTATCATTATTACTAACTAAATAAAAGAATGCTATTTAATATTTTTTGAAGTTTTTTCAATAAGCATGGTCTGAAGTAAAATTCAATGCATTATTAAAGTATCAGACAATTAAATCAATCGGTAATGTGTAACAAGTAACTGAAGATTATCGAAATAAGGATACTTTTAAATGCAAACGAAGCTTGTCATATATGCAAAACTAAACTTAGTAAATATTTTTTTATTTATATTATTAACAACAAAACCAGTTAGATGCCTACGCGTGTATGCTTTTTAATGCACCAAAGAAATTTTTAAATCTTGCTCTAATATATTAACAGGGAAGAATTTAAATTGTAAAGTCTTTGGAAAGTGGATTTTAAGTAAAGCTTTTGAAAAGTGGATTTAATTTTTAGAACTGTTGCTACTCTGAATTATTAAGAACTTATGGATGATTTTTATTGCGATGGAAAGATTTAGACATTTTAATTTTGAGTACTAAACATGAATTAACGGGTTTTTTTGTAGTTAAATAATTTTTTAAATAATTTCCAGTACAAATTTATAATTTTTTTCTCCCTTCGATTATAACTTTTTCTTCAAACTTTTTATGCATGATACTATTCATGCTGATAGAGGCTTTTAGCTGGGATAAAAATTATAAAACATAAAAAGATAGTTTTTTTTTACTAGCTTTTCATCCATTATATTCCTCAAGTTGAAAGTTGCTATTTAATGCGAATTTAAAAGGCGCACAGGCGTATGAAATATATTATAATAAAATATATAATAAAAAATGGCAAAGTAAAATAAGATCTTATAATTAGCTTAAATTGTAACTTACATGACAATTTAACATCTTTCAACAGTAAACTGCTAATTAAGTTAAAATTTATAACTGAGTTAAGTCATGTTATAAAATTACACTTAATTTAACACATATATTTTAATAATGACGAACAGGAATTGATGCAATGTAAATTGAAATACGAAATGAATCTGATATTTTGCAACTACAAATTCCAAACCAATTTTAAAACGTTTGTAGTTATTTATTAAGTTTTATTGAATGATAGCCGCTTTATTATTTAATAATTGGGATCATTCAATAAGAATATGTAAAAAAATATTATATTGAATTATATATTCATCTTTTTCAACTTTGCTGTATTATTATTTCTAAGTTTCATGGAACTATGATATATATGTGTATAAAACAAAAAGTTGTTCTTAAAGGTTGTTATATTTAAAAAATCATAAACATCGAGTTTATTTAGATTTTTACTAATCAAAAATAAAATATTTACAGCTAAGTTTTGAAATTCAGAAACATTCGACACCAAATTCGATGATGCGTGATTTTTGTTTTATACTACTATTTCATTCGCATTATGTACTATTTTATTGCTTTTAATGTATTTATTTTCACTTTAAAAGAAAAAACATTACGAAATGCATTTTTATTGAGGTGAGTTTATATCATTCAGTATCAAAATAATCATACCAAATTTTCAGTGGCAAATTGTAAAAGCATTGCATCATTGCTTTGCGTGAGAATGAACCTGTGTCCGTTTTGAACTTTTCGTTTGAAGCGTGACGTCTTGAGAAAGCAGAATTTAAAATGAACATTCAACATGAAAAAAAGTGTAGTTCCAATTGCCTGAGCTTCAATAATTCAGTAGAATTTTATTTCCTTAATTTTGATACCTTTGATGATGTAAAAAAAAAAAAAAATTGCCAAGGTTGAATTACTCCTTTTGTTTTTACGAAATTTTCTGCGATAATTTACAAACAATGCTACTTTGAATTCAGTATTTTACCATATTTTTCAGTAGTATTTTACATTTGACATTGACTTTTTGACAGATAAATGCAGATTTTTTTATGTACAAAAGAAAAGCAACTCTGAAATTATAATTTTAACAAAAGTAATGTTCTTATTTGAATTTTAGCAAATTTATAAAAGCTCTATTGAATATAATATTGCTTTTGCCCATTTTTAACAGCTTTTTGGTGACTAAAAAGTGCTTAAAAATTTTTTTTTTAAATAATCGCCCCCCCCCCAAAAAAAAGAAAAAAAATATTTTTTTAAATCACAAATTTATTCATGCTTAGATACTAAAGATAAAAATAATATTATGCATCAATTTAACATTTCATTCTTCTTAGCGTTTAAAAAATACTCAAAGAATTTATATCTATAAGCGCATTTTGAATTTTTTTTATTAAAACAATTATTCATATTCTTTTTGGAAACAAATGTATAGCTATTCAAAAATGCAGAAGAGTACGGTAGAAGGCATTTTATATCTTGAGATGTATTTATTCCATTTAACAAAGACGTTGATTTCGATGAGCAGTAGCTTAAAAATGTGTTATTATATAAAGCTCAAGAAATTTTATTTCATAATTATCAAAAATAAGGATGTATATGAGAAGAAAGAAAAGATGAATTGATTGTATCTAATTAAGAAGTCATACGACTATTTACTGTAGTCAACTAAAACTTGATAAAATCTTTCCCATTCAAAACTATTGCAATCTGAAATAATTAATATGAAGCTCTATGTTAAATATATCAAAATAGTGTAAAACTCGGAAGAGAAAAGTGTCAATTAAATATTATGGAAAAATTGTCATTGTATTTACATTCGACTTCAATAATCATTTTCTGGCGTGTTGAATATACAATTTTAGTGCTTTCCGAACAAACAGTTATTCATAAAGCTATCGTGACAAATTGTTATTATCTTTATGAAAAATGTCGTTTTTCGATTTTGTAACCGTTATTTACATCAAAATGCTATTTATCATATTTTTGCACGTGATACTTGGGGTTGTTTTGTTTTCACCTTCATTCTTTGTTAGGTTTTGAACTAAACTCACAATTATTAAATAACTTGGTACAATGCTTTTTTTTTGTATGGTTGAATTTTTTTAATGGTTCTTTAATATAATATTTAAATTTAGTTCTCAATTGAAGTTAACTTTTTTTTTAAATAAGTGAATATTCAATTTGAAACTGATAACTAAAGCGATAATTTTTTGTATTAAGTCTTTAAATTTAAAAAAAAAGTAATCTTCATTATTACTTTATCAATATATTGCTTTATAATATTGCAGTAATCCATCAGGACGTACGCATAAGCATACTCATAAAAATAATTTATTTTCTAATTCATAAACTATATATATACACACACAAATAAAATAACATTTTTGTAAAATCAGTTATATTAATATAAATATTCTGTTTATACATTGATTGGAGCATAAAATATAGTTAATACCATTAGATCTAACACTTTGTTTTACGGAATAGTAAATATTGCCGCCCTACTCAGATTGAAAATATAATAAACAATAAACTGAAGCTAGCGATATTTTTTTTAAGATAATGATTTATTTTGAATGTATTCAATAAAATGTACTTTTCTTTAAAAAAAATGCTGCAAACAATTTTCTAAACCACCAATCAAATATACCAAACACTACTCTCTACGAAATGTAATCGTTCTTCGGCCCACCTTTTTTTGATTTGTTAAATGCTTCTTCAAAACAAATTCATAATCAGAATTGTTTATACAAAACTGTTTGCATAAACAGGTATAAAACAAGATTTGCTTTTTCTTCTAATATAAATTTTTACTTCTTGATTTACTTGGAAGCAATGTGAAATTGTTAATGTTTTAACTTTTAATGTATTTATTAGTCATATTATTGATTCGGAAAGTTTGATTTGAAATAAAACTATAAATTATCTGATTAATATTCCATGCAGTTTCATAAATACGTACAAAGAGCACTCTTACGTTTTATATAGTTGTATACTTTTCTTAAGAATATGCTACACAATTTTAATGAATATGTATAAGAAAAAAAAAGAATATTTGCGTTATGTTTAAATAAGCTGATTCTTTAAACAATTATTAGATGTCATAATTTCATTTTTTTTAAAAAACAAATTAGTTTCCTATGGTTAATAGATCGAATTTTTACGCATTAAATATTCAGTCATTTGATTAATAGAAATTTCATTTATGGATATAAATGGTGTCATATTTTTAGCAAAGTACTCATGGTTGTAAACAGACTTTTATATTCAAAAACTCATGAAATTTGATGTGAAAACACAGTATTTGTTATATCTCTACATGTGCTCTATATTTATTAGCAAAACAAATTGAACGATGTATTGCTTAGTTATAAATGTATGCACATAATTTTCAATTAAATATAAATTATAATTTATTTATAAAAACAATAAAAAATAATTTCATCACTGTAAACAATTGAAAGCCATTTTGCTGTATTTTTTATAATAATAATAAAAAAAAACTTACTAATTCCGGCTATTGTTAGACATCTGACGATAACGAATTTATAATATTTTTCTCATTAAATGCCTTATCGAATGAATTGGGCAAGATTTTATGATTGTTTAAACAATATGGGGCATTCTTAAAATTAAAAACAATAACAATGAATAAAACTTCTTTTCCAGCATAAAATGACTGCACCTGTGTTATCCATTTCACTGAATGCTAAAGATGTCAACTCTAACATTCTTATAATAATATATTACATTTTTTAATTTAAAAAAATCCTAATAAATAATGCTATCAATAATTTCACGCCATCTATTAAAAAAAATTTTATTAGAAAAAGCTTCTAGAATTTTATAAATTTCAGGCAAAAAAAGAACTTTTTCTTTGAATTTTTAAACTTATGTTTATTTTCGAATTTTTGAAAAATTCCGAAAGCATTTTCTTAAAATTGTTAAAATTATTTTATTCATCCACGTAGTTTAATAATTAAACGTTGCATTTAATCAATTATTCGCCTATCTCTAATTAGATTTTAATTATTAAAATAAACCTACGATATCATTGAAACTCAGATTCGAATTATTTTTCAAATATTTTCGAAATATATTATAAATTTGCATATATTTATAATGAAAGACATGAGTAGTTTTTGAATAATTATTTTTGTTGTATGCCACTTTCTCTGACCTCAAAGTTGCAATAAACTATATATTTATATATTGTTTATGAAACTATATATATTTGAACAACTAAAAATTCTGGTGTGAATTATCTTCCAAATTTATGTTCTAGATAATGTATTTCATACGAATATGTAATTCTAATGACCAAATATATCTAGTTCTAGACAAAATTGTGATAGATTATACATCGATTTATTTTCAATTAATAATTAAGGTGTGAACTGTTTTACTAATTTCTATTTTAGATTAATTGATTCATTTAAAGATATGACTCTTCGGTATCTATTTATTCAAAATTCTTTCAGATAATTACAGAATTTTGCTTTTATATTTCAAAGACACCGGTAATGCTGGAATATAAATCATAAACTCATTCAATGGGAAATATTTTATTAATTTCTTTTGTAGAAAATATGACGATGCGGCTTTTAATAATCTAGGTGACTATGAATTTATTATTTAAATTTTAAGATTATATTTTCAAATTCACATTTTAGACACAAGCATGTTTAAAACTGGAAACTCAAATAGTGCCTGTAGCAGTCTAGTAGTTTAGGGATAGGTTTATCAGCGTCTAGGTAGGTAAAGAGAATAAAGACTGTTTTGGCCAAATTGGACAGGGTCCATTAAAAAGTCATCATGGATGGTACAATAAATGGTGACCATTGTTCAAAAATTTACTTCGCTGATAATGTGTGGTATTTCTATTCTGCCTCTTAAGTTTAGATTTTTGTTGCTGTCGTTACTTTATAAGCTATTATCCTGGACAATGCCCATTCGAAAATCCCCATGGGTGGTAAAATAAGTGATGGTCATTCTTTAATAGCTTACTTTGCACTGATAAACTAGGATATTTCTTTTCATTTCTGCCTCTTTTAAGTTTATTCAGATGTTTGCTGTTGTTGATACTGCTGTATTATCCTGGACAGTGTACATTCAAAAAATCACCATGGGTGGTAAAATATAAGGTGATGATTCTTTAACAACTTACTTTATACAGATAACGCATATTTTTATTCTGCCTCTTAAACGTATCTCTCAAAATAGAAATCGCATTCTTTTTTATAGTGACCTCTATCAAAGAAGATAAATCTCCAACAGATCGTCTATCTTATCTTATCAGTGATAACTTTTCTCCCACTAGCCAGCGTATAAAAGTCTCTTCAAGGTCAATGTCTCACACCCCGGGTGGTACACATAAAAATGTGTTCATTATCATTATCCTGTTTCCGGTACACCACTTACTCCACCGATCGCCAGATCATAAACTACTCGATCACCCGACTAATGTATCATAGACATTATCATTTTTTTTCGCCATCATCTTGAAGACTAGAGGTTCATGTTTCGTTGAGTGGCAGGTGAGAGTGAATTGATTTAATTACACACCTGTTTTCGCGGAAGGTCTGAGGGGCGATTAGCATTGGCTAATGGCGTCTTGGTCGCCCAGGATGATGGATTGTGGCTAGCGGCAGACGCACGAAAAAGTCACGTGGACTGTTTCAATTTATCTTGACGCGTCAGCGGCTCTCGGCTTCCGTGCAGTTTTGTAACGGTTTGCTTCTTGGCGTGTTTTGTCATCGCCAACGCACTTGACAGCTATATCGTGAGAATTGATTCGTGTCGCAGGACATTGTAACGCGATGATGTATTTGTCAGCGTGTATTAATCGTATGGGAGGACCACCCTCTATTCAGGAACGTTAAACACTCTTCAAGGTGTACTGATTCTGTTTCAATCACTACACTTAAACTGATATGATTTGTTACTTGTTAAATTTTAATTTGCTGGGATTCGTTGTTACTTCAGTGGTGTACTTCAATAGATAACTTATTTAATACTTGAAAAAAAAAAACGAAAACATTTTTGCTTTAAAATAAAATTACGAAAATTAGTGAGCTCAGATCTATTGTCTGCTTTCTCTTCTCCATAACAACCTAACAATGAAAAAGAAAGGTTTTTTTTTTTTAAAAAAAAAAAAAAAAAAAAAAAACCACGTTTATTTAATTTTCTCGATATGCATTTAGTTTAATTAAGTTTCTACTTTAGACCCTTAAAAGCTTTTCTCAACAAATATATTTTGCAAATAATAGTATTAAAATCAAGAGAGAAAGAAATTGTGACTAATCATGCGTTAAATTTTCTTTATTAAATAACTGAATTTAAAATCCTGATCTAAACATTCATAAATGAAATGAAAATAATAGGATATGGAGGACAAGTATTTAATGCATTTAATTTAAATATTTAAACCAGTTTAAGTACGATTTTAAGGGTTTATATAAGGCTTCAATATTTATTAATAATTTTTATAATCAACTGGATTACAGGGAGGAAAAAAAATGCTTTTTTGTTTCTGAAAAATACAGGTGTTTTTTAAGAAAAATTATGGAACTAGAAAAATTTCAATGAATATGTATCATTAATATGCGTGTTCTCATCTATTTCTAGTAATTTTTAGTTAAAAGTTTAAATACGTTTGAAAAAAAATCCTTTGTTTTTTACTTTGTGTGATAGAATACTATTTAATTACGCATTTATGCCAATTACTATCTAGTTATGTTTCGATTTGCTGCAAATATTACTCGGGAATCTTTAATTATGTTTTACTATCTAAATATTTATTATGGATCAAAAGTGTTTCTATTTACAGTTATATAAAAAGAAAACAACAAATTAACTTGAATTTCAAAGTAATTTAGTTTTACCTACAGAAAGTACGCTTGCTTCAAATCTTCAATTTTCTAATTCATTTTCCTGATTTTAATTTAATTATTTTGCTGACAGGGAATAATAATTTCAAGATATATGCGAAAATGTTCGTCGAAAAATTTAAAATTACAAAATATTATAATATATATATATATAAAATTATGGTAAAATGCTGTACAAGAACATAGCATTAATTTTATGACTTTAGTAAATTTTTTTCGTTTAAAAGATTTGATTTTTGGAAGAATATAATTTATTAATGCTTCTTTTGAAATGTATGCACGAACTTATACAAGCTCTAATGCTCATAACATAATAAATTTAGCTCTTGAATTACATTTACCATAAGTGATTTCTTTCGTGAATGATATTAAAGTAACTTTTTCATAACATAATTGGTTGGTTCAATCAAATTTAGCAAAAATCAGTCAATAAAAATTGTAGAAACAAAAATAGTTTCCTTAGCAGTTATATATTAATTTTTATATGCAAAACATTTTTTTTTCTTCTTTTTTAAAGTGGAATGTTACTTTTAATATCTCATGAACATGATCTGTCTCTCTTATAATAATATTCCATGCTTGACATACAATTATTATGTACCGAAGTACTTTATACTATTTTTTAAATCTTCTATTGGAGTAAAAGTTTAGATCTGTTCCGGAAATAATTGGGAATATCTGGATGTCCCCTTATACAATTATTTATTACCTGAAGGAAGTTTTCGCCCACTGTTACGAGGACTTTAACATAAATACATTAAAGAAATAATTAAAGTATCCACGGAAGACACCATTAAACGAAACATCGATTTTGATTAACAAAATATTTATTTAATGTAGCATGGAATTTAGCTGAAAGACAATCTCTTCAAACAAAACTAACTGCTTCATTTCGAAAAATAATTTTAAAATTATCCGATATTTCGATACTAAACCAAATTATTAACATTATTATAATTATTCATAAATTACACCTTTTTTATGGCTTTACTAAAGATTAACATTTGAGCGCAATTAATTACAGTTAATAAAGCTAAAATATGTATAAATCGTTAGTATTTAATCTCATTCATTTTCTTATAAATGAACGAAAAGCCATAAAAAATATTGAAAAATATTTATAAACCATAAAAAAATTACATTATTGTGTATTCACTTAAAATATTTATGTTTGATAGAGTTATTTCTCATATAATACCTCCAAATGTAATATGATTAGATGTATAGATTAATAGCCCTTCAGCTTGAGATAAACTTATGCAAGAAAAATTGCATAGCTTCCATCAATTTATAGTTAGTTATTAAAGACCTGATTAAAAAAACTGAATATACCACTGGAGACAGTAAGCATTCTTTAGATCCATACATATATTTTTTAAAGAGGGGAAGGTATTTCTGAACAAAATATACATTTGAATACAAATGTAATGTGCGTTTAATTAATGAAATATTCTCCGCAAATCGTCTGTTTCTTGCCCCATTCACTGAGGAGGTGTTGTTGCTCTTGTAATGAGATGAATCACAAGGGCGCATTAATTATGTTGAACAGCTAACTGAAAATCATATTCACAAAAAGTAGTTATTTCGCCCGAAATGAAATTCGCAATGTAACTATTCAGTGTAATTTTAATTTATCTGTATGTTTTAAAATAAAATCATCTGAAGTTGGAGATTATGTGCTTTGGATTAATATATCCAAATACAGCTAGTCAAACTATGGAAAGAGAATAAAAGCATAAGAGGTACTGGTGTCATGAATCCAGAACATCAAAAACCAGTATTGTCAAGAAATATATTTAAAAAGTTATTTGCATATGAGATAGAATGGGCAGTGTGGAGAATACAGATTGTTATGACAGCAAACTTACCAGAAGTAATTTTTTTTTTTTTTAAATTTGTTCATTTTCAGTTTTTGTAACATGTATCTCATTTGAAGGATTTATTTCTAAATATTATTCAGAAATATATTAGTAGATATTCATCAATATTCATCAGTTAACATTAATATTTGTCAAGTTAATATTAATATTTTTAATAAAAAACAGGGGGATGGGTATAATTCCAAAAATAATCTGAGATATTTAAGTGTTTTCAAATGAAATTTGCATTTTAAATTACTTAATATTTTCACTTAAATGCAGATTTGAAATTCAAAATTGAATGATTCGATACATTAGAAAGATCCATTTTATGCAATAAAGCAAATTTTTATAGTGTGATGAAATGCAAACTTCTTTAGATTTTTAAGAAGAATGACCAGCGGGAATGGTCTTCCCTGAACTTTCTAGCAAACTTTTCAAAATTTAACTCCGTCCGTGGCATAAAATTAAGGGTGCTAATACTTTGCATGGCATTAAAAATAATAGTTACGAAATATAGATTTTTGGCGTGATTCTAGATTTTTTACTAAATTTATAGTGTGAATAGTTATTTTGGTCACCATTTTGTCAGCCGACTGAAACCAGAGTTGAGCAAAGTTATTGTTGTAGTCATAATATACTAAATGTCAATGTATTAAATATTCATTTCATGAGCTATGGCGTTTACATGAATGTGAGGAGGAAAGATATATTGATGGTCGATTCTGTTAGATTTGGTTTGAAATTTAATAGGAATCTATATTTTGAATACTAAAATTTTTTTATCAGCCAAGCTCTTTGTGGTTTGGAGTAATTGATTTCACTTGTAATTAAACAGCTAGAAAAAGATTCCTGAGAATAGATTTTGTTTAAATTTGACAGAAATATACAAATTTCTTTGTTAATCCATATACTAAATTTTCTATACTTTGATTTTTCTATCTCAGTTTTTTAAGCTATATTATTTACGGGCATGGAGGTATATTACCAAAAATATGTTTTTCGAATTCAGGGTGGTCAAAAACTTAAAGACCTCGATCTTATTTTTTTGCGCCTGTGTGAACTATTACAAATCTTTCTCTATACTTCGTATACTATAAAGTAAAAATAGTTAATCCATGCTATGACAATAATATTTTGACTATATATGGCCTAAATATGTACATGAGATCATGACTTCATAAATTATTGTCATTTATGACATTTATACATGAAAATTGTACTTGTGTATTTATCTATGATGAAAAATATGAACAAAAAATTTAATTCTTCATGAGAAATAATGTTGAGTGAGTTCTCAAAGGTTAAGTATAAATGTGACTCCTTGATAAAGTTTTTTTTCTACATATCATCCATTTAAATAACACTTTCTGTTCTGCTGTTTCAGCGATTTAACTTAAGAGCCCGTTAAACACATTCCACTTAATTTTTGGTTCAAATTAAAGTATCCGTTAATGACTTAATTTTAGTTTTATTCTAAGTCCATTACGACCATGACTGACTTATGTTTCGCTTAATTATGAGTTTAAAAATATGGTAATCCGATGCAAGCATAATTCATGCCACACGGCTGTTAGGCGTTTTAAGTGTTACATATTATCTTAGTGTTATTATGGATTCTACAACTTGGGTTAAGTTACAACTTTTCTTTCAATCCCTGAATTTTTTTTTAAAGTCCATACATAAAAAATCAACTAAAGTGAGGATCCATTAACATTTTTCGTGCCCTCATGAAAGGGTTAAGATGCAGATGATAAATTATCGATGCAAAACTTAGAAGTCCCGAATTCTTGGTATAGTTTTCCTTCAGTGAGGTCCTTAGCCGACGCAGACATCCGCTCAACTTGTTCTTGCTAAAAGAAAGAAGACCAGCTTCCACCATAAGCCAGGAAAACAGATTCTGGGGGACCTAAAAATAGCCTTCCTTCCCTGTCGCACTTTCGTACGCTCCGTTTCGGTTGACATGTGAATCGCTAAGAAAAACAAGCCCCCAAGATCTTTTTAAATAGATTCCGCTTGTTCCTCCTGCTCAGTTTTTGAAGAAAGGGAATAGATACAGCCAAGCTCTTCAAGTAAGTGGTAGTCGGTGCTCGGCGGTTTCCTCTTCGTACATGTACGCTTCTAAGGTTTTCTGGAAGAGATGGTAAAATGAATAAAAATAATTTCTCTCTTCCATTTTTTCTTAATGAAAGCAAAGACAGTAAGCAAAACATACATTTGGAAGCGTAAACTTGTCAAGAATCTGTACGATTTTTGTTGATGGTTTTCAAAAATGTTGGCAGATTCCCCTCTTTTAGTAGATGTTAATTGTTTTTTTGGGGGGAATGGGGAATGGAGGTTTTTTTTTTATATGAGTAGTATCATTTTGTTTTATGTTTTAATCTTAAGAAAGAAAATAACATTAAATGAAAATAAAACTAGAGTTTGCGTATGTAAAAGTAACTAACTTCACAAGTGATCATATTTTCTATTTTTTTTTTAAATCTTATAGTAAAAAAGAATTTTTTTTTAATTATATGTATTAAAAATAAAAATTTAGGGAATAATTAAGGGCATTTGATGTAGTGTGGAAATGTGTTTCGATAAGCAGTTTGAAGCAGAGAGTTATAAAGCTAAAAAAAAAAAGGAAATGGCAATTTTTTTTGGTTACATTGGACAACCGACTTAAATTCCTTTTGCATTTCCTGTTGTGTAAGCACAGAGGAGTAACTATTTCCTTTGACATGGATTTGTTTGGTTTCAGAAGCATGGTTTTACTAACGAAAAAATAATCTCAGGCAACATATTTCAAACTAAATGATTGAGCCGTAGATTTTTCATTATATAGGTACAAAATTCATTTTAAATTGCACTGAAAATCTTTGAAATTACATTATTAAATGTTTCTTCAATTTAATATAAATGTGAAGTGATTTTTTTATTTATTTTTACCTCAGTATGATAATATTGTTTTGGGATTTGAATATATTAATTTACACTATATTTAAATTAGCTTATGTCTGTTCTTGATTTGTTAAACATAAAACCAAACACTGTGAAAAAATGTTTAAATTTCTTATAACGAGTTTATGCATTTCATATTCATTATGCATTGATAGAAGTTAGAAAACGCATAACAGCAATGTGGTATTTCAATTAAGACTTAAACATATCTGAGATTCATTCATATATTTTTAGCTATCATTAAATTGAAGTAATATCAAAGTTTAATACTTGATATTCTTTCTGGAAGTTTTAACATTTTGACCACATTGGTTGGCTTTTTCCAACAAATACCCTACAATCTCCCGTTACTTTTCATAAACCTTTTTCAGTTAATTATTTCAGAGAACTAGGCGCGTTTGTCTGGCGAATGAAAAAGAACAAAACAAGCTTAAAAGGAGGGCACAGTCATTTGGGATAAACGTAGCTTGCGGTTTCCTCTAGTTTTGTACTCACTGCATTCATCCTACATCAAGAGCTTTTGTGGGTCTTTCACTGGACGTCTAAATAGTTTTCTGTTTGTGTATTTATGCAGCGGTTCAGTTTTGAAATGCTGTGTTACATTAGCATGGCTTTCCATCTTTATGTTTGCTTAAATGTTGACAGTAGATTCAAAGTGACATAAAGGCTGTTTTGTAAACAACGTTTTGTTTCAGAAACAATCCATTCAGATTTTCTGTTTCCGTCACAGTTTTTCAAATAGTTATTTCAAACTTTTCAAGCTTGATGAAAGTTTTTGACAATGATTGTCGAAGATTATTGTCAAAAAGATATTCAGAATAATGTGTGTTCTGAACTTTTCTTTATCGATTCAATATTTTTCTTTGTTCTGGTGTACACAATCCTTTTTTTTTATCTTCTGTAATATGGATTTCGGTTTAAAACAATCGTCACAGTTGAATAGAATTGCAAAATTGAAATTTTATTAGAAATGCATGATTCGCAAGTATTCTGCTTTGTGCAAAATATATCTCTTTTTCACATAAGCTTTTTAGCTTCATTTTCATTTCTATACATTTATATCATCATTTCTATAAAATAATTAGTTTTCATTTCTATTAAATGTTACTTAATAATGGAATAAAATTGGATTTGCTGAAAATTTGTTCACTAAAATCTTCGACTGGTTTCAATAAAAAGGAATCACATTTGAATCTTTAATAAAAGAATAAATCAAATTATGTTTGATCTAAAATTCTATTAACTCCATTTCTTTAAATTAATTCCTTATTTATAATAAATAATAATGCTTGTTTTTAGCATAACAAAACTTTTATGTTATAAACCGTTTCTTATTGAATCCAAATTCTTTGATTTGTTTAATAAAAGTCAATACTAATGTTAAATTGAATCGTGTTTTAAGAATCATTATATATTATATAACATATTTTAAACAGTACAAAGATTTTATGTAATGAAACATCTCTAATTAAATCCAAATTCTTTTATTTGTGTAATAAAAGGCAATTCTTATGTTTAATAGTTTGCTAAAATGTAGTATATTTATAATTACAGACATATGGATTATTACAAACATTAAAATATCGGCACCATTTGTTAGAATAAAAAATAACGGATTATTAAGAAGCTATATTAATTAAATGCTCGAATAAATAAATTTATGAATGTGTCGTATTACGTTTCTTTACAGAAAATGAATGGTTTTATAGTTTAGGAAATATTTTTATTTCTATTTAAATAAAGGGGATTTCTATTCAGTTTGAAAGAGGTGTTTCAGTAATAGAGAGACTGGTTGTTCTCCCACCACCACCAATGAAAAAGGTAAATATATTAAACAGATTCTAATTAAATATGCAGAATCAAAAACAGATTGATATAAAGAAAGGAGTTTACCCTAAAATTTAGAAAATACTGTAACAGGACATTATTTCATAAAGGATTAATAAATTATTATAATTTTTCTGTCTTTTCGTTAAAGATAAATATATATATCTTTAGCGAAAAGTCATTATATATATAATTATATTTGGACAATAAAGGCTATCATAAACTTCATGATAAAATAACTTTAAATAAAAAAAGAAGGTATTGAAATCCTCCGTTGAGCAGCTAAGCAACCGAAGGCAGAATCTAAAAAATAAAAAATATATACGAAAATTCCTCCCCCGCAAAAAAAAACGCAATTTTATAATAAATTAGGCTATAATTATGTAACAACGACCAATTTACTGTATTAATTCATGCATTGTTAATTTATTTTTAGAATTCTTGATAAAGGTATGGGAGTTATAATTTAAACAATCTCCTATCAAATGAGCTCTATATTGTCAGAAAACATCAAAACATAATCAATATTAAAACTAGCCCTTTTTTAGGTAATCAAATCAATGTGAACTGTAATGTGTAATAAATAATTCTGTATTAAAATTAAAGTAACAAAAATACAACCCAATCAGTACCTGATAAAAGTATATAAATTTAAAAGAATTAGCCCACAATTATCAATAATGTATATGAACAAAATAACTTAATTAAATCATAATTAATTTTTCTTTATTGATCTTGAAAATAGATGCGAGAAATGTACTTAGATTGACTTTTTACATCAAATAAGCATCAAAATACAGCCTCTAATATCAAAACATAATAAATGCTTAAAAGTATTGTTGTTTTTTACTAAGTTATCAGAATCAAACAAAAAATAATGAAGGTGAAATAATAATCCTACATGGAAAATGAAGCAAGCGAAAAGTAATACAAGCTGTAACAAACATACAGAAAAACTGGAAGAATATCAGAGAAAATATGGATACGCGTAACAATATTATAAATTAACTAATATTTATTTAATTTATTTTCATTGTTCTTAAAAAATATGGTAGAAATATATTTAAAAGGGGTCTTAAAATAAAACACCAAAGCATGAAAGATTAAGGAAAGCGAACAAACACTAATAATTTGAAGTTAATAAATTAAAGTAAAAAGCAATTCAATACTAAAAATATAGAAAGCGAAAAGTAATGTAAACAGCATCATTATAAACTAGCAGCCTTTGGCGACCAGTTGTCTAGCCTGGAGTAATGCCTTCTAAAATTTTCAATTAAATACTTATGTATCTTGCTCTCTTTCTAACTTATTGGCCAAATATATTTAAACTTCAAACTCCGATAGTCACTTAAGTCTTATTATTATAGAAACCTTACGATTTTTTGTTCATAGTACTATATATATCTCTGATTTGCAATCAACTGTTAGGGAATGATGTAGAAAATATCGCATCTAATACTTATCCCATAACATTACGCTACCATTTCAATACGTGCTGAACATCACACATTCCTCGGGTTAATTTGCAATAAGAGTTAATTTAATCATTCCATTTGAGTTTTGTCAAAATAATTGCAAGAAACTGGTATACTCGTAACGTGCTCTTGTAGGCGAAATTCTACTTTCATTTTGTGAAAAATTAATTGTTGGAAAATGCAGTTACAGTATTTTCTAAAAAATTCATTAAAAATAGAAACTTAATTTATAGGTTAAAACATTGTTATCAATGAAAAAAAAAAGTCATTTTTAAGAGGATTAAAAAAATATTTTTGTGCTGTTATATTTTTGGAAATTATCACACAAAAAACCCCCTCCAAATGTTAGCTTAATTTTTAAATAATTAAACTTTAAAAAAAGCATATGTCAAGGTATATTTTTTCATCCTCCAAAGTAAGTATGCAAATACCAATTGCGGTAGCTCTAGATCATATGGTCTGGTGTGTAGTATCTGAACACATACGTTCATTCACATACGCGAACACATATTCATTTTGATTATCAGCCTTGGATTAATTCCGGGCATTGATTGGTCTAAAACTGATATCTTCTTTAAGAGGGTGGACGGAAAACTCCAAAGGAAGACGTTTTCATAATAATATTCTTTTATTCATATAAATCAGTCAATTTTAATGATTGATTTAGAAGATTGATTGCTGTAGCAATTTTTTTTTTTAAATATCAATAAAAATACTTCGTAAAAAATGGCTCACAGAGCAAAGTATGAAGAAATCTAAAACTCATTATTCATCAATGCATTGTTTGACTCAAGCTACATAAAATGTAATTATGTACTTCATTTAAACCAAGCTAACAATACTAAACAATATGTTTGCCTGTTACTAACATTTTACAAATTGGCCATTCGGTCGGAATTTAAATGCATATCCTGTATAAATTCAATTGGTTTACTGTAAATAAAGAAGATTTATAGAATTAATGATTTAGATATTGCAAACGATTATAGAAACCTTTCCACTGCATGTATTTTTTAAAGAAACTATCACATTTTATATTTATTTCATTTTATCCAGTCACGTGGTGTAAGTTACATTTTTATTTCTTCTAAGATTTAATTTGCAATAGCAGTTTTTTTTAAATTTGAACTTCCGTCAATATGCTGGCAACACGATGATAAAACCTAATCTTTTTCCGTGCTCGTGTAGATTAAATTTTATTGTCTTGTAATTTGTATTTGTAATTGTATTCTTTTATTGTAGGAAATATATTGTTGAAAATATGGTTAAAATATTTCTTTAAACATTAATTGAAAATAGAAGCTTAAGCTATATGTTAAAACACTGATTTCATTAGAAAGCTAATTTTTGCATCTTTAAAGTGATGCAAAAATCATGTTTGTGCAATAATACTTTCGAAAGTTATAGCAGAAAACGTCAAAATGTTGCTCAATTTTTTTATTAAATTCTAATTAAAAATTCGAAAAAATTGCTGTGAGGTGCACATTCCCGACCTCCAAGATATAAATGTACCAAATTTGGTAACTGTAGGTCCAATGGTCTGGCCTGTTGAGTGCCAAAACACACACACACACATTGAGCTTTATTATAAGTATAGATTAATTATTTAAGGTATACCAGTTACTTCCTTATTATTAAAAGTAGATAACTTTTTCGGTAATGAAATCAGCGAAAAATTGGTATCAGATGTGATGACACGCATCCCTACCGTGAATTAACAAATATTTATTTAATTTATTTTCATTGTTTTTGAAATATGTGTAAGAAATATATTTAAATGAAATTTTAAGATAAAGCACCAAAGCATAATGAATATTCAAAATTGATACTTACTAAGCAAAGAAAAAACACCCTCCTTTGAAAATCGGAAAAAAAAAATTAATAAAATTTGGCATCATGAAATTTAGCAATAATACTACTAATTTTCAATGAAATCCTAATTTACAGCAAACAGCTAAATTAAATCATAATAATTAATTTACTATTTAATTTTGTGGTGTAAGAAACTAGCAAAAAGAAACACCACATACCCCGTGAAATAAACTGTGAAAAATCAAAGCATAAAAAACCCAACATCAAAGTATAAAAGACTACCCAATACCCAATTTCTATAAACTCTCCCATTCCCTTACTCGAAAGAATTACCAAATCATAACATCCATCCGTGGGATACTTTCTCCACCGCTAACGAGAGCCATATTATTCAAATGAGCTTTTCCCACGGCCATCGTCCGCCCGGCGTGCCGGGCGCATCCGTCAGCGGCGGCGGCACACCATCAATCAGGCGGCCCTCTCCTCTCCCTCGATGTCCGCGCGATCTTTTTCGCGCGCCTCAAGATTTATGACTCGCCCTCCACGTGGCTTTGTTTACAAACTGCGGGCGGCCATGTTTTTCAACAAGATCCAGAGAGGGGGGAGGGGGCAGGAAGAGGTCCGAAGATTTATTATCACACACTTTCTCTCTTTCTTCTCTAAAAAAGATACGATTCTCAGCCTTGAGAAGAGGGAGGCTAGGATCGGGGAGGGAGGGATCGACTTGTTGTGTGGTAAAGATAGTTAGGATGTCGAATCTTGATGCATTTGGATCCGCGGATCATCCCTTAATTAACTAAGCTAAATTAATCATTAATTTGAACTCATATAGAAAATGGACACGTCTCATTGCTTATTGCTCGATCTAGGCTATATAAAAAGCCATAATTTTTCCAAAGTCCAAACGTATGATTTTTTTATTTTGCCCAAATATTTTGGGCACTGGAAAAATATTTCTGTCATTAATTATATTTACTAGATTTAAATGTGTGAGCTTGTTTTCGATCATTTCTGAATTTAGAGATATTCGACGGGTAATTGACTTTTATATATCTTATATAATTTTACATTTTGTTAATTATTTCGGCATTCAGGTTATATCATAATTTTAAATTGCAAATTCTTTTGTCATTCTAGAATGATGCAAAGCATTTCGAACCTGTTGTTTTTCTGTCATTAGGATAAATGAGTTGGATTGAATAAATGAGTATTTTGGATAAATGAGTTATTTTATCAGCATCATCTCTGATGTTTAGTGAAGCCAATAACCGTAACTAATATTCAAATATAAGATTTTAGATTTGGTATATGTGTAGTTAATGATGTATAAAGATGTGTAATTTTATTTGTTATGGGGTTTCAAGTTCTGTAATGACCGCTTGTGTTTTAAGAAGTTGTGCTCTATAACTGTAAATATTTCATCGTTTGTTTCGTTAAATTAAGTTGATTTAAACTTTTCATTTATCGAACCCAATCATTGGAGACTTTTATTTGGCATCATCACTGCCGCTACTATGATGTCAATTATTCAGTCGAAAATGTATGCGTATCTTATGTGTTGTTGCTTTAAACGGGACGTTAATATAACTAAACCAAACCAATCTTATGTGTTAATTTTATTATTAAACTAGACGCCGTAAATAAGCAATTAGTTGGTGATTGAGAATATTATTTGCTTTTAGTTTCGATGAAACCTCTTAGATATAACTTAATATTTGCAGATTTCACAAAACTGTACTTTTAAAAAACTAGTTGTAACAGGCATTACAGTCATGATTTTTAATATGTTTTGTTTATTGTGTTCATGAACCTTCCTATTAGAATCAAATCTCAATATATCATTGTTTCATGAAAGAATAGATGTGTTGATCATGTATCAATTATTTGCACGGCATTGTAGCTTCATTTTCGTATATTTCATACCAATAGTCTTCTTCAGTTTTCAGCTGAGAGAGAAAACCGTAGTTTGCAGAGGAAATTATTGTTTTTTATTTTTTTATCAATGTTTCTTATTTTTATCCTTTTAAAATACGTTTATGGAAGACCATGATAAAATGTTGGGAAGGCAAATAGAATTTTCTTTTCGAACTCTGTAAATCGAATAATAGAAGAATCCAAACGATATTAGGAACTATGTGTGTGCTAGTTCGCAATAAAATAGTTATCATGCTGATGTGATTTATGCAATTTATTTACATATGCGATTTAATATAAAATCTTTCAAGGAAAATTGTCATTTTTTATTTTGTGATTTATTTCAAGTTAAAGGATAAAATTAAAATGCTTAAAACAACTGGAAGTTTTTTACTCCCTTTTTTTGAACATGTATCAGTTTTTAACTGTTCTATGTAAGGTATACTTAGATAATATTTTTTGAACATAAATGAATTTACTTATTTACTTTTATCTTTAAACATTTATGTTTTATTTTAAATTAATATAAAACGATAATCATAATTCTCTTTATAGATATGCATATTTTTTCATACGTAATTTATTTTTATAACATGCCTAAAATTTAACCTTTCTCAATACTGTATTTCATTTTATGCATATTAATATTCAAAGAAAGAAATGGGCTTACTAACTTTTTCACCAAGACTTTCCAAATTAATTGCATATTAAAATTTATATTATTTCACTTACAAGTTATTACCGTTAATTAATCCACCACAATTTAAGAAGAAATTTTTCATTGCAAGCGTATTTATTGTACTTTATGTTATGTCTCTATTTCATTAAATATTTTATAGTAATTTCTTGTACCTGAAGGTTTTAGAATAGATCCTTATATCTAATGATGCATTTTTAAAAATGATTTATTAGTAAGAGTTTGATAATCTTTTAACATAAAAACGAAATAATATGAAATAAGCTTTACTTCATCGTATAATGTCTTTTTCTTCAAGAGGCTCATATTAAAAGCCTTATTTTTATTCATCTGATATCTCATTTACGATATGAAATGCGGAAAATCATTAATTATTTCGTATCCGTTTAATCTGAATATATTTTATGATACGTTAATCTGAAATTTACCTTTAATTCAAAATAATTATTTGCCCATATGTGAAAGAGAGATTTTTTAATAGTCGGCAAATTCAGTCATGAGAAAATATGTTCCCTTATGATAACATTTATTAATGCGTCGCATTTTTTTTTAAATGACAGTTTCATCACACAATATACAACAGCTGCTCAAAAAGGATGGACATTCAATATGGATATTTTTATACTGCCTACAATTTTCCCAATTTATTTATTTTGAGTGGTATTTTAAAATAAAATTCTTTTTTAATCAACCCTAACAATTCTCAAGTTTAATTTAATGCTGGAAGTATTTCACAAAATATTTTAAATTGGGAAATATTTATCTGAAGACACGTGGACAAGTCCAATTTCAACCTGATACTTAATATTTTAGGAAAGTTTTCTCTTTTATAATTTCATGCAGTATGTTAGCACAACATTATTAATATAATGTAATACGTTATTAGCAGAAACTTTTAATTTTTCAAAATTTATTTTGATTGTATGAAAAGTATCTAATAGTCCATTTTTGTTAAAATTAACTTTTAAAATCACGTAAGGATGTTTTTGCAGTTTCGTTACAGTTTTATTCAGGATATTGTTTAAAACCGAATCCTTAAGCGAAGCTCTTTAAAAAAATCTTTTTTTCACCTTTTTGAAATATATTGATGCAGAGATGTAATGTTCGTATTATTTTATGAAAATTATTAAAAAGTGTTATGGGAAATTCCCAAGAGTAAGGATATTATATTTACAAAGAATTATTAAAATATGTTAGAATACTACATTATTCATATAATATGTACCCATAATAAGATATTTTGATAAAGTAACAAAACTTTAAATATATTTCTTTTTCCTCATTCTGAAATTTCCAATAAGATTTCTTTTTATAAGCTTTCTCAGATAAAATTGAAGTATCATGCAATTCTTTTAATATTTAAGTATATTGTTTCTAAGTAAAACAATCAGTATCAACTTCTGACTGTTAATTAAATAATTTCATTTTAAAAATAAACACTTTATATATTATAGCTTCGTGTGATTGTAAAATATTTTTTGTGTATATATCGCAAAGAATATAGGTATGGTAAATATATATTTCTAATTTATTCATGAGATATCTTACTCACAAAAACAGAAGCAATACACTTCTCATTCAAAAATTAAGATAATAACAACCTAAAAATATAACCATTACACTTCTTTCTAAGGCTTTCTATTTTTACCTTAAATATTACTTAGATGTTACGTTGTTTCAAAATCTTTTTTTCAAAACTGAATTCGGTTTAAAATTAAACATGGTAAAGATTTATTGCAAACTTCCTAGAACAGGGAAAAAATTCTTATTTAGCTAAGCATTAATTGAGCTGTCCTTGATAAGTTTTTATGCGCTTGTTATTTTGAACTGGATTTTTCGTATGTTTCTAGTTTATTCATGATATTCTTACTTACAAGTACAGAATCAATAGTTGTCTCTTTTAAGAAAATAGGGTAATAACAACTTGAAAGTATAATCACTCCTCTTCTTTTATAAATCAAGAAAGGGCTTCTGTTTTTACCTTAAATAAAGCTTTCGTGTAAACATAAAATTCACGATTTTTAAAATATGTATCATTCGAACGATTTTTCCGAATTTCTTTACTGGAACTTTCTATATGTTTCGATCTATGTATTTTCAACAGACATATGAAAAATAGCAAAATAAATGCATAGAATCGATCACGAACACCTACAGCGAAGCATGCGTCGGTCGACAAGAAATCTACTTCAAGAACGGAACGAAAATTTTTCCAGCAAAATTGGAAAAAGTGAAAACAAAAACAACAAGGAAAAAAAAAGGACAAGTTGGAGAGCTCATTCGAGACACACGTTTCGTGCAAAAGCAAAGAGAATGGAGACTTGCGTGACTTCCAAAATGACACGAGACCAACAGCCAGGCTCCTCGCTTGAAGCTGGAGCCTTAAAAGAAAAGTAAAAGAAGACAAATTTAAAGAGAAAGAAAAAGGCAGCGAGAGTTTTGTATATACTGTTGCAGATGGTAGTACGGAATGACATGTTTGCTTTTCTGACTCGAAAAGATTGCGAACATGGGCTTTCCCCCTTTTTCCACAGCATGCTCTCAAACTGAAGAGTTTTTTTTTTCACCTTTTTTCCCCCTCAAGCATTTGTTATTCATTGCTGATTTAGATGTTGAGGATGTAGGCAGCTGTAAAATAATAGAAGTTACGTGTAGAGTTTTAGATGGGTAGAAAAAGAGGCAGAAGGGGGGGGGGTGAAAATACTAAAACCAAATTACTCTTACCTTAATGAATGAGTTAATCTTTCCTTTAGTTTGACTTAAATTTTCTAGAATTTTCTTCCTTTACATGTATCTTACATGCTATTTAAATCTAAGTTCGACTTGTCAGGTGGCACCGAGGAAGGATCTAAAATGTTTCTGCACTATGTCGAGAACTTAGATTCAGATGGTAAAAGAAATTATAATCTCTCTTGAAGTCGAAGAACTCATAAACACTTCAGAATATAAAACTTCTATTAGGGGTATTTTATCAATTTTTTTTATTTAGCTGTCTTCTAAAGTGAAAACTTGATGCTCATTTAACGTAATGTTTTTTCTATTCTTTTTCTGTACGTATACGTTTTTTTCTAGAGGATTCTTTATTGTTTGTAAGGATGCAATGTCATCAAGTATAGTTTGTTCCTGCTAAGTGGGTTGCTCTTCGATGCACCAAGTTTTCTTTGAAATTCTAAGGCTACTTTAAAATTAATTTCAGGTATACGAAGGTATTAAAGTATTTAGGTACAAATTATTTATACCTTGGTATACCAAGGTATTCAGGTATACGAATTAATTTCAGGTATATATATTTCTATTGTAACGGTAAGAAGGCATTTTTCATTGACTAAAGCTACGCCTTTGATATTCACAGATCAAAATGTAGGTCCCCTCGCCATCTAAATCAAATCATGAAAACCGGAAAATTCAACACCCCCCCGAGTTATCCAACCTAATGCGACGAAAAGGCTGGCCGGATAACAAATAAGTTAGATTGGCCAGAGTTCTATGAGCTTATTTCTTGACCAACAATACCAAAAGACAAAATTATTGTGCAATAACTTACTCTTACAATATGTATTTTCTCATTTTTTTATTGATTACCAAACTCTCTATTTATGAAAAACCGCATAGAATATGAAAGTGGCGTGGCTCGGTGAATCTTAGAAACAGTTGCCAGTAACGTATCGAATTAAAATGGAAAGCTCTGTTCTGGTAGTTCGTATTTGTTTATATGTTGTACTGTACGTTTCAATAATTTATTAGAGAAAAAGTAAGTTAAAGGATATACAAGCAGAATGCTACTATTTTCCTGTCACACAGCTTGCATGTTGCATGTTCCTGTCGCAGTTTGCAGGAAGGTCGTAGCAGACGTCTACTTCTAATGCCTTGGAAATGTTGCCAATGCAATCAATGCCTTGTCTTCGTTTAATTAAGATAAAAGATAACTAGACCAGATAATCACCAACCGGATACTCGAGAGTGCATTGTAAACAGAAAATATAATAAAAAATTCATTAAAATCTCGAGATCAAGTTAGATGATGATTATTACGTACAGAAAAATAATAAATAGACACAACATTAAAATGCAAAGTTAGTTTCCACACATTAAATGATAAAGAACAGTTATATTATAACATTTATTTCCCTAATCATAAAGACTATTTTTTGTATCAAATGGCGGGATTCTAGATGCAAGAAAATGTTTTCTTGGTCAGATCAGCTCCTACCTCAAGCTAAAAGCATAAAATATAGAATCTTGGATAAGTAGGGGAACATTTTCTATTATCTAGAAACAGATCATTTTTACATCATTAGGTTATGAAATTTAAAAAAAAAAAATGTTTTTTTAATCCTCGATAGTTATGCATCAAGTAGACAGTAAAGTAACTACTGTCCTACCATCAGGAAAAAACCCTAGTAACCCTAAAAGTAAGAGGGAGTCGGCTTGAAAACGGGATGTTCTATTACAATTTGTGGGTGTAAAAAAGGACAGTATTTCTTTTGGATCCAAAAGAACTGGTATCATTATAATTAGAAGAATCGCTGGTTATATATTTAGTTGATAATAGAAGCCAGCTAAATAATTTTGAATAATCTTTTAATTTATTAAAATTTTTTGGAAACATCTATTTTTCAATAAGTAAGATAACTTATGTGTAATATATCTGTAAGAAACGCTATGATGGACTGGGTAACCAATTTTAGGGTGTATGAGTTATTACAAAGATTCCGATAAATACTTCGTTGGTTCTCAAAGGAATATGAAAGGAATAAATGTCTTTAATGTTGCCTATTTATTGATTTATTTATATTTTAATTCTTTTGTTGAATTTCGTGTTTTTCGCTTTTTAATTGAATCAAATAGCAACAGATTTATTATGATTCAAACAGTTCCAAATTAACTATTTTTTTCTGACCCTAAATTTATTATTTGAAACTATTGTTTTCACTTTATTAAGAACTCATAAATTCTAGTGTAAAACGGAGCGGAGGGATTTAGTTTTAAAACGTAAGCTTTTACTCTTAAAGACACATGAATCTTCAGAAAATATGAAACTATTTGGTTACTACGCAGTGGTTTTTATTTAATCGACGTCACTCTCAGGCCTTAAAAAACCAAAACAAAAGCAATCGACGAAATATCGTTGAATGCTTTCTTATGAAAGTCACTATTTAAAGTTTAAATAACTCGAAATTTCTAAGTTTATCTACAGTTTAATTTTATATGTCATTTAAATACATCTGTATAAACACAAGAGAAAAGAATTTCTCGCCTAATGAAGCGCGCTTCGTTAGCCAAATATTGTGGTCTGCTTTTCCCTCTTAGACTCGTCTACTTACGGCAACCAAGTTCAAGGTTTTTTTTTTTTCGTGACGGTAGGACAGTAAGAAATTCCCATATATTCCACAATCACAACATTTGGCATTATCAAATACTGTATGATAATGGAGTGACATTAAAATAACAATTTTGCAACCTTTACAGAAGAACTTGAAGAAGGAGCTGAAGTGATTGAGATGACATTTTTTGTGTCTAGAATCATGTTATTTGACGCAAAAACAGCTAATCGATTTAGAAAAAAAAAAGTTACTCTTGCAGCTGCTCTGTATGGCTTAATATGTGGAAGCTAACTTTGTAATTTGATACCATGTCCATTTATTATTTTTTCGAATATTTTATCTTCAGATAACTCAAAACCGAAATTTTAATGAATCTTCGGGTTCTTAGCTCCTCTGGGAAAAATCGCTGCCATAATTATATATATTCTGTTTGGATATAAAAATAACTTGAAAATTTACAAATAAGATGAATGAAATATATCTTCTTTATGACAGATTTTTAAAATCATATTTTGAAATGAATTCATAATACTATAGATGACAATTATCTTCCAACATATTCTGGAACACATGGTTTAAAAAACTGAGGAAATATATTGCTACTGTATATAGTAATGTATGTACTTGAAAACACATAAAAAAGTTCAATAGTCAAAATATAATTATTATGAAGTATTCATCTTTGTACTCAATTGTCCTAGAGTTTAGAGTTAGAATAATTTGTATTGTATTCATATTTCTTCCAATGAGTTACAAATTATTAGCTAATTAATATCAAAATACAATTTATGTTATTTATATACATTTACATAATTTTCTTAAATTTTGACGTTTTAGATTCAGTTAAACGGAATATTAATTTCAATTATTTATTTTAATTATTTATATACATTTTTCTTTCCAGAACTGAAAATTTTAACCTATTTTTCTGAATGATTTATATATTTTATATACATTTGTATAAACAAATGGATAAATCTCTAAAAAAATAATAGTTACAGCCTTAATTTTTTCAATAATGTTGAATATACGTAATATATATATACGTAATTATAATTTTTACTTCAAAAATTAATTTGTCATTAAAAAGTTCTACTATCAATCAAAATTATTGATTCGGGGATTAATTTAAGTAAACTCGGTAATCATATATTAATTGTAGTGCATGATTAATGGTAAATTTAACAAAATACAAAAAAGAACCCTTCAGAATAAAAAATTTCTTATACTCTAAAAACCGAATTTGTAAACTGGTCCATCTAATTCATTTACAGTAAATTTATTTTGACTTAACCCTCTCAGTAATAAATCGTTTTTAAATCCATTAAAAAAATTTCATTAATCTTTGTAAAGTTTTCATAAATTAGAACTTGAATACTATATGAATAATTAAGTTTTTCTGTGGCCTATACATCTTGACAAATTAAAAATTTTTCGAACAAACATACACTTAAATCAGGCATACCTTTCCTTTTTTGTTTGTTTAGTTTAGCATATTTAATTTTAAAGAATTTCTGTCTTTTATTTTTTTTCTTTGTGTTTGTATCAAAGTAAATAATTTTCAGACCTATAAAACTTGCTAAGGCATAAAAATTCATGAGTATCCTAAAATATAAATAATCATTAATCAAATAAAAATAACTGTTAAAATATTTTTTGAAGGAAAAAAAAAACATTACTAGCTGTATTCAAAATCAAAATATCTAATATAAAAAGAAAAATGTTGTTCTTCAGATTCATAGAGATTTGAAATTAACATTTTGAAAAATATTTTAGTTGCTGAAAGTAGCAGTCGACCACAACAAATCTTGTCGATACCGCTACGTTCAGTGGTGGCGGGGTGGTCGGCTGTATGCAAGAAGAAGTTGTTGAAAGTATGAAAATCAAAGCAGCGGTTACTGTGCAATTTTCCAATTATTTTAAAATTGCATGGAAATTAGGATAGTTCTATGGTATAAATTTTCGGGAGTGCTAAATTACTGTTTTTTAGCAATATTAGACCAACTAAATATTAAAGTATTTTCTTTGCTTATACAGAAATGTCTGTAGATAGAAAAGCCTCAAAAATTAATTTTCTTTCTGTATTTATGTATATTGACAGTTTCAAAGTTATTTTCCTTTAATGGATTTTTATTTTCAGTTATTTTTCCTCGAATTTATATAAAATTTTCTCCATCTTTAAAGGATGTAAAATTGTTCGAATTGTTGCCAAATTGAAGAATTAAATTTTCTCAACATTTAAGCTTTAAACTATTACGATGCCCATTCACATGTTTTAAAACTAGAATTCTTTCAAAATTTCCCAAATAACCTGTCCTCAATAGAGCAGCGACCTCACAATAAATTTCTTTTTGCTTCAAAATAATTATTAAATATTTATAAATTAATATTTGGTAGCTGTTTTGGTGCTAAATTGCAACTATATGTTTAATAACTAGTTTCATAATCAATTAAACAATGAAATAAATAAATTAATTTCTGAAAATTACAAATAAATATCCTTATTCTAAATTTTCGAAGCAGGGAAATTATGCCTCCACAACATCGTGAGCACCGACAACGAAATGTCACAGCCACTGATTTTGATGATACAGTTTCCAAAACTACTTTTTGTATGAGAAATTTTTAGAAAATATTTTTCTTTCCAAATTTGTTTGTCTTTTCTTAACAATCTGGCATCTTTTTTTCTTTCTTTCTAAATGAAATGAATAAATGTATTTTGTAATTAAAACCTAAGGTATAAGAATTATAAAATTGGACAACGTTACTTTTTTCTTAACAGTATAGATTCTCAGCTATTTAAAAAGGATAAGAAATATTGCAATATTTATGTATAGACAAAATATTATTTCATATCTTAAAAAATGAAAACTAAATGCTTTTATTTAGATGTACATTTTATTTTTCTCTCAATTTATTTATTTATTTATTTAAAAAGCGTATTTTCTTTTTAATTTTTATTTATGTGAGATGCGTAAAAATTGATTCTGTAGTACATTTATGGCTTTTAAAAAATTCATCGTTCAAATTTGCCTTTATATGTTTGTTAATATCAATCTGGTGGTTTATGCTTCACAGTTCCATTCTATGGTTAAAGTTTATCATTTCAAGTTAACGTTATGGAATGCTACTTATCTTAAAAAGAATGAAATATACCCTACTATTTCAATAAAAATATTTCGAAAGCACCTTATTTAATGATATATTTTTATTTAATAATCTCTTATAATTTGAAATTGCATTTACTTGCGTCCAAATGCATTATAATATATTATAATTTTGATATAATAATTTTGATATTTTGATGATTCTCTGTTTTTTAGGCTCTACTTAAACCCCAAAACAATATTTTTTTAAATATTTTGATAGGAAAGTTGAAGAGGGAAAACACTGTTGATTTTATTTATATTTTATTAATTCATCTCGTAAATATTTTATACAATATCTAGTTTCCAAACAATCTTTTCACATTAAATGATTAGTAGAAACTCAAAAATACCCTAAAGGTCTAAAACACTGGCGCAAACAAACTTATCTTACATCAAAACATGCTTCAAATCTTATAAAAATTTCAGCTTATATTCGATTTTTCGAAAATGTCAAATAATTTTCTGATTAAATACAACTATTCCTGCATGTTTTGTTTTTTCAAACAAATTTTCCCTTCCTGAAATTTACAACATTTTTTCAATAGAATAACTGAGCTAAAAAATTTTTTCTTCAGCAATCTTTTCCTTTATCATCTATCACCACCATAAGGTTTTTTGAAAACTTCTGTCCACAAGTGAATCCATTTCAACTCCGTGAAAATTCATAGTAAATTTCCTCAAAAAGGAAAAAAAAAAAAAAAAAAAAAAAAAAAAACATTTATTTTACTAAACATTCACAAGGTTTTTCTTCTTGAAAAGTTTTTATGTGTTTGTTATTTTGAACTAGATTTTCAACACTGTATTTGGTCTCATGAAAAACAAGTTTTTTTTTCTCTTTATTTATTTTCACATTCTTTTAATGTCTCTACTCAGTGAAGCCTATGAAGTCTTAAGGAAGAAGTCATCTGTTAACACCTCCTTTGGCCATTATGTTACTCATTTATTCCTCGGTGTTATCCATTTGGGACCTCACGAACCCATTCGCATTGTTTCCATCTGAAAAAGAAATAACGCAAAGTGATGGTTATGTTCTTTGCTCTTTGTTTTCTTTGCATCGCAGGTCAGACGGACAAACATTGCCGATCGACCCACATCAAAAACACTTAGCCTTTAGAGCCTTTTTTTAGGGTGGCCGGCGCGTTTATCACTTGGAGATCTGCTTATAGTTATGCGTCTCAATACCTGTTCTAGCATCATGTAACCATGCAGGGTTGACCATGTTGGAATATCTTTGAACCATCTTTATGACTTTTTTATGGCACACCTTATAAATTTCGAAATATGTATGTTGCCTAGCTCATAATATTGGATATTTGATTCTAAAAATGTAATTTCCATGTTAAAACTGAACAGAAGTACAGGATACAGGGATTCGCGACAGTACGGCTTTTGTATGATCCTGTCTGGTTTTCTTTTATTGCAATTAAATGTGGAAGATAAGACGTTGTATTGGCAATATTGTCAATGCATTGGAAACGAGAGTCTGGTACGATTTTCCTATGTGTCGTGTGCGAAATAGAAGTAGTGATAGGATCGTTGTTCAGTGCTTCGTCAATGTGCAACGAACCTCAATTGTTGTCGCTGCTCCTGATTACAACTGTACAGTACATATAGTATTTGTAAATTGATCTTTGGGTATGCTTAAAGTTTCGTCAAGAAAGTTATAGGGACTAAGGAGTAAATACTATTTTATGCAGCTATTAGACTTGGTTGTAACAGCAAAAAAGGCAGCTGCTTCTAGTTTTTATTCACTGTGATGCGTTTACATTTTACTTGGCTTGAGATAAAGAGTTTGTTTAAGAATTTAGTACTCAATGAGAAATGAGAAATCAAGTATAATGAATTTATATTGTATAAAAACTTTGTGTCCTGGTATTGGTGGGCAAAAAAAAATGTTTTTAAAGAACTAAACCAGGTTTCAAATGATTAAAGAACTTTAACTAGATCAGGTAGGATATTTAGAATTGTACTGTATAAATTATGGAGCAGTTTTGCAATAATAACTTCGATTCTTTAATTCTTTTTAGATTCAAAATTCTAAATAATTTATTATCAACCTAAATAAGTAATAAAACAAAATTATTCAAAAAATGAAGATTATAATTAAATTAATTCATTTCGTTTCTCAAAACCATCTAAATAGAAGCAAGAAAAACGTATTTTGCCACTTCTTCATTCCTTTATTTTCCATTTCAGAATTTCAAAAGTTTTGAAGATTATGTAATAACAGCACATATCTAAAATCATTTAATCCGAGTAAATTCTATTTTCCTATAGGAAACAAAAGTGAATTCCTTAAATTTTAATAGTTTTAAAGTCTAAAAAGCAACTCTTTCAATTGAAATGCTTTTTGCATTAGCCAAATTAGATTGTATAGCCAAATTTCGAAAGAAAAAAATGCTACTCAAACTATAGTGGGAAATGTTGTGTTTCGTGGTAGCAACACACTGATTCATTTTCGTAGAATTGCGAAAAGGTAATTCTTCTCAGAAATTATGCTTAGTTGCGCATGGCAATGAATTTGAAAATAAAAACAAGCATTTTTTTTCACTGTCCCTACGATTTAATCATAAAAATAAAATAGTACACAAAACGTTGGATATATTTGTAAATTTGGAAACAATGTTGATACCCTCCCCCGGAAATACCGATTATTTTCACGTAAAAATATTGTTAATGAATTTCTATTTCAGAACCGAATTTCTTTTTAAAAAATTGACATTTTTTTTATAAATTTCTGTAATAGTTACATTATTTGTTGTTTGAATCTCGGAATACATAATATTCCGAGAATATACAAGAAATTTTTTTAAAAATTCATAAAACTAGAAGATCTGAACGAGACTGATTGAATTTTATCTCCAAATTTTTTAGGGGAGATTTTTTAAAAGGAACTCAAACGTTTACTTTAAATTAACTCAATTAATATTTGGTTTTTATAGAAATTAGTAATTGTTTTCTTAATCAGCTAAAGGAGTTACCTTTCTATTTTTTGTTACATTTTAAGCTCCTTAATTCAACAAAGAAAAGTGAATACAAATTTTGATTCTTTTCTTTGTCCACCTACTGAGTTGATACATAATATTTGAAATGAATCTGATAATTTTATTTGTCTAAGCATTTTTTTAAAATTATTCTTTCACATACGGGTAAGCATATAGATAACTAGACTATCAACCCTTTTGAGACTTCACGAAAATTAATTGTTCTAACTCTAATTTTAAATATATATGCTTATTTTCACTTATTTAGATACTTGTTCTTTTAAGTTGTCAGTAAGAAGGGATACTGATGGACTAAAAAATTCGAATAAATGAATTTTGTCCAAAATGTGAAAAAATCTCCAAATTTGGACCAAAATATCAAATTGCATACCTTGATCGTGCTGCGTTTATATATTGATAAAAGATAAGTTTTTTGGAAATTTGAAACTACAATTTATGCGGAAATCCTTTTACATATCTTAAAATTTTTGATGATTATAAATCTTTTTTTAATTTTTACAAATAATTTTTATGTTTATGATAGTTTTTTTAAACTAAAAAGTAAAAATCGTATGCAAGGAAATCGCGTGGAATACATTAAAACGTAAAACATGTTTTTTCATCTCAAATCTAGCATGGAGTATTTCGTTTTCATCATCATTCAGTTTCAAATCAATCGATCAGCAGCATCAAATTTGTTTACTACAATAGTTTATTATATATCAGATTCTGGCGGACACAACGGAAATTTTTTACTTTTATGATATTATATTAAAACAAATGGCATCCTATTAACAATTCTTGATTTCATGCTACAGTGGAGTTTGATTAGAGCAAAAATTTTGCTTTGAATTCTTTGGTTATTCGAATTCATTTCTAATTCTAAAATACCGTCTATAATTTGAATTCATTTCAATTGATTCCCAGTCAAAGATAAAAATTATTTTTTATTTCTAACTTATTATTATCAATGAATTGTACCCAATCTTTGTATCATCAGTTTTTTTAGAACATTTTTTTTTTCAGAGACACAAATTTGCGCAGGAGGATTATTTAAATTTTTCTATAGTTGTTGTTTGCAAATTTCCATGTACTGTCTCCTTATTAAAATAAAAAATGTCTAAATATTATTAAATTTTTAATCATATTTTTTATTACTTTATATAAATTTTTGCTTATTTATTTATTTTAAATTCTTTATTGTAAATCTGTAAACTATCAATCTATCCAAGTGTGAGTTACTGCAACAAAGTTCTCAGATATTTACTTAGTAGTCTAGGAGTATACATAATAATAGATTCAATTTTAATATTCTTTAAGTTGCTTTATATCGCAAACTTCTTCTGCATTTTAGACATTCAAATTTATTCCCAATTGTTTTCGAATATTTTTTCTAAGCATCGCGATAAGCTTTCGTTCTGTATGCATAAATATAAGTAGATGTAGATTATTATTTATTTCTTTTTTGGTGTTTCGATTGAATTACTTGCTAAGTTTTCAACTAAGTATTCGAATAATTTAATTAAAGATGATTTTTTTTTTTTGCCTAAACTTAAGTCATGTTGATCTTAATGTGAATTTAATCATTAATGCTAGAATTGGTAAATGCTTAAAGAAAAAAAAGTTAGACAAAATTTATGTAAACGAAATCTTCACATTTGCTACAATCCTCCAATCGAAAACAATATTACAAATATTATTATTTTTTTATGCGAGCGTAATATTTATCAAGAAAATTCGTATGTTTGCATGCTGTTTATAAAAATAGATGGTGTCGAAAATGGTCTTTATCACTTTGCTCATATTATAGAAATACTGAGTTATTTACATGTTTTATAAAGAAATTTTTTAGTATTAGTATTTTACTTCCTATCTCATAATTATTACTTGATTTGAAATGAAACATTCTTTATTATCTAAAAACGACTTATTAAATTTAGCCTTGTACTTTAAGTTCATTATTTATTTTAGTTAATAAACTTTATTATTTATTCTATTTTATTTTTTTATTTTAGTTTCCTATTGTAAGTTTTAACAAAATCAAATCTGTCATTTCACATTTTCAATAAGCAACAAGGTACATAAAATACATTTCAAAAATTATAAATACTTACACATTGAAAAAAGCGAAAAAATTATAAATACACTTTCAAATTTCAGTTTGAAGAATTAGTATTAATTTTTAAATGGTCAGCCTGAAATTCAACAAACAAAAAAATAAAATCTTAGTGCTTGAACCAGGAATGTACATTTTGTCAACAATAACAACAAAAAGTAATCCCTTAAAAAAACCAGTGTTGTTTAGTAATTTTTTTGTCTAAAATAAATAAACAAATAAAATCTGCTTTAAAACTAGTTATTATTACAGTCAGTTTATTATTTAAACTTACTAGAGCAATTCCCTCTGAATTTGTTCCAGTAATTTAACTTACGACCTCTCGTTTGTTTATGCGACTTAATATTTCTGGACATGTTCTTTTTAAAGGAGCTTAATTGTTTTGCTTAATCTTCCGTTTTGAAGATACACGATTACATACACTTAGAAAATTAGATAAAAAATTCATACAAGAAAAAAGAAAACCATAAACATATTCATTTTTTCGAAAAATTTGGAAGAATTATGATTGTTGAAGAGTTCGCACTTTTAAATCCTTATAAAACACATGTTTTAAAAGAAAATAAGGAATATTGAATTTAATTTTATGAACATTTGCTCATTGTTGAATACCTTACAGCGCCCTTTCCTGGACCTGAAATAGTTTCTTCTGCTTTAAACCAAATGCAGAAGAGAGTAAAATGTTTATGAAATAAATAAATGGAAGTTGTTCAGTTTTAATTGACCGAAAGCCAAATTTAATACTAATTTATTTTAAATCAAACAGAAAGAATGGTAATTACAAAATACAAAGGTGAACAAATGCAAAACTAGGAGACATAAATAAACTAGAGAGGGATTTCTCATTTGTCTTGTGTTTCTCCATTACACATATTTGCTCTTCATTATACATACATAAATGAATGCACATTAGAATTAAATGTTTTCTATTTTAAATTTCTGCCTTTCTTTAGAACGTTGAAAGGAGGTTTCGTTATATCGAATAACAGTCTTTTATACTAAAATTCTGACTAGATAAAATCAAATGCAACTTGGAAGCATTATAATAATTTTTCTCAAAACATCTAGATCTGTATCGCTCATTTATACTTTCTTGTATACGAAATACACGGAGAAAATTATAGAAATCCTTAAAAACACTTTCTCTGAGATTTGAAAATTTTTCTACCTTTCATATCTTTCTAAATTCAAAAATATTTTTTGAATTACATCTATTAGTCGCTCTATGAGTGACAGAGTATAGGCAAATTTGATTTCTGATCTTTCCCCTGGGATGTGGGAATTTGGATATCTGGGTAAGTGGTCATGAAATGTAGTCATGGGGATATCTAGTGTGTGGTCATGTGTATATTTGGTATGTGGTCAAGTGGATATTTGGTATGTGGTCATATGGATGTTTGGTATGTGGATATCTGGTCATACAGAAAACTGAAATGTGTTGATCTATCAAATTTTGGATGAAATCCATGTACAGGAAATTTGCCTGTTCATGCAACCGTTTACATCTGAATAAGTTAACACGACAACGCAAATATCTAAACAGATAAGATTACTCTTAAAGATGAGATTCTTCACTGGAAGAATTACATCATGTTTTTAAATTTAGTTCAGTCGAGTTAATTAATTGTTAGCGGAGCGAGTATGTAAACAAGATAACTAAAAAATGCAACAATTTTGAACACACTATAGCATATAGTTTTGCAATTAACCCAAGAAATATGTATGAAATTTTAAATTCAATCAATATAAAGGAAGATACCCAAAATCCATGTTCAGTTTAATTTCTATATATAAAGTAAAAAGATTCGCCATTTTGTGTTAATTTCTTAGAAAGTTGAAGAGCACTACCGCTGGTTGATGTGTAGAGTTGTAATTTGGAAGAAGTCATTCTCTTTTATCATTTGAGATAGTTTGTAATCTTAGATAATAAAGATAATAAATAAAATTTTATAACAAAACGTTCTATTTTCATCAAAATTCATGCCAAAAAATATGCTTAAATTTAAACCATTTAAGAAGTTCTGAGAAGAGATAACTTTTTAATTCAGTTTAAAATACACTAGATCGAAAAATTAATAAAGTGTTTACTTCAAGTTAAAGCAAAATGTAATTTATGCAGGCAAATTTTTTTATGGTAGATATCAACTGAAAACAAGTTCTTGAAGAGTTTCGTCAGCAAAGTCTTTCAGCATATAAGCATACTATTCTGGCTTACATCAAAACAAATATGATAAAGGGGCCTCCTTTGAAATACATATCATTCGACTTCGTTAGAACTACAAGGATATGCTCAGATAATAATGATAATAAAAAGGCTTGCAGTGCTTCATTTTTTACCAGTTTTTCGCTTTTTTTCCCGTGTTTACTCGTTTTCACTCGACCAGGATTTCGTCAGTTCTGATATAAAAAACAACAACAAAGGTGTCTTAGATGTCAAAAAACTTGCATTGTCAGCAGTGAGTCTATCCAGATGTTGACTCACTAAAAGAATGGTAAAAACAATTTAATCTTGTTGTCCAACAAAAATAATGATACTAACGATAAATATTATGTAAAACTTGATATGCGAAAAAGAAAACTTCAATCATGTTTTTAACAATACCTACATACAATATAAATTGAATTAAAAAAAAATAAGGGACATTAACACGTATTATATGTTAACCTATGTTTTATTTTATAAAGAATGTTTTTTATTCAGTTCAATGTTCTTTTAGCATTATTTTTTATTAATTTGCTATAGTTTCTGCATAATTATTAATATTACAAGTTTATGATTTCTGGAAACCAAAAGATTTGTAATTTATGCTTTAACGCTATGAGAATTTCTTACAAATGTTTAGTGGTAGTTTTGTAGAATTCTTTTTCATCTGACGATGGCTCAAAATTACGAGGTTTGTCTCAAAATAGCTCTCATTTTGCTTCAATATGGAAGGAAAATGTAAGAAAATTAAACATTACAAAATTAAAGAATGGCCTGTATTTTTTATTATTTTTGTTTTTATACATCATACATATAATCTGCATTAAGTCTCCCAATACTCACAAACTTATGGTTGCTATGTTACGGCTTTTTCGCCTTTTTCTTTCTCTAGTATTTTTTTTTTTCCTTCTTTTCCTTCTTTTTTTTTTACAATTTGTAAATTATTTTTTTTAACCAACGAATGAATTTGGCATTTTTATTGATACAAATTTACAAGATTCAATCTGAATAAAAATCTATGCATTTATACTTTGAAGGATTGATAGTTTTTTAACTATGTTAAATATAAATTAAATTATTCTTTTTCTTAAATTAATATTTTTAAAGATAAATATTTGTTTTGTACGCAAACCTGCAATTTTCGGCAGATTATAATGAAATTTAACAAGTGATTTATCAAGTTAAAAGGAAGATTATTATTATTAAATTTGCATAGTTTAAAAATTATTAAAAGGTCAACTCATTAAAAAAAATAAAGAATGTTTTGAGAGATTTTCAGCTAAAAATATATCAAATAAAAATAAAAATAATCAACTTCTAAGAGTTTATTCCACGAAAATAACTTAAATTCAAGAAATAACCTTTTTTAATGACCGATTTCCTTTCTATAAATTTGTTGGTTGATTTAATGAATTTTAAAATTTAATTTGATATAAAATTTGTTACTGTTTTTATTGTTGTGATAAAATTAAAGATTATTTATAATATTCCATTAGATTCATGACAGCATATGAATAGTGGGGACATTTGTGCGCTAATTTCGTATTATTATACAAAAATAATGAATATAAAAGTATTTTCTAAAAAATATATATTAAAAATCATTTTTATTTCATGGACGAAATTTATAGCAATAATAATTGACATGATATTTTTTTTCTTGAAAATTTCTGTTTATTTATTTGAAGATTTATAAAATAAAAATTAATTATATTTTTGAGAATCTATCACTAATTTTAAAAGTTGATTGCTTTTTAATTTGCAAAGAGAACGTTAAGAAAATACTGGTTTCACTAATAATATTTTCTATTTCAGACGCTTGATATAGTAATCTGATATAGTTATTTACTAATATGAATTATTTTTAAAGTTTATGCTATTTGAATCAATGATTTAAAATAGTAAATTAATCAATGCATATTCAAGTTAGAAATATTTTGCTGCCATTTGTGCAAACGAAAAACAAATTTTTCCCCCCATAAACAGATGGTTTACAATTAAGATAGACAAATATTTTTTTGTTCCATAACTATTATATTTTATCCCATTGCATCATGTAAATTATAAACAAGGTATAAATTTTTGCTTTATTTGAAATGCTTTTTTTATTAATAAAATTTATAAAAAGCAAAACGGCAAATACCGTTTACATTCCTTTAAGATTTAAAATTATTCGGAATGAGTTGAATTAGGAATGAATTAGTTTTTCCCCACAATATACTACATGAATATGAGAATGCGAACAAACACTTCAAATGTCAACAAAAGATCTAGCATGTTCTGTCAATGCGTTTAAAAACGTTCCAACAAAATTAAAATTCTCTAACCTTAAATTACAACCATTTTAATTGGAAAGTGAGAATGATAGAAAAATTTGTCGAGTTTACTCAGACTCAGAAGGTCACTTAAGTTCATGGAAAAAATTTAAAAATAAGTGAAAGAAAATAAATGTGGTATATATATATTCTTCCGCATTCTCAAATGAGACCTCATATTAAATTCATTCAAGACAGCGTTTTCATTTCCACTGCAAATTTAAGATGATGAAAATTGAAATAAACTTCCTTTATACATTCGTCAGCAATAGCATCAACAACTAGAACAACATTCGAAAAAAGGTTTGCCAAGAATAACCAAAATTCACTTCGACCACACAGAGAATCTTTCTCTTTTAATGGCTGTTTACAATCTCAAGTCAACGGATCAATGCGAGGCGAAGCACTCTATTACTGCAACATTCAACAAGTTTAAACCCGTAAACGCAATTAAATTCGCCACACACCCGTCAGCCCACCCATCCCTATTCGAGCGGAATGCTAAATCACGCGAAATGTTTGTTCGCCTCCGTCAGAACGATGATTGGAACAGTTCCGCCGGATTTATTGTCCCGGAATCGCATGGATTTCCAATGAATCTCCATTTGTTACTTATTCCCATCTACACTGCCATTGGTATCTGGATTTGATTCAAATATACCCATTATTTCTAATGGATATGATGATGGTCGGATACTGGATAATAAGGTTTTAGAAACGCGGCAGTATTTTCGGCGGTTTAATAATAGTATTTTCGTTTTGCCGTCGTTGCTTTGAACTTAAATCGCATTGGACAGTTAGGAAGATTCAATATCTCTGATATTTCTGTCAATTTTCATGGTACTTATTGAAAACTTTCCATCTTCGCAACATTTTCAAATGGTTATTTTCAAAAGATTAAAATATTTACTATGCTCCGTTCAAAGGGTAATTTCATCAAGAGACTTTTGTCAAATTTTTAAAACTGATAGTTAATGTAATATATTGCGTAATTTATTTTGCTTCTGAACGATTCTACTTTTCTTTCTCCTTTTAACAACAAAATTCTTAAATAACCTCGGCAAAATAACCAAAATATTTATTAACTAAATATTATCGATAAAGGAATTCAATGTTGTTCAATAAATCTATCATCTAATAAAAATTTATAAATAACTTCAGTAATAGTGAGAAAAAATAGTGCCCAACTATGAGCAATACTTTAAAAATAAATTTGAAAATTCTTTTATGGTGTCAAAGTAATATTAAAACATTGTGATTTATTTGAATTTCTATAAATTATATACCAAATAAAAGTCTGTTTAGATTGAAATTTTTGTATTTGTTTTGCAGTACCTGCTTTGAATGTGTACAAGCTATCGTTTATTTGACTTAATGTTTTCTGTTCAACTGATTGAAGATAAGAATAAAATTTAACTGAATATCGACCTAAGCAAAAAAAGTTGTACGGTGAATTTGGTGTGCACACAAAAGCTGCATTATTTTTAATATGTTTTCTGTGTTTATACTGCAATCACACTAGAGCATTTCCTCTAGAAATATTATATTTTAAATTTTACAAGAAAAAAAGAAGAGAGACATTGCAGCGTTAAGTCAAAGCATATTTTATAAACTTTTGTATCTATTAAGAATTTCAATTTTGTATTTATCACACAAATGAGTACTTTATTGAAAATTAATTTTGCTTTCATTATTCGATCCATTTTGGCTATCATCACTGATTTATGATTTCTCAACAAATTTCAAATTGGGGCTAGCAGCGATATGTTTAAATTATTCCACCTGACTCTAGCAGAGAAAAAATAATACGAAACTTATGCCATGGGAAAAGTAACTTTTTGATTTTTTTTACAGGTAGACAGAAATGTCATTTATAATGCTGGTTGAATAAGACAGTGGATCGATTTTTATTTCAAGCTTGCTAACATTAAATGATGGACTGATCACCCCTACATGAATATTTTCAATAGATTTGAATATGACTGATATTGAGTGTGAATTTTTGATAAGATAATGAAAATGACAATACTAACCACAACCGCATTAAGCAGCGCCCGCTGTATGTCCATATTATTTTGAGCTGTAGAAATCGACTGAAAACATTCGATTTAAGTAGAGCAATTAATGCAAGCAAAATGTTTTTAAGTCTCCAAATAATATGAATGGCAAATAGCCGTACTAAATATTAAACAATAATAATTTGCTTTATTTTTTTCAATATATTTGGAATTAGTTTAGTATATAGAATATTTCTTAGTTTGGATTTGTTTAATTTATAACTGTATAAAGTTTTTTTAAAAATATTTTATTTGTAATTTTTTTTTTTTTGATAAATTACAGAAAGCAGTTATTTTTATGATTTTCATTTCCTTTTTTCTTTTTTACATTTTCTTTTTTCATATATTATGCTTGTCATTTATAGCAAATTATTATAAAAATTTATTCCATTCTGATAGATAATTGAAATTTTGAACTGAAGTTTTTGTTTAATAATAATCATTAATTGTCACGTAATTTTTTTTTACTTTTTTGTTAGGTTATTAGAGCTAATCTAATCAGTTATATACTTGCATACTGTTATCTATAAATATTATCAATGCGTGTTTATATATATATATATATATATATATATATTTGTAAGTATGTATAGTTTTTTCCTCTTTATATGGAAATAATTATATTTATCTTAATTTTTTATATTTAATACTGTGAAAATCAGTAAGCTGGGACAGAGTAAGCTCCCAGCCTTTTCCTAGGAAGTCAGGAAAAAATAAGATATTGCTTTTCCCATTTCTATCTATAGTTTTCAAACAACTGTTACAATATTTGCTTTCTTCCTTTAACATCATATACCCAGGTAGTACAACTTGTAGAACAATAATGTATAATATTTTACAATATTATATTATTCAATATATGTGTGCTGCTATGGTACAAAACGGTACAAATGTTGTTAGAGAAAATAAAACCACTATCAAGATTATTACATATCTCAAGATTAACTACGAATATAGCGACAATAAAAATTTCTAATGGGTTTTGCCAACATTTCCCACACACAGAGAGTAAAAATTATCATGGTACAATAATGTTCATATAAAAAATAATTAATAAGTGGTACTATTTATAAATTGAAATAATTTTGGTTCGCTAATATGCATTTTTTATAGTAAATTTTCTTTGTGGTTATGACATTATTTTGTCATATTTTCTCAGAGAAATGCTGAAATTTTTATGGTGTATTTCAGTCGCCTTCCTCACTTCAACAGTTAATAAACCCCAAATGAAGTCTTCTTGAAAAGAAGACTGGGCACCCACAACCCCATCTTGGCAGGACATCGGGTCCTAATGACCTCCTCCCTTTCCAGCTTATAAACTTTCCAAGAGAGGAAGCCGCGGATTAGGAACGACAGGAGGAAAGGGAGGTAGGGGGCCGATCAGCCCACCTGCAGATCCCCGTTAAGAGGATGACGGATGAGTTTTCGATCTCCAGCAAAGCTGTTTTTGAGAGATTTCTATTAAGAGACTTGAGCACCTCGGACAAAAGGCATTTCAAACGCAGCCCACAGACAGAAGAGGTAAAAATCCTTCCGGAATATAAAAAAAGCGAAGCAAATTGAAAAGGTCTTGACTCGGCAACGTCCACACATAAAGGCATGAGTCTCCCCACTCTGTAACATGGATTCTTTTCCACGCGTTCTGTACCTTTGCACAAAGGCGGTATTGATCCTTCCCTTATAAGTACGGAATGCGTGGATTGACACTGACTGTTTTGCAATCCAACGTGGACGGGCCTTTTGTGTCCCATTATGTGCTTATCCAAAGCAAAATCAGGAATATTGTGCTGGGATCATATTTCCCAGACGCCAGTCATCCAACCTGTCCGCCAATTGGATGATATATAGCCAGAAATCGGATTAAACCGTTATAGAAGTAAACTTGCATAATCTGGATGGATTTTAATGAGGACCAATTATAGACTGCCATGGATGAGAACTGGAGCATTCTATTCACGAGAAATTTCATATGAATAAACTCGAAATTGACTTCTGAATTATTAAAAAATAAACTTACATTTCATGATTAAATGAAAAAAAGGATCCTAAAGCATCATTATTGTACTGTTTCATCACAAAATCTATCTGCTTCAACTAGAACTGCATGTATTTGAATACTTCTAATTGCTTGATATTTGAAAGATATTAATAAGTACTTTTATAGAAGGCATTATGATAGAGTTTTTACCTTAAGAACAAATATAAAAGTTCATACTTCTAAAAGTTGGTAGTTAGAGAGATGTATTGGAGCAAGAACCATCTATGTCTATACTGTGTCTGGCTCCATACTTCTGAAATATAATTATAATCAGCTATAAACGAGGAATACTTCTGGAATATTTTAATCTTGAAATGTAATTTCTTTGAAATGCCAATTTAAATTTAAAGCATTTTGGTGTTTATATATGTGAATAGGATAAATAATGAAAGCTATATATAGTAATGCTCATTAAAAAGCATTTTCAGATATTTTAATTTTGTTAAAAAATATTTGTGACTTTACCGTTTCTTTTGAAAACTTAATAATAATGTTAATAAATAAGCTAATAAATAATGTTCTCTCAATAAAATTGTTTTTTTAATAATTAATTTTGTGCTATATTTTCATAACTCTTTATCTATAATAAGTTGTTCATTTTTTGTTAACAATCATCTTGGAAAATATAAATTTATCTCCATCAACAATTACTGAATAGCTAATATTTTAGAAAATATAATTGCTTATTTATTTAATTATTTATTTTGTAATGAATAAGGTATCAAAGTAAGAATATCAATACAACTTAGATAATCTGCCATATAGTTGAACTGCTTATAATTAGTTGTAGATAAATTTGATCATTACAGTGCTCTGAATTCGGCTTGTTACTCTCCAAATTTATGAGAACCAGTAGTGATTGTATGTGATTTCTCGGATTCTTGAATAATGATAATTTTGATTTGAATAGTCCAATTGATATTAATATTTATAGAAACAAACTGCGAAAATTTCGGAACGAACTGGGGGGAGGAGACTTCACATAAGTTTACTATTAACTACTTAATAAAATTATTATAATGATTGTAGTTACGTTTCTTTGAGGATATAAAACCATATTTTTCCGGTTTTGAAACAATTTCAGAATTATTAGCCTTTTGTTTAGTTAATAATAATTAAATTTATGTTCCCTTACTGCAAATCAACGACGCTGTTTCTGAAAAATTGTTCTCTTGAACCACATTTATAATGTTTTTAATACAAGCTGATCTTTTCATGATTCGAATATTCAATAAAATTGGGCAAGACGCAAATTCAATTCAAGGTGTTGTTCGATTTCGACCATTATCCTTGTACGCGATAAATTAAGCAATATCTCGCTTAGTTCAAAATAATATGGTGAATGTACCGAGAATAAGAGGACAAACTTTTTCTGTAAATTTATTGAAGATTTTTCTTTTTCTTTTCTATTGCCTTTCTTACAAATCCTCATGAGAATAGACAGAAAAATAAATACTCTTATACCACTTGATAAATGACGCAGAACCAGAAACTGAATCCCAAATACCGATGGAGCTCTCTCTTTCTCTTTTTAATTACAGTGGGTTATATTGTTTCAAGCCGTGATGTGAAGGAAGGTGAGCTTTTTAGAATAAAGACATCCAAAGTGACACCCTTAGATAAACACTTTATCTCTCAGAGACTGTCTTTTAGAAAGAAGGGAACAGTCTTTATTTGTCGACAATGAAATTTTTGATACTTTTTATTTTTTATGTTTTTTTTTAAATTGCTGGTGAAACAGCGTCACAGTAGTGACAGTCATATTCGAGTAAATATAGCTAGCCAGCGTTCCGACTTGCCTCTTTTTCTACAGCAGGACTCACGAGTTTTCCTTCTGATTCCTGCGCGACAACACAACAATTAATCATTATGCTCGTCACGGGGACAAGGCGTGGAATTCAAGACGCATCGGGGATTCAAAGCTATTCTATGAAGTCGACAGATGTCTCGGGAAAGTGAAAAGAATTGTTTCACAACAAAGAAGATTTTTATGAGAGATGTTGGACCTTTTTACTTGGTCGCATTTCAACTCTTGTCGTAAACTTGGAACAGGTATGCTGTCTTCATTTCCGAAGATTAAAAACTTGAGTCGGTAATGCCAAGTCGGTAGCAGTTGTTGGAACGGCTCAAACGAAAGCTGCTGTATCAAATGGCTTTACGGACATTATGCTTGGCTATAAGCTTCTCGATTACGCGAGTGTGTTAGTTGCTAAAGGCGTTTCTGCAGCGATTTTACCTCCCAAATATCAAGCAGAATAGATTAAAAGGCGTTCTAAACTAAATCTTATTTTTATTTAATAGGATATTATAGAAAAGAAATTTACTTTAAATAAAAAACAGTCAGCTCATGTAATTTTACATGCTGTTTGTTATGCAGAGTAATTTGGCTGAGGTGTAAGTGAAATTTGGTGTTTTAAATTCGAATTAATCGGTAGTTCAGTTTAATTTTATATGGTATTGGTGTTAAAATATATTCTATATCATGAATTTATTTTAAATAAATTGAAACCAAATTAAAAATCATCGAAAAATTGCTTTCCCCTCTTTTCTTTCCGTTTACTTACTATGCATGAACCACAGATCTTTTAAACCCTTTAAATCAGATATTTCGCAATGTAGTTAATGAAGTAATAACTGGAGTTTGGTTACATTTAAAAAAAAATATATCGGGGATATATGCAGTGTATTGTCTATTTATAAGTTAATTCTACAATAGTTGTTATTAAAGCGTTATATGTCGTTTGTTAACTATAAGAAAAAGTTATTTATTTATTATTTATTCAGTGAAAAATCTTTAAAAACCACTTGCTTCATCTGAGAAGTTGATTTTAGATATCCAGTTAACCGTATCAGGGGATGTAGGCCATACTACAACATCATACGCACCTGCTTATTGAAATATTCTCAAAAAATGTGTACCTGATTTTTTAAACATGTTTACTGATTAATCAATTACTAAAATATAGTATGTCTGAACTTCTTTTTAACCTGGTAAGGCTAGTTTTATATAATCTTCAAAATCCCAAGTAATACTTAAGGAACTTTTTACGGTGTAACACTATTGAATTAATTAATTTTACAGTAGATTGCGAATATAAATAACCACTCAGCACCATCAGCTGTAATCAAGGTGTTGCATATCAATGATCACCTAAAAAATTATTAGTAAAAATTACAATTTCATTCAGTGAATTCTTGAATAAAACAAATCACAGTAGAGATAATCAGCAATATCAACTGAATTTTATTTTATAACAGTTGCAATCCAAATTCTATATGCTGTTTCGCGGTAAAATTACTGACACATTTATGGAAATAATTACTTCTCTCAATAGATTGTAATAATATATTTAAAGATGTAAAAATATACACACGTGCTTGAAATGAACTGGAGTTTTATTGAAACTATAAAAAGGGCAAGCAATGGCCAATAGATGGCTCTTCATTTGATAATAAAAACAATAATTAGCATAAAAATTTATTTTTAGCAACAATTTTGTAATATTCACAATTAATGTAATAATTACAAACACACACACACACATATATATAGTCCTCCTCCCCTTGAAAAAAAAAGGGTTGTGCAAGAGAATATGAGTTCATCTTCATATAAGCTAGAAATCAAGCTTCTGATCTCGAGTTCCCATGGACTTTGCCCTTAAAAACCACTAAACACTCGGATTAAATCACTGACTGCCAGTTTCAGCAGATTTGTGAAGTGCCATAACAACAACAAAACTATCTAATACATATTTTTGTATATTGTTATTCATTTTGAGAAGAATCCATACTTAGCAACATCATCAGCATTCTAAAAGATTTTGCTCTGACGGAGAAAGGAGCACGAACGAACAATACCAAGTCTTTTAACAGGGAAGGAATATGATTTAAGAGAGGGCGTTTCTGTAATATAAATTCAATTAATGACATCATCGTAGTTACTTCATTTCAGGATAGACATTAAATGCAGTTGTAGAATTCTGCATTCTGCAGGAAATGACAACACCTTTTTGTATGGTGATTAAGAGCATGGCCATGCAAGTCAAGTCTTTTCCATTTAGGAAAATCACCAAAATTAGGAAAAAAATATGTTATATCTTTATTTTTGTTTCAATTAGTAGAAAAATTTCATAATTTATTATTCGATTTTCATGCAATCTGGCCATGACAAAATATTCCTGTTGATATAATCATTACGAGAGTAGTTTAAATTTCTTTGATTGAAAAAATGAAACATAGATATATAATGTAAATTGAAAGACTCTCAGCTACTAAGATTCTAAAACTATCAATTACCCTTTTGTTTAACTTTTAATGACGTAATAACTTTTTTAACTTAACAAAATGTTTTCTAAACCAGTTTTAATTTATATCTGAAGCTTAAATTTTATTTCAAATCGAAATGCTTCTTAATTATGCAGATCAGATACTTTCTTTTATTCGATGTTATATAACATTTAAAAAAAAATGGTATATTTTCTTATTTTAAAAAATTCAAACAAGCAATAAACATTTCATTCTCATATAATTAATTTATTGGCTTTTTTAATAAAAAATATTCCAAGATCAGAAAAGAAAAAGACGCTGATGGATAAATGGAACTGTTCCCCAAATACCTTGAAATTTACTTCTTTTTTAAAATCTGCTATATTTTCATATATATTTTGTTGAAATTATGAATAGCTTATAAATACGAGCGATGCGTTTTTTATGTACCATTTGATGTTAATACAAATTATTCTTGTTGTTATTTTTGATAGCTGAACAATTTTTTAAAAAATTATTTAGATTAGCGTTGAAAAATTGAAAGAAATATAAGATGGACATTAATGCTCATGATAGATATATTTATGAAAATGAATTACAATTTTCTTCAAGAATATCAATAATACTCAAAATAGAAATGCGAATTTTTTTATCAATAATACTCATTTCGAGAATATGGGTGAGATTAAATTTGCTTGGAAACGGGTAAAAAGCATACAGTGTTTCCATCAAGAGCATTGTATGCACTTTTTCTCGTAAGAGTAATTTTCCTGTATTTACAGTTTTTGCATTAATTGTAATAATTAATTGAAGCAAATAAACTTATTGTTCTGGAAAAGCGAGCCTAAATAGCAACGAGAAAGTGTGCCTTATATACTCTTGTATAGTTAGGCTTGTTTATTGTTAAAAGTTACCTAAATATTAATGGTGATGCCATTGCAGAAGTCTAAAAAGAAAATTCTTGTATACTGATATCCTTTTCTTGTTATAATCTTTATATTAATAGAGAAAAAGAAATATTAACAGAAATCTAATATTGAAATTATGACAGTAAAAACATATCTACATAACCTCTATCTCTGATTAGGATTTATTTTAACTCTTGAGAATTTTTTATGAAAATATTTTACTTTTTTGCCATATGGATACAGCAAATTAAATTAGTAGCTAATTTTGTCTAATTTCTTTAATCTATATCCTGAAAATAATTTCTTTTAATATATCTTGGTATTTTCAAAACTTCACACTCCTTGAATATTTCTATGATTTAATGGGTTTGGCCTTTTATTTTCCTAACGTATTAATTTTTTTTTTAATTATAATGTGCTTCATACTGAAGGATGGATTCAATGAATTGAAGAAATGCCAGAATGATAATTTATAACCCTCATCTAAATTATAAAATAAAAATGGTGACATTAATGATATAAGTAAATTTTGTTCGAATTTTTTAACTTTATCGTATTTTCATTCCATTTATTGATCACCTATTTAGCTTGTTTAAAATCAAACTGATGTTTAGTATGATGAAAAATTCTGGAATATATTACAAACGTTTTTGGAAACATTATTTCTTCGGATTTTATTTATTTCTTTTGCTTTAAGCATTCCACAATTTAGGAGAAAATATGCAGTTCTACATTTGTTTGCGGATGCCATCAATACACAAAGACATCTTGCATGACATCAACGAAAGTGACATCACTGCCGAAACGTCTTTAATCTTGCTGCAATCTCTGACCTTCTATTCCTCATGAGAATGAAAGCTTTAAAATTCAGTAAGCCACCATTACATTGCCGCACTTTAAGAAACAAGAGTTCCTCGTTTGGTTTCTGATGTCTTATTATTAAACATCTTCACATATTAAAAGCAAGGTTGCTGTTTTTTTAAAATCAGATTCTTAATTCTTTTATAAAATTGCAATTTAGGTTATATATTGATTTAACTACCGCATATTAGTCATTACAAAGTACAACGAATTGCTATGCTTTATATTTCACTTTGTGTAATTTCAAGATGTTAACGTTTGGCCAAGAGATTCTAGTATTATAAATATAATTAATACCATTTCATTACGATTTCATTGGTCTTCGTTCGGTATTACATTGACAAACAGTAGTTTTTACATCATAAAAGCCAACTCATATAATTGATATTCTATAAAAGAAACAAAATAAAAATAACCAAAAACTTTCTTTTAGATTTTCTAGTGTATTTCTACGTAGTAAAATTTTTAGTTTTATTATATAATCATAGGTAACGAATATGACACACTTTAATATTAAAGATAAAATCACTTAATTGGCATAACAAAATGCTCGTACTACTAAATTTCTTTTCATGCAATATATTTTTTCTCTACAATTAGTTTAAAAAAATTAGTCCCGACTTTTCACATAGATGGCGTTATATCAAAATAAGCATAAAAACAGCTGAAATGGTTTCGTTACGATTTTCAGTTGTCTTGATTAACTGATTCGAATTAATGCAATTGTTACTTGTTGAAAATCTCTTAAATAAATTAAATCTATAATCGCCTAATGACATTAACTTATTTTATGTATTTAATTTTTTACTGCATTTGAGGCGCAGATTGTTTATGCTAAAAATAGAATTTGTGTGTGTGTGTAAGACATAAAACACATAAAAAAAAACAAATTTTATACAACGACAAACGATTTTATATCTAAAATTTAAATATGTCAAGGATTTTGATATATATCGCGAGTTTTAAATATCCAATTCTGTTAAATAATTCAGTCCAAAATTTGACGTAGATCTATAATTTTGGTTTAAGAAATCATATACAGAAATTAATCTTTTTGTTACGTTTGATGAGTTATTGCTCTTACATGCGTCAGTACATAGATGGACATACAGTCAAATCTTTGTTATTTGATCTAAAACTGATATTCAACAGCAGATCTGATGATAAAATTAAAACTCACAGTTTATCTATTTAGCTCAGGGAATTTGGAGGTACTGTGTTAATGTGCTCCTTTAAATGGAAAGATTTGGCTCAAAATTCTTCATTCACTGTATCATTTCTTTCTTGATTTCCAATATCCACAAACATAATTCAATAGAAGTTTTTTCCCCTTTTTTGTGGATTTCAAATTTTTATGAAGTTTAAAATCTCTTGGGCAAGTTTTTTGACAATTTAAATATACTGCGGTCTTTAAAACTTCATATTCTCAGAAGCAGAAACACATTCAAAACTAATCAAAACACGATGATGGTTCTAAAAACCAAAATGCATTTTTACAAACACTTTCGTCGTAGCATGTAGTATTTTTGTCTCGCTTTCCTGTTGAATGTTAAATATTTACCTTTCTAAAAGCTTTGCATCCTCGAAGAAGTATTTTAACCAGCCCAAACGTCCAAATGAATATCCTTCAAAAACTCTCTTAAACATTCTGAAGGGAAATAAAATTTACCACTCTGCCTATAAAAAGGCTCAGCTCTATCCCAATTACCCTACTGGACCTCTCTTAACGCCCCGACATAGTAAATAAGCGCCCCTTCCCCCTTTCTTTTACTAGGAGGGCCCCCATCATCCATTACTAAAGTGTCACACACCGTCTTTCAAATGGAGGAACACCCTTATGCGAAGAGAAAACTGGAGATGACGTTTTTAAATCTAAAAACGTGGAAGCCTCATTTCATAACGGACCCGACCACATCCTTCAAAAAAATATCGCTTTCGTAGTTCCCCCCTCCAACTTTGTGAGGCTCGTGCATATTTAATGCGAAGGATATGCAGCACGATTTGCGTACTGGAAAGAGGGGGGTCTTCACGTCATAGACACTTACCTTCAAGGCAACTCCTTATCCTAAACCAACGTTGACGGGAGGGTGGTCGAGTGGAGTTGAGATGTGCGAGTGCGTGATCTGCATATCGATATGACGCGCTGAGGGGTCTTTGTGCGCCTCATTGGTCGCACGGGTTCTTTCGGATATAGCAGGAGAAGGGTGAAGGTGGTTCCACCTCTTCCGTAACGGATAGGTAAAATCTTATCTGGCACGGTGTGGGAGTTTTGGCTTAAAAAAGTTTCTGTTGAGGTTCTTTTTTTTTCCTTTCGTTTTTCCATTTTTTTTTTTCATTCATTTTCTTGAGAAAAAAACTTTTTATGACATTTTGTCAAACTTGTTTATGTAGGGATGATGTGGGCTCATATATGGTGTATAAGAGGCTTGATTTAGTTTTTGAATAAAAAGTCTTGAAGAAAATATGCTTTTAAATTTTCCATATTTGAAAATTCATATTTTTAGTCATCTTGTACTCTGCTGCTTTTTCACACAAAATCGCTCTCAATCTCCATTTTTATAAATACATTTAGGCTTTCAGGCAATTGAAATTATTTTCAAACACAATGAAACTTCATTAGAGTATCTAATTCATTAATATGTCTTTACTTTTTTTCCCACAAATCTTTTTATTTAATTAAATATTTTTTTTAATCTTTATAATGCCACAGGTATATTGTAATGTTTCACTATATAATAAAAGACAGAACAAATTATGAAATATATAAAATAACTTTGCTGTACTTGAATTTAAAAGTAAAAATCAAATATTACAGCAAATGAAATTAGTAGATATTTTTGTTGTGAAAATTCAAATTTAAATTGTGATTGCTCGATTTATGCCAACAGCACAACTCGATTTATGCACAGCAACAGCAAATCTGCTCTTAATTCCATAGAGATTTATGCAGGTTCTACTAAACTGTAGTAATATATAATATAATTTGCTTCATTTTAAAAATCATTAAGCCTTTTTTTTTCCTATGTTCTTGACAAAAAATAACGAATGTTTTATTTTTTTAAAAAAAAAAGAAAAATTACATATTGTTTGTGATTTAATAATTTATTTTTTATTTTCCTTTTTTCTACTATTATTATCACGTATAAAAATTATTGTATTAACTATCTTTATGACTATTAAGCCTGAAATATCATTGTGAAACTTTCCCATTTGTAAGATAAGCCCAGGGAATGATGACTACAGGTCAATTGGCTCAGGTCGATGGACCTCTGGAGTATTTCTTTCACGAGTCTGCTTTGTCGGCTGATTCTGTCGGGCTCGTGAGCGAAGCTGGGGTGTCGCTCTTTGAGCGTGTGGTTTTTTTCTCGCGGGCCCTCCGATTTACTGTGCCTAAGACTTTACAGTTGGCCGGTCGGGGGTGTCCCGCTATATCTGTAAGATAAACCCTTAAAGGCACGCATCCATCAGATTTCCAAGCTTTCGATCTGTTAATTTTTGGTATTCCTAAAATTAATAAATCTACTTTTCATGAAGGCAGCTGCGAATTTTTTTCTTGTCATTTATTAGATTAGAGTAAATGCCAGTATAACAATCAAATTTTATTGAAACTATTTCTTGTTTTGATTGAGTTTAATCGTGATGAATGAAGAAACACGTTTTATTTAAGGAATAAATGCGTCATCTCTTATTACTTTCTGTTATAAGATTCCGATATATATGAATCACATTCGTATTTCAAATGAAGTCACTAATGATTAATCTTTTATACAATTTGGCCTTCGATAAGTTTCTTAAACTATTGAATTATGCTACCTTTTCATTCAAAATCTGATTAAAAATATATTATTCAGTAGATTTCGACTATGATTATTTGATGACTGTTTTAGAAAATAGTTAATTTCTTATAAGAAAATTATTTAAGATCATCTGATTTTGTAAAAGTAAGCGTTGTTTATTCTCTTTCAGTATTTATTGTTCTTCAAATGACTTTTATTTTATATTTGTTGTTATATTTCTGGTGATGAACAAATTAGAAATACAAGATCTTCTTGCATATTTTTTTATATGAAACCGTTCTTGCTTTAAATATGGTAAAATGTTTTGCAAGGCTTTCTATCACATTTATAGATAATTTTATAAGTTATTTAAATTTGAATTGTGGAATACTTAATTCACCAGTCTTTTTTCTCGAAATTTCCACGGTTTAGTGATTTCAAATTTTGATACTAGAGCGTTAGTGATATAAATATCAATATATATTTTTAGCAATAGTATCTAACAGTAGATTAAAAAATTGATAAATGTATTTTCAGTTATGATTTTAGAGGTTTTCAAATTTCCATTAAATTTCTTTAGATCGTTTTTATTAGTTATAAAACGAAGATTGAGAGCTTTATGATAAAAACTGTTTTTTCAATACCATTTCCAATAAATATTAATTGTTAATCAATTAATTTGACATAATATTCTACTGTAGCATTATAACACAGAATTTTTATTACTGTCATAATGTAGAATTCTTATATATAATTTTTCATTTTAGTTCAAAAGTAATGAACTTTAGGCGAAAACTCAAACTCTGAAGTGAAAATTCAAAGTCAAATACTGAAAACTATTTTTTATTTTATTAAAAATGTAAATAAAAAAATTTTGATATCCCTAACGATAATATTTATAACTAACCTGTTATTGATATCAATAATTCAAAATTGAAAACATTATCATTAAAAAAAAACTTTGGGTATCACCTACTTCACACATAATTTAATAAAATTTGTGCTTTTTGAATAACTTTCTGAAATAAAAGATGAAGCAAACGCCATGACAATTTTTGAAAAATCGAAAAACTGTGTCTAAACCGCTGAATGCTACAATGATTTCCAGTATCTTGGAACAATTTTTTTTCCATTTGCAGATTCTAGAAGAAGATTAGCATCTTCCTCTTTACAAATCTGTTTCCATGGCGGCAATTCTAACACCCGATGCAAAATATTCCACATAGAAAAGGACGACATCTATTTTAGAATTAAAAATTTCAAATGAAAATTATGGAGTACATTGATACTAAATAATTATTTTTCATTTGATTAGTATTTTCTTATAGTATTTATTTTATTTATATAATTCATCTATTTTCATTGTTAGAATACTGCTGTGTTTTCATTCGTAAATACTCCATATCCAAATTCACGAATAGGGTGCGTGGCGTCATGAAAAGCTCTTAAAAAGTGCTTACATTTGAAAACCATTTTTAAGCATCTTAAACATTATCACCTGACAGAAGATATTACTTTTTGTTTCAGAATTCGATGAATACGCTAAATCAATATTTTTCGTTCGTTTTTTAACATTGAACACCGTATTGAAATATTGGAATGGTTATTCCAAAAGAGCGAAATATGAAATATGCCGAACTTGTTGCATCTCGACAAACGTTTGAACTTCTTTTACATGTAGTGTTTTAAATAGTTCTCTTCTTATAAAAGTTAACTTAAAGAATAGAAGTTAAAGTAAAGTAAAATTCAAAGTAAAGAATACGAGACATTCAGCAAATATTATGAAAATAAAGAAATGAATATTAAAATTTAAAAAATGCATATTTAAAATTAATTAAATTTTTAATAAAAATTTTGCTTTATAATAAAACAGAAAATAATCTAGGATTAGAAAACAAGCAGGTTTACATATGCGTACATGTAAGGTGCTAAATACTTTTAACTATTTCTTAAAAAGTGCTTAAGAGTACTTAATTTTTGCAGCACTTTGTCACTACACACCCTGATCCAGTCATATCAAAGAATAGTAAGGTTTAAAACCTACAAAATGTAGAAAATATTTTTTTACTGTTACTTATTAAACCTTGTTTAAAATTCCCTAATATTAAAAATGTTATGCTCTACTTTATGACTCTATTTTATATGCTCTATTTTTTTATTTTTAAAAATCAACTTAGAAAAAGTGATAAAAAAATCAACTTAATATGAAATAATTTGTCAAATCTGTGATACTTGGTTATAAAAATTGTAAGGAAAATCTAGGATAAAATATTTTTAGTGATATTGTTAATTATTGAATGAATTTTGATTGTGTTTTAATAATATATAATTTTTTCTCACAATCAGGAATGCATAGTTATAGCATTTAATTCACAAATGGCATATTTTGTATGAACCGAAATCTTTATTTATTTATTTACGAATCTTTAATAACAGTTGTACATAATGCATATTAAAATATAATTGCAATGAAACATATGAAAAATATTTTATAAACATTTTGATTGATCCATTTTCTTAAAATAAAATAAAATTGACGCTTTAAAAGAGGCGTGGATGCTTGAATCTAATCAAATAAATTTTTAAGTTTTTAGCATTATATTTATACGCCCAGAAAAAAAATTAGAACTAGTTAGTTTTCTGCATAACAAGTCCATTAATATGTTAAGATTTTTTTAAGTAAAAATATTGAATAAGCATTTTGATTGATACATTTTAAAATAAAATAGGCACGATGGTAAAGGTATAGATTTTTGAACCAATAAAAATAAATAATAATTATAAGTGATATTTTAGAATTATGTTGATACGAACAGAATAAAATTTCTAGCTAGTCAAATCCCTCTGCATAGCGTTAATGTAATATAAATTTACGAAGATACACTTTGTGGTCCCTATCAATTACTTCCTTCGTGACTAAACTCGTTTGAGAGATTTCAAAATTCTGTTGCAAGTCATAATAACAATCGTGTATTTTAATAAATGATATCTTTTTGAATGCTATTCATTCGATTTGTATGAAAAATTTCATAATACGTCTGAAGAAAACAATAACTCACCACTCAACCTTTGTGGATTGTAACTCTATTGTTTTCTCCGATTTATTTAATAGTATTTTCTAAATATAGTGAACCTCATTGCCTGAACACACCCTGAAGCATACTACTCCCATCATTGTGCTGTCAGTGGATGCAGAGTCAAATATCTCTTTCTTGGCAATAGCTGTATTCGGTTGTGAGTTGAAAGAACAATGACACCAGTGATATCAATGATTAAAGTTATTTTCTTCTGCCTGCAGAAAACGCTTCATTGTTTTTGTTGTGTGTCGAGCTTTAAAGCTGAACTATCATTTGTGTTATAATAATAGAGGAAGATGCAGTTATTACAATGCTTATTATAGTTATTACTGGAGAACTTTCATTGTTTATGAAACTCTCCTATTAGTACACGGAATGCCATTTCCCAACAATCAACGAACTGATTATAAATTGAATGTGTTGACATTCACTTCGTCAGGCCAATGCATCTCTAATCTGATGGGAAAAATTACCCTCTGGCTATGATTTAAGTAAAGGTGTTTGTAGCTCAGTTGCACCGACTTAATTTATATTCCCAATATTATTAATTCTGATAATTCTTATTTGTCCCCAGTAGCAAAATGGGACATCAATATCTTAACAATCATTATCTTGATTCGAATATGTTGATCTTTACTTTTTCAGGTTTATGGCCAGAAAAATGTTAGCTACCGACGGTCTAAACCCAACTGAAAATGTGTAGGACATTATATCTTGGAAATGTATAAAAATGGAGGCAGGAAATTTTATTCAGTGAATACCTTGAAGGCAACCATAGAAAGTGTGCTGTAAATCTTGAAATCAGAGTTATTGCAAACGTTTATTAGATCGAAAACACACACGTGTAAATGATGTTATGCTGAAAACTGGGTACATATATATATATATATATATATATATATAAAAGCATTGTATTGAGTAATTTTGTTGAAATGTCATATATTTAATAAACTTTTAGGACATCTGTAATAAATTAAATATACATTTTTATTTTTTCCAAATACTTTGTCAAAGGCAAATGACTTATGGCCGCAAATATACATTTGTAAATGGTGCTATACCTTTTCGCTTTGCAGAAACAGATATTTTATTACAATCTTAAAAATTTTGAAATAGATTGCACTTTTCAGCGCAGCATTATTTAAAAAGGATTATTCTTAAATATTTTTTCTTCATATATTGGTTATTCGATGAAGAGAATAATTTCAATTTAGCTATCTTTTCTTCCACATGAAGGGATTATGTTAAAAAGTTAGTTAAATTTACATTATCTAAATTATATCCCCAGTAAATCGATAAGGATCTATATTATAACTTTACTTCTTCAATTACAAATTTTGATTGTATTTTTTTCACATTCATTTAAATTAGATATTTATCAAAAGCAAATACAATACAAATCAATTTTTACGCTTTTTGTGTGTGTATGTAATTGTGTCGAAATTTCAAATCCCCAAATAAAAATTTGTCAAGATACTTATTTTCTTCGCTGCAATAGCAAGTTCATTGTATGATTAGAATTATAAGAACTACTTTACCAATGAAGGGAAATTCGAAAAATTGAATACCTTTGACTTAAATATAAAATTTAATTATAATGAAACTTTCCTGCTGTGTAAACTTGGACTTTTTTTCAATTTTATTAACGTTTTTAAACTATATTAGAATCTGAAGCACATCTTTGATTGCTAATTTTATTAGTTTTTGTCTATAGATAAAAAATAAAAGTGTTTTGTATTTTGAGCCTATCTTTATCAGATTCATAACTAATTCATTTTTTACCAGATTTATCGGAAATAAGAAACTAAAAGAGAAAAACAAGATCTCAGATTGTGAAAATGAAATTTGTTATGGGGAGTCTTTGATAGGTTATGACGAGTTTCATATTATTTGCCTCAAAAATTTCATCTATATTTATTTTATAATATTAAAACGTATAGACGAGATTCATATAATCTTTGCTAATTATAATTGAAAAATAAATAACATAATACAGTAGTAGTGACTTGGTGGACTTTATACATTTTCTTATAATAGATTAATTTATTACATTAAACAATAATGATTTCCTGAATGTGTTTGTGTGTATTGTTTGATGTGTTTGAAAAATGTTTTAATAACCAAATTCATTTTATTTTGGTTGTAGATATGGCAATGGGCAGGTTACAATTGCAACGATATCTGTGTTATTTTTCTTAATTCAAAAGATCTAAATAATAATATAAAAAATTCATAAGATAAATGCATTTCCTCAAGCCAAATTTGATCCCATTTCTAAAAATAAATTCATCCTTACAAGTAAACTACAAGTGCAGTTTGCAAATAAAGTTCTTCTTCTTTTTAATACTTCATCAACTTAACTTTTTTTATAGGGGTCTCATATGCAACTAACCAAACAAACAAACAAAAAAAAATAAAATGCACGAATGAAATTCTTGCGGCAGTTAACATGAAGCATTTCATAGCCTATCAGAAACGAAACGAGTTTCATTTTCACGTTCTGAGGTCATGCTCTTATTTTTTCTTTGAAAATTCTAGTCTTATTTCCGACGAATCTGATGGAAATGGGCGATAACTGAGGCTGTGTTATTTTTCTTAATGAGGCCTGTTCACACAGGGCGGTTAATTTTTTTTTCCTTCTTGGCATTTGCGATATTTTATTTCATTCCTAATAAGATGAAATCTGCAACGCGATAGGTTGTCTTTCGAATTTCGCAGAATGTTAGTTTCTTGTCAAGGCTCTTGTTTCCCTACAAAAGTTGCAAAAGTCTCATTATAAACAATATTCCCTTAAGTTTAAACAAGTTTACTCGAGATAGGGAAAAATCCAATTAGCTTTATGAATGGATGATTTGTTAAAAATTTATCTGTTGTATCCTGAACCCAATTAACAATTAAATTGTCAGAAAAATTTAAAATATATGTATCCAATTTGCAATAGGAGTTCACTAGAATGAAAGAAAGTGACTACTATTCCTTAAAATGAAATTAAATTATCTCCAAAAGAATTTGAATCTGCTATTCTTTTAACATTTGCAAAAATGTGTAGTTATTGCCGATGGAAAAAAAAAATCCTTTTTAAAGTACGCTTTCATAAAGAAATTTTGCTTTGAAATTTATTTTCAATTATTATTTTTTAGCTCTTTTGTAATTTTACTGTCTTTTTATGTTACTTGTGGTATTTCCATATAATTAGTTTGAAAAACTAATTAAATTAGATCAATATAGATAAGATGAAAATTTAGTAAGTGCCAATTACTTGCATACGAGATGCATATATTTGCCTTAAAGTTATTTATTCCAACATTTGTTTTTGTACTATTTGGATTCAGCGACAAATTGCTTTTCAATTATTGTTTTAATGTTTCAAAGCTTTTACTACATCTATCACCATTCTTGACATAAATTTCTAAAAGTATGAATTCATTTATTTCATAGAATATGATCAATTATTATTTAATAAAACAATAATGTATTACAAAAAATAGCTTAATAATATTCCTTAATAGAAGTATATATGAACAAAATATTAAAAATAAAAGTGTGTGCCTTTTTTTCCCCCGGATTCCTATATAATTTTGGAGCTAATCTTAATGAATAAATGGTATGAGATCAGTGAGAATTTTTTTAATTTAAAATATTGATATGTTTACAGTATAATATTTGTTAGTCACTGTTAATCAGATCATTCTTGGGTGTCTTCATTAATTTTTCATCAAAATTTAAAATCTAACACATCTGGTAAAAATTGTCTTTTAGTTATGCCAACACTTTTAATATGTTATGTCTCTTTAACGGAATAGTTTAATGTCGGCTTTTTATTTCTTTATATTTCAGTTATTTATTATGCTATTTGCAATTCAATGTCTAAATGAAAGCAGTATTTACTGAATTCGTCTTCAGATTAATAATTTTTTTTAATGATATATGTCATATTCGAGAAAGAAACTTGAATTGACCAAAAGAAGTTATAAAATGTTGCTGACGAAGCATCAGGAAACTGGATTTGAGACATAAGAATGAACTACAGAAAAATCCAATTTGAAATAAATTGACGCTGTCTTTAATAGTTTTAAAAACCCAAACCAGTTCCCGCATATTCACGTCCTCTGCAACTATTAACTGAACTGAAATATGTGCCCAAACATATCTTCCGGATAAAGATTAAAATCCATTTTTAAATAATTTATCCTACTATTTGCAATCCAGTGTCTAAACGAAAGCAGTGCCACTGACTTCCTTGCTAAATTAATTTTTTAAATAATTTATACAACATTCGAAAAAGAAACGTATATTAACAGAATGTAAACGTTCTAACAAATAGCTAATGGATATTATGAAATTGAGTTCGAGATATAAGAATAAATTACTATAAAATACCATTTCGAAGGAAATGTTGTTTTCCTTTACTGTTTTAAAACCCAAACCAATGCTGCTCGCATATTTGTCATGGCCTATAATAATGACTGCAACTGTGAATTGAGACACGTGCCCTAACCTACCTAACAGGAGGCGGACTAGGTAATACGATAACTTTCGGATGGTTAAAGTCTTTAGTTTTCAATAATTTAGAGTATTATTTTCAATCCAAAGTCTAAACGAATGCTGCATTTGCTGAATTCATTGCTTTGTTAATATTTTTTTGATCAATTATGAAACATTCGAGTGAAAAAAAAAACTATATTACCAGAAGGACATTACAAAATGTTCATGAAACCGGATTCGGGACATAAGAGTGAACTATAATAAATTCCAATTCCAAATGGATGGGCGTTTACCTTTATTGTTTTAAAACCCAAACCACTGCTGCCCGCATATTCGCCTCGTCCTACAATAACGTCTGCAACTGTTAACTGAGATATGTGCCCTAACCTCCCCGTGCAGGAGGAGGCAGGTGATGTGATGCCCACAGCAGCCTGGCAGGGAGAGCGAGCTGCCTCTACCGTTACTCAGCACCTTTAATTAGCTTGTCCATTGTACCACGAGGTCTCCGGTACAAGGCCCATTCATCCGGGAAGCCGGGAGCTGGAGGAAAAAGGGCGGCGGAGACTGCGAGGAGAGAGACAACAGTCCAGCGCTTGGCATGCGGGGTCCTGGCATTGTCACTTGCTCTGTGGAAACCGCGACATGACATAGCTTCCCATCATCCATCTCCGTCAAAGTCAAACCTCTCCTGGACTACCTCGCTAATTGTCCCTGGAGGGGAGAAGGAGGTGGAAGATTCTCCTGGAGGCAGCCTCCTCTCTTTCTGACTGGACATCGCAGTCCTGACGACACATTTTCTTGTCTACCTTAGATTGGCGTTGACAAGTTGTCACCCTGTCATTAGAATGCTGCCTGCTGCCTCCTCACCTCCCTCGCCAAGGAATCGATTGGATCCGCCTGCCTCCAATCGAAATTTGCATCGGGAGGCATCGATGAAAAGTTTTGCGCAGTGGATCCATCTCTGGGAGGAGAGGGATGTTCGATTTTTATTTCTTCTAGGGGAACGTCGACACAAATTGGCTTCAGCGATGAAGGATCACGGGAGGGAAGCGGCAGGTGTCAGTGGATGTCACGGAGGTGATTAGTGGAAGCACACGTCGACAATTTTCTCTATCGTTCAACGCTGGGACGGAAAAGGCAGCAAGGAAGAAATAAAACAGAAATCGGGTTGTCTTTTATAAATTGTCAGCCTTTTAAAATTAGAAGTAGCTGGCTTTAAGAAAAGCGGGAAGGGAGTCTTCGGCTTATAGCCAAAGTGGATGGTGAAGAGATCTTAAAAAAAAAAACCTCAACCGATTGTAAAGTACTTTATCCTTTAGCAAGGAGATCTTTTTTACTCTCCAGACTTTTAGGTTACTCGTAGTTGAGGCAATTCATGAATGGTTTAATAGATTTGTGAAGGTAAATAACCATTAAGCTTCAAATATTAACTTTCTAGGTAAAACCACTTGTTTTTAGATAATGATTATTAAAAGTTTAATTTCTTCTAAAAAATATAGATTTTAATTTTATCATCCAAAATTACTTGACATTTTCCACTTTATTATACATTTCAATTTCCTCTGATTATTAATGATTTCAAGTCATTGTATGCTATTATATCGAGGTAACAACAATGAGGGGGGAAAACAGAGGCGCTCAATAATTGGCTACAATTCCATAAAACTTTATTTTCTTATAATTCAAAAATAGTAAGTCGCTTTAATATTTAATACCTTTATTTTTCGCAAATGGTTTGAACATTTTTGTAATTCTGGATTATTCCAATATGGATGTTAAATATTTTATATTATATTCTTACATATTAAAATCTCAAATGTAATAATAGTTCTAAAAAAACAGTAAGAAATAGTAGTGGGGAAAAAAAGAGATAAAAGTGCAAGATTGAAAATGTCTTTTACCTTTTCAAAGCTTCAATTCTCTTGTATCATTGAATGAGTTCGCACGTAATCAATAACGTTCTTTTCATGGAGAATAAAAAATGAGTAAGCATCTTCACGTTGGTATGATGAAAAAGTTAAGAGAGGGATAATCTACTTTGCCGTACATCCTCAGATTAATTAGATCCTGCCTATAGCTCCAAGGAATATTATAATTTTAAACATAAAATGTTTATGCTTAAAAACTTCTAAAAGATCCTGTAATATCTGTGATTTTCTAATATTAATCGACACTTCTATATTAGCCTGTTAAATACAGAATTTTTTAAAAAAGTCATTCATGTGTAGCGTAATCAAAATCTATCTATTTACAATACAAATGGTTGCATAATAAATTTTGTGAAAAAATCCCAGTAAAGTGGGCTAGATTTCATTTTTGTTAGATAAAAAATTAATAACTCAATGATGAAAAAGATATTGTTATTGAAAATTTAAAAGTTACAAAAAATATTTCCAACGAAGCAAATATAAACATTTATGGTGTTGACAGTAGAAAGTCGAGAAAATGTTTTTTGAAAAAGTGATTTTGCAGCTATACTTGGTCGACCAACGCTAACGTCAACAATGGTTTTTTAAAAAAATCGAGTAACAGATTTTTTAAAATAAATAAATATTACATTGATCCTATAAACTAGAAATTACAAAGAACCTTTATAGTTCATATATTTTATTTTATTTATCTTTTCGCAATTGTTATTGAATACACAATATACAAATAAAATATAGAGAAATTCTGATATACAAGTAAAGTACTGGGAATACCCGATGCATTGGAGAAAATAATCGACTTATTTTATTAAAAAAATCATGAAAAACGAATAATTTCTATAAAGAATTTAACCTAATTGTTTTCCATTTATAGTATGCCTATGGGTATTATAACGAAAACATGGCATCAAATGTCCTTTGTAATAATCTTTACTAAAATCGGTCCTTATACCGAATGGTATATTTACTAGTCAAATATATATGTCGATATATATTTGGATTGGCATGTGTTCACGTCGAACGCAGTTAACTGGTAAAAGGTTAAGATAGATAAATTTAAACCTTTCTCCGTGTATTTGACAGAAAACTTATCTGAAGGAATTGTATCGTTGTTTAAAACTTTCCTTCCAAAGATAGCTCTGCGGTTACCTATGACAATAGGAAAAGTGTAATAGGAATTATTTTTCCTTTATCTCTTTAAAAAATATTTACAGAAGATTTGATTCTTTAACTCTAGTTATCTAGTGAATATCTACATTTGGAAAAACTCATTTTATGCAGTTTTCCCTTATGGTTCCTAAGATTCTTTTGTTATCGCATTGACACATCATCTTTTCTTTGAATTACAAAACTATGATTTTCCTATGAAACATTCGATTTATAATCACCAACCAACTGATATTTCAATAGGATAGTCCCGATGATAGTGTTACCATTGTTATCATAATACTTCCAATGTAGTGTTACAGTAATGTCCTAATTTTAATTCTGGTTGCGATCTGTTTTATGCATTCGTCATATAACAATTCCGAGTCATCCAGAGGCAACGGAAAAAATCTGAATGGTCAGATAATAATGGCAGGAACAGTGGTTGAGTAATTAGGGTCATCTACAGTCTTGGTACCCAAGGGTAAGAATTACATGTCCTTATCGGAGTTAGAATAACTAATCCTACACCATTTCTTTACCCAACAGGGCAGAGAGAATCAACCATAAAACTGGAAAATTCTCATTCACTGAGGTACTTACCTGGTTTTTTTTAATATTATTACTGTTCTGAAAAATTAGTGTTAAAATTAGCCCTAATCATGATTTATTTTTATATCTCAGATCTAGATATTCATTTCAACATAGTGAAATTGGTTTATCTTTCACATTTTGTTTTTTAATCACCTAAGCCCAATTACTCGTCCTTTTGCAAAAGATATTAATTTTACATTAAATGCAAATATCTTCTTTTTATCATTTAGCTCCTTTGCACAAAATATTTATGGCAGTCCAATTTTCGGCGATATTTAAAATAGTAATGGTTACATTGTTTTATATTCTTTCATAAACTAATGAGATCCATTACTGTACATATGTGAGTATAAGATTTCTTTTAAGTTCTTGGAAATTTGCGAAATGGTTGTTGATAATCGTAATTCATAAAAATTAATGTGAAAGTTTTTTGCTGCGGTAGGGCTTTCATAACAACCATTATTCGAAAACAAAAATGCGAAAAGGATGCACATTGACAGTATGGCGGACATAGAAATGCAAAGGGTAATTAAAAGAAGAAATAACATTAATGCATCTACTTGTTAATTTTCCTATCATACATTGAAAAAAAAATGATGTAGCTTTTTAGATAACTAGTAGGCGAATTTGCGTTTTTACTGGTTAATTTTCCTATCATTCATTGAATAAAAATAACGTAACATTTTAGATAAAAGTTAGGTGGTTTTTGCGTATAAAAGTTTTCGTGTAATTTTCAAGTCTTGTAAAAGCCACGTGTCAGTTTGATAATTAAGTAGTTAATAGCTAATGCTTCTAATTTAATTAAGTAAGTAGAAGCTAGCATTTGATTCATTCCCATGTAAGATTTCAAACCATCAGTATACATTTCTCAAACAGTAATTAATTGAATGTGATGTGTGAAGGATCTCCCCATGTAAATAGAGGGTGTACAAGTTAATGTATGTGTGTATCATCTTCATTTGTGCTAGAAGTCAGACTTCTGCCTCCGGGTACTCAGGGCTTTTTACCCTTAGAAGTCACTGCATCCCCCTTTCGTGTTAACACGGACACATCATTAATTGAAACGTGTGTTTGTGTTGTTTGTATTAAAACTAGTTATTACTATTATTATTTCAAATTTTCATAAAATTGTGAAGTTTACATGTGAGTTATGTGTATGAAAATTAGCCATAATTCAGTGGATGTTGTAACTCAAAAATAATAGTCTTCGAAAATCGAATTTGTGTTTTATAAGCATTCTTATCAACTGATGAAATAGAAACATGTTACATATAAACTTATCACAAAATGCCATATCAAAATATATTTTAATCACTGCATTTTGGAGTTTTCATGTTTACTTGTTTCTAAGAGTACAAACCGACAGACGATCGACCCATTTTTGAATTTGGACCAAAATTTCACAGTTGTCTTCACTATAGATGTGAATTCAGCGCATCGAACCTTATCTAAAATGTATCGGTCTTATTTATCTAACTGTCTTCATTTCGGTTAATTATCAGGTTAAATTATATTCGAACAATCAGACAGACGGGTTCCTTCTGAATAGATTTTACCCAAAATTTGACAGAAAACAAAAAAATTGGTTTAAAGGACGCATACCAAATTTCAGCTGTCTAGCTCAAAGAATTTTTGAGTTATCTTTGTTACAGACAGACAGACGGACATTTTACGAAAATATATTCAGGGATGTCTAAAACGTGGCGATTCCTCAAAATTTCGAGACTAAATTTTTTGAGAATTAATAAACTTTATCTATAATACATTTACGATAAATCAAAATAATAATAATAACGGTCGCCTTTTACATGTTTATTTAGATACTTGTTTGTTTAACAGTGTAATAAAAAATCGTTCAATGAATGACTTTCTTTAAAAATATCTTTATTTATCAAATCAGTATAATAGATATATATACAAAAAAAAACTCCTAAATTACCATTTTTGTAGTTGCTTTTCTATTGTCAACAATCAAAATTCACCTGTATAAATTGTCCAAATTAATTTCATCCAGCAAATTACTCACTGAGACACATAACGAAATTGCGATAGATTAGTTGTTGTTATAACAACTCCGAAATAGACGCATAAAGTTGCTCTCTTTGAAAGAGAGCAAAATAAAATAAATTTTTTCTTTTTAGCTTTTTTTTAATGCTGAAACAAAACATGGTTCAGCAAAATGGCAGCGGAAATCCTGTTAGGGTAGTTCAACCCCCCCGAGTTCTAAATTACCTTTTGCTGCTCGTCTCAGCGAAACTTTTTGCTCGTTGCCTCTTTTGCCGTTTCGCTCTGGATGACGATTGGATTTCACTTTGTTTTTTCCAATAGAAAGGATGGTTACGGTGCAGAATTCAGGTAACATTTTACTTGGTCGATCATGAATTCGAATGTGTCATTCGACTCAGCTTTGCAAAAGTTTCAGTTTAAAAAACTACCTACAGCTAGAAAGTAAAGCCATTAAAAGGAAATACTTGTTTATATATCGTGTTGAAATATCAGAAACAATATTTAATTGCAAGCTGAAACATTCCAGCATTGAATGAGAAAGTAGGAATAGTTGACCAAGAATTCAAATGAGACATTTGATTCGTCTTTGAAAAAGATTTAACTAACCCATTAACCAAAGTTTAAAAGTGCAGTTGTTATTAGCGAATGTTTGCTTATATTTCATGTTGAAAAATCATAAACAATATTTAATTACAAGCTGAAGAAATCTGGCATTGAATAAGAATAGAAGATCAATTGATCATGAATTCAAATGTGTCATTCGACTCAGCTGTGAAAAAAAATCAATTTAGAAGAGTACCTAAGGTTAAAAAGCAAATTTATTATAAGCAAATTCTTATTTACATTTCTTATAGAAACGTCATTGTTTGAGTATAAACTGAATCATTCCGCCATTGAATAAAAATAGGAGAATGATATAATCAGTTAATCATAAATTCAAACATGTCATTCGATTTAGCTTTGAAAAAAATTCAATTAAAAAATAAATCAAATTAAAAGCCAACCATGTACTTGTTTATATTTCATTTTGAAACATAATAAACAATATTTTATTATTATAATTTGAAATATTCCGGCATTAAATAAGAATTGGAGAAGGATATAATCTATTGATCATTTATTTAAATGTGTCATTTGAATCTGCTTCGAAAAAGATTCGGTTTAAAAAGCAAGCAGCAAGGTTAAAAAAGTAATTAGCAACAAATGCTTGTTTATATTTCGTATTGATACACCTTATGCTTTTAAGCTGAGCTATATTCAATTACAACCTGAAGCCTTCCAGCATTGAATAAAAATCAAAGAAAGATATAATCAGTTAATAGTTATTGTAGCGGAAGCTACATATTGTACCGTTATGTTCAGTTAAATAGTTCTGAATATTATTATAAGGCATTGAAAAATTTATATTTTTGAATGTTTTAATTTTAATCTCCTTAATAGTCATGTCTTGTTCCTACTGACTTTTAAAACTTATTAGAAGAAATTAAATAACTGAATAAAGTTGTAATTCCGTGCAAAATTGAATATAACGTATATGTCCCTCTTAATGGATAAGGACAAATAAAAGGGCTACGTATTTTTATAATAAATTATATCGTCCAATACATAATAAAAATTTTATCGGTAAAACAATTGGCTTTTCATCCTTTTAAACTAGTTTTAAAATTAAAATGATAAAATTTTGGAAATACAATTACGATTAATTTTAGAATTACGACATTCAAGTCTTCATCATCCTCACCCCCTTCTTTTTTTTCCATACTATAATTATATATTTTTTACTGGGGTTTTAATATTTTTTATTTTTGTAAAGTTCTTTTAATTTCGCTTACTTTGACGATCAAAGATTTTTAAAAAAAATGTGATAACACAGGTTTCTGTACGTACTATTCTTCTAACTTTTTAAAACATTTTTACTGTCTGTCTTTTATTAACTGTATATTCATAAGAACAGTACAAATACACACAATTAAAGAATAAATAGTTTGTTCTAATTTTATAAGTAAATGTTTGATGAGATAGACAATAAAAACTATAACTCAAAATACATGTTAGAAAAAGTGAAATATTAGTATTAATAAAATATTGAATTACAAAATAATAAATTTTGCAAATAATTTATATAATTCAAAAATCTGATTTAAATCGAAAATTAAATATTTTCATAAAAATGTTTGTATAAGTAGATCCTAGCACGTTTCTATCACTTCATATTATTTTAAAACAAACAAAAATTAATTAATAATTAATTATAGGACTATTATGAAACATATTTTGCATATATTAAATTCGATAACACACTCAAAGACAGCACATTTCATTTTTATAACATTCCTCCAATTTAGTATTTTTTATTTCAAGTCTAATATTTTAATTTTTTAAAATTCTTTAATTGTTATTTGCAAGACTATTATGAAAAATATTATGCATAGTTTAAATTTCAATAACACTCCCAAGATGGCGCATTTCGTTTTACAAAACATTGATCTCTAATTTAATATTTTTAGTTCCAAATCTAAAATTTTAATTTTTTAAAAATCCTAAAGATGCTTCCTAAAAATCCTAAAGATAAAAACGCGTTGCATGCGTTTTAAACTATTTGTTTTGTTCAGCACTCCAAAACAAAACTTAAAAGAAATTTTAATCTTCAAGCAATTTTTAAAAATATATTCCGGGAATATAGTAGAAATGCAGCAGTTCAAAAGGATTTTAGAACTGAATTTTTCTTCAATTCTTATTTTTTTATTTGACCCTTTGACTTCATAGGCAGGTCGTTCAATTCAAATCTAAAAATTACTCATATCTGTTTTGAAGTATCTATCTGGCATATTTCTGCAGTTGTTAACACTCTTATCTACAATATTTTGTGTTATAAACACATTTTCTTCCATGCAAAAGCAATAAATCATTTCTATTTTGTTTCCTTTTTATCGCTTTCCTTTTATTCACCTGGGCCATATTGTGGTACGCACTACAAACACCAACAAGCAATTCTTCAAGATACATATTACCTAAACTACCTTCCTTTGAGTCATGAAAATGATGACCTGCACAAAAGCAATACACCTTGTGCTAAACATTCTTTCTTCTGAGGTGTGTTACATTCCATCCACCAACAAAAGCAGCCAACTTCGCCAAGAACTCTTCTTCCCAGGGACGGGCTTTTGCCAGGGTCGTTGACGTTCCTCTTCTAGAAGGCATTTTGGTCTGGGAAAATAAAAGAAGGGGGAAAAAAATAGGCGGAAAAAGAAATGTGGCCAAAAGGAGTGTAATTTCCACCTTTCTCTTCCAGAAAGTAAGAAAATCGCTTTTGTGGAGAAACTCGGCTGAAGACATCAAATGTGCAGCAAAGAAAAAAAGATGAAAAGTTCAAGTAATCATATGCGACTTTTCTGAAAAGGTTTTCAATACGTGATTGCCAGCTATTATTTGCGGATAGCATATCATAGAGTGGTGAAAAAGGATATCTGATATATCATTCATATTTTTCTGTATATTCTTGTTTGGTACAAACCACATGCTTTAGAAATTTAGAACAGGAACTAAGATTTTTGAAAATATTTTTGCTATATTTTAACTCTATTGTCCATGAACTTCTTTGGAAATAATGTTGTTTTTATGAGCAATAATGGTGTGATATTTATTCTTTATCCAAAAATTAATATTGGGAAAAAAGGTGATACATCAGCTTCTTCATTGAAATATTTTTACGAGTCCAGCAAAATTTACTTCTTCCATTATCTTACATTTGGCCACAAACTTTTATTATAAGAAGTTTTATTTACTCATATTTTTGTATGGAATAGCTCGAGAAATAAATCTAGATAAATAAATTTGTATAACTATTATGTACATGATTTTTTTTGTATTTTAAAGGATAGTTATTGTATAAATGATTAATCCAACATGTGTAGTGCGATAACTAATTCTTCCAAAAAAGTTCTAAAATATGTTGGATGGGGACGACTTTTAATGTTTTAAAATTTTGTAATTTCTGAGAGAGTGAAAATAATCAGATTAACTACATTTAAACATTATTGTTTGTATAGTAAGAAAGGTCCATTTTACAAAGAAATATATCGCTTACATTTGCAAAGAAAAAAAATTTCTTAAATAATTTATAATAATAAGTTATATAATACATAATGATGACGATGCCTTGTCCACGTTACCATGGAAAGGAGGAGGAGTAACTTTTTAGAATATAAACCCCTGAGTGCCCGAGAACAGAAGAGACAATATATATGATAATATATAATAATTTTGCAAACAACTAAATCTCTTATATAATATATCACAATTAAGAAGGCGTGACAACAAAAAAATAACAAAAATACTTTCATAATCCCTGAATCCTGAAGTAGCATAAACAGTTGAAAAAATTGTACTACTAAATTGAAAGATATAAGGAATATGTGCTAGATAGGATGCATGTATATAAAACATAAAATTATATCTAATAAAACAATATTTAAACTCTAATTGCTTGGTATTACATTGATTGACCATGTCTAGACAGCAGTACCTAAATAATATCGTTTAACCACATATAAACATGTTATAGGCGTAAAAGTGTTGTAAGAATATCGCTAAAAAAAAAAGGATTGTCTGTTCTTTTACTCTATGCGATGGAGTTGACTTGAAAAATGTCGTATGTTCTAATTCATTTTGCCACCAAAAGAATAAAATGCATAAAAAATAAAGTGCCGAATCACCAGGCTAGGAAAACGTCCGAGACAAAATTAATGATCAGTTCTGGCACTCTGTCTTTCACATCTGCTGCGATCCAAACCCAAAATTCTGAACCAATCATAGTAATTAACAAAGTTCCAGGGAGGAGGGTGTATAAAAAGTCGACAGTACGTCATTACAATCGTCGCAAAGAATATGAAAAGAGCAAAAAAGTAACACATCAGAAGTGAACTCCGCCTGGTGAAAACAAGTGTCACAGATCAAAATACAACAGCGGCGTTGTCAGGCAGTTGCAGCAACAGTCCGAAGTCCGCCCATCAAGTGGCAAGTGCCCGGAATTACAAGCCTGCCGGAATTAATGAGTTCCCAAAGCACTACAACTCCATCACTGCAGTTCGTGTCGACCGGCACTTGGGTGCTCTCCTTCAAATAGTCGTCAGTCATGAAACACCATTTCGTCAGGCCTCTTTTTTTCTTCTCTCGCCTGCACCCCCTCTTTTTTTTTATTATTTCTTCTACTGCTTCGGCAATTATAACAGAAGCCTAGGAAGAGTCCGGCGATGAAAGTCTGGCACGCGATCCCGAATGGTTCGGGTCCGGCATAACTCGTTGACGTACCAATATTAATGGAAGGTGATGCACTTGCCGGGATTTTATTGGATGTTAAAGAGAGTTAGTTCTCGGCGGTGGGCAAATGACATCCCGGAACGCTTAATTGGATGTTAGCAAGTGCTGAAATCAATTAGTGTCCCATTTCAATCAATGGACTCGCTCGGTGCTAATAAATGATAGCAACCGCCCGCCTGTGATTTGTAGTCCAGTTGCCGCTTTTCATTGATTTGAGAGGAGTCCGTATTCGACGCTAACGAGGAACAGACGCAATGCTAATGAGGACATAAAGTGTGCTGTCCAAATTAATCATTCAGCATGCGATTCCCGTTCCGATCTCTCCCTAGTCTCCTTTAGATGGTACGAATCTGGCCGTTTAATTATTTTGTTTTGATTTTTCAGAGGAGTGTGTAATGACAATATTTTATTGCAGTAATGAAGTCTTCTGTAATTAGGCACTGATTAGTTTTGCATTTTGCTAATAATTAGTCTTCAGGAAAGATTGTACCAAAAAAGATGAATTCTGAAACATAAACTGATAGGGAGGATGGGTTTGTTCATTTATATGGTTTATCGGCTTCATATCCATATTTGGGCATGGTTCTCCAAGCGTATTGTGTATTAATTAAAAAATTGTTCAAAAGCAAACAAGTTCTAAACATAAGTATACTAACCAACTGTTTTCAAAAAGTTAAGAATATTCTGGTTATATTTTTCACCCGCCAAGTTTTGTAGAGTTAATGATAAGGAATGAAAACAATATGAGTTAAAACATGGGCACCCGATAAAAATGTGCTTGATAATAAATATGCTTACCACACTGGCACCCCTTCGCAAAAAATGATATACCTATATTACATGAAGCGGTAGTCCTATACGGAGGTGGGTCAACTTGACATCAACCTCTCGTTATAATTATGTTAAGTCGACTAAAGCTAAATATGATCAATATATAGAAATACAGTTCAGCTTTTGAAAAAACAATAATTGATATTCTAAATAATAAAATTTTATATTTAAAATGAAAATTATTTAATACCTTAGAAATTTGCCTATAACCGTAAAACGTATAACATTCGCTAATTACTTGAACAGATACTGCTTCCTCTAAATTATCGACAATTTATCATTAAATATTTCCATTTGCAGGCGGTTTTAATGAAAAGATAACCTTGATGTTTACAAATAAAACATGAAACTTTTAACCCAATTATGCTTAGCAGAAAATTGGAAATATTTGGTTTTTGTATAAAGAACTGCATACGAAGAAATTATGAATTTTTATGGCATAAGAGCTAAACATCGTTATATTGTTCCAAACATATGGTAATATTGATTATCTACTCTGAAACTGCTATTTTGTATTATAAACGATTATAAATTCTTTATAATCATTTATACGATAATAAATTTTAAAAATAGAAAGATTTTGTAAACAGTCGCGTACTATAATACTTGCGGAATGAAACACAGTCGTATACGCAATAAGAAAACATGTATGTATATTATAAATATACATTCAGAAAAAAATGTTATTCCTTCGAACATACCTAATGTTGTGTTTATATGATTTTTTTTCCTACAAATTATGCATCTCAATACAAATTTCGTAATTTATTATCCGATAAAAAAGCATTAATGATATTAAATTAACGGCTTGGGAAAAATTTAAGAAATTAACTTATTTGTTTTTATAGATTTATTTATGAATGTTTCATCTGTAATTCATTTGTTCCCTTCTTCCTTAAGCCATTCAACTTGTAAGAAACAAATGCAATTCTTTTTCCACCCCTGTTACAAAAAAGAAAAAGTACAAGCATTACATAGATTAATCATCTTCCAAAATACTGAACTTGTACAAAATGCATATTAATTAAGAAGTAAAACAATTTGATCCAGAATCTGTATCTATCTTTCAACTTCATACTAAAAACTTGTTTATTTCATTATATCTCATTACGATTACATCTTCCGGTAAGCAACAAAGCCCCGATTATGTGAATCAATCAATTGAAGACTTTGTTAACCGAATCTTTCAAGAAAATCGGATCATATCTTACTTTACCAATTGAGCCAGTTTTTGAAACTGTAAACAGAAATATCAGGAGATAATCTTTCATAATCAAGAATTTAATTAACATTAAATACACTGAGATTTCACCGGTACATTAGATAGCCATTGGGAAATGTTCATTTGAGTGCTCACGGTAAGTTGAGAGTTAAAAAAAGAGCAACGAATAATGTCAAATGTTTAAGCATTTCAATTTTGTAATAAACAAATCCATGCTTTTTTTTTTCTTTTTAGGAATTGATATTATAAATGGGAAAATGTTTTGTTACAATGAAGATAAAAATATTCTTTTGATATCTCTGGAGGAATTAACAAAGAAAACGACGAAAATAAGTAACATTTACTTATTTTCATTATTATTCCTCTTAACATCTTATCAGAAATTAATAAATTTTAACGGTTTTTCTAGTGTACCATGTGCTTTTGTATTCATTCTAGTAATTTAGTAAAAGAATTAATCCGATGTATCAAACAAACTCGTTCTATAACACGTGATTCAATGTGCAGATTCTCAATACTAAGAACTGACAACTTCATTTATTTGATAAAAGTTTCAAAACAGGCACATAAGTAATCTGATATATCTTAAAAAGGTTTTAATATGTGTAGTATTTGGAGACTTATTTTTATAATTTTTTTTACAAAAAGGGTCAGCCTCATTGAAAGAAAAGAAAACATGATTTAAAATTTTCGTCTTTTTTTGTCTAGTTTATTATTTTCCGACACTATTACTTCTGATAATCGACCTTTTATTCAATTCAGATAATATACTTAAAAATGAATTCATTGTTTAAATAAAAGAATAAAAATGTTTTATTATGTGTAGTACTTACTGACATATTTTTGAAAAGAAAAGTGCCACATCTTATTGAAAGAAAAGAAAAAGTTATATAAAATTTTATCTTTTTAACGAATACACTATTTTTCGAAAACATTACGAGAAAGCCACTTCTGAGAACGAGCATTTTATTCAATACAGATTATGTATTTAAAAATAAATTCAAAATGTTATTGGAATAAAATTATTTACATGCAATACTACAATTTTTTTAGTGTTACTGTAATCAAAACATGCTTCTGAAGACACAACATTTTACAAGTAATAAAAATAAAGAAAAATTTTATTACTAAAAACAACAGTTCCTGAAATGACATAGTATTAGAAATTTCAAAATTACTAACTCCCATTCGTGAATATATAGAGAAGGCATGAAGAAAACGGTAACCCAGTACTGTCATTAATTTTGTTCCCGGCAAAGCAGTCTGTATTGGTGATGCAGCAAAATTCGACCTTGGCCCATATCCGTTCTAAGTCCCGTAGAAATAAATTGCTTAGAATAACTATTATTATTCGCTGTAATGAAAGCAAATAGAAAAAAAAGGTCATTATTCCCAGAGTTCACCGAAATTATTTTCCCATCTCTTGTATTCCAATGTTCTGAGCAATTTTATGCAATTGTACGCATATATTGTATGTAAATACGAAATTGCATACATAAAAACAGTTCCCAAGATCAAAGCCTTAATCAAGATACTTATTAAAAACATTGTTTCTGTCGATACATTGTTTCTTTTCATTATGATTGATGAATTTAAGAGTGATAACTGTTTTGTTCCTTTATCGAATACAATGTAGTTGGATTCTAGATTGCTATTGAAATGAATGCATTTTTTATACCTCATTTAGAGGAGAAACTAATACCATTGAATGAAAGTGAATATTTAGATACAAACACTATGGCAAAAGGGTTAGAGAAAGGTTTTTTTATTCACTACCATTTCTTTGTTTGTATGCATTAATGACTCGCGAAATTTTTTTAAAATTTTTACCTGATAAACCTTATTGTTATTAATACCCAAATTTCGATGTTCGACTGGCAAAATGTATAAATAAATTACTGCAAGAAGATTTTTAACTTGTCCTAAAAAATTGACTTTAAAATGGTAATGATAATGCTAACAATAAAAATTTCACTGAAAAATTTGAAGGAATTTTTTTCATACATTCTATTTTTATTTATTTGGTAATAATGATGAGTCACATTATTTCGATTTTTATTATATTCTGATTATATTATACTTGATGTGTTTTTTTGACATTGTTTTTTTTAACTTATTTATGTGGAAATAATAATCAGTCCGATTATTTTTATTTTTTTATTATGGTTATTAATATATTATAATTCATGTAAAAAATATAAAAATAGCATTGTTTAATTTTATATATATCAATTGCCCATTAATACTATTTCAATATTTTGGAAAAAAAAAGTTTAAATCGTTTCTGGTTATTATGAATAAAAGTTTTATTGGAAGGCGTTAGGGCAAAAACAATGTTATTAATCACCTTTTATTTGTTGAACTGAAATCTACTGCATCAAATATTAGACAACATTAGAATAATTCCCTTTCCTTCTGTTCGAGAGCTCATGTATAAAAACAGTTCTTGAAAGTTTTTTTTGACAAGTCTGATAAAAATACAAGCCTAAATTCTATCGTTCGGATTTGTTCCAATTATTTTTTCCATCTTATTCCGTATGTATTGATTTTGCGCAATTTCATATTATTTTATTCTTAATCATATTGTAAAGAGCACAAACACACACAAAATTCGTGACACTCAATATTTGAGTATTTAAGAGCAATAATTTAAAAAATGAAAATTATTTTTTAATTTATTTCAAACTATTAAGAAATTTTTTTTAATTACAAAAAAAAAATAAACATAAACTTGATTTTACCAGAAATAATAATTTAAAAAAAGCCTTAAAAGGATTTTGTATAATAACATGCTCATTTAATGAATAAACTTGATTTTGAAATGCTCTTTTTCATTATGTACATACAGCTGTACAAATAATTACATGCCATGTTAGGCAGCACATAGAAAGTTTTGGACGATTTTTTTATTATGCATGTCACATCACGCAGTTTGTAAAGAAGAAGTGTCTAAAGTATAAACTTTATCATACACATTAAAACATGTTTTAGAAATAAATGTCCACAAATCGCAGTTAAAATAACATCGAATTAGGAAACCGATTTGTTTGTATATAAATGCAATACAAAATTTCGACGGTTCAAGTTTTCCCTCGTCAATGAATACGTTAAAAATTCTGAAAGAGGATAGGAATAATTATCTCGACACGGACTTTTTCTTCTTCATGAAATAGTTTGTCGGCTGGAAGTGGTTATAAACATTAGCTTGTTTGCTGTATTATGAAAACATTCACAAAAAAGGAGCTAAACATTCATAACCAAAAATTGTTTCCATTTTTTTTTTTTTTGAGAAAACATTTTTTGTAAATTTATAATTTGATCGGAAGTTTGCAAAAAAGAGTGATAATTATGTGGAATAATTAATAGCATTTTATTTTGTAATAAAAACAATAATTTTGCAAATACAACTACTAAAAAATTTATATTGACAAAAATAATTAACTATTCAGATATGTCCACAGCACACATCTGTTATTCGTATTCTATTCTAGGAATTCGTAGTGTGTATGATTCGTATTCTATTCTGCTTCGTATTCTATTGCTAGGAATTGCTTTTGTTAATTAATTTTTGTGCAATTTAACTTATTTAAAGAATAACTCTTATCAAACAATCATCTTTAAAGAGATGGAAAAGTCCCCAGAAGTTATATCATTTGATGATATATGTATAGAAATCTTTGTTCAAAGTTTTTCATAATATTTAGCTTAAGAATTACCCATTATTTTAAAAATTCAATGTCTGTATTTCACATTGTTCAGAGCATTAGATAAAATTTGGTTTAATGCTTATTCATTATTTTTTAAAAAAAGTATGGCTGAACTGAATGTCTATATTTTACATTCTCTAATTAATTATTTTCTTTTTCTTTTAGAGACAACAGACAATGGTATGCCTCGTCGACTGAGGACAGCTTACACAAATACGCAACTCCTGGAACTTGAAAAAGAGTTTCACTTCAACAAATACCTATGTCGTCCCCGTAGGATCGAAATCGCTGCTTCTCTTGATCTTACAGAACGCCAAGTCAAAGTATGGTTCCAGAACAGACGTATGAAACACAAGCGCCAGACTCTGGTTCCAAAAGGTGAGGATGACAAAGATGGACACGATCGAAACCTGGATAGTGGAAGCGATATAGCAACAGGTGGCGACAGCAACGAACCAGATTTGGACAGTGATCATGGAATGCCATCAAGAACACCTGATAATTCAAATACATCGAAAGATATTCTTAATTTGGATAGCGACGCTGGTGAATCTTGCTGTGCACCATCACCGGCTAAGTCGGACGCAATTAGCACACAAGACAGTGAACAGCCATTGACTGCTTTGAAATCGCCTTCTGTTCTTTCCAGTGTTGTTGCATGTCCAGCAATGTCTCCTTCCACTTTGACTGTGGAGAGGAGATCAACACCCAACAAACAGCAATGCGATAACAGCAGCCTATCTGTTGATGAGAATCGTTTGCCACCTGTTGTTGCAAACACCATGAATGTACCTATGAGTCATAGTACAGTTTGTGATAGTATTTCCCCACAGACACCTGTAACCAGAGTACTTTGTGGATACAATACGAATACTACAGAACCAGCTCCAGCTAAGCTGCCTCCTCAGCGACCGCTGGATTCGAGAGTTCCACCTAACCCAGTTGTATTTCCGACCACTACACTCACTAAACCATCCAGTGTTCCTTATTCCACATTGTCTCAAGAAAATTGCACTAATAATCAGGTAACTCCGTCTCCCAATCAACAAAGGCCTCGAATGTATCCTGGGCCTTATCCACCTGATCCGGGTATAGGTGTTTATACTCCTACTGGTCCAGTGGCTACATCGCCACATAATGGACCGACATTTTGCTATCGTACACCTCCACCACAGAATCACCATTCTCAACCATTGCAAAATCCCCCAGTAGAAAGTTCTTCTTATAGTTCCCATATACAGCAGAGGTCTTACAAAAGTCAACATCAGAACAGTATGCCTTACTATCCCAGTTCGGGAGGACAGTCGACTGTTCGGCAGAATTCGAATCCTCAGCATCTTCCAAATCCATGCAACACTCATCCGAGCAACGTGTATAATGTCCAGGCACGCAATCCTCAGCTTCCTCAGGATCAAACTATGATGGCTCAACATCAGCATTATCCTCAAAGGAATTCTGTGCAGCATAATCATCAAAACAGCTATGTTTACAGCAATGAGTCGAATAACTCGACTTATAATGTTTCTGAGTATAGTCAAGCCAGAGGATATGAAGCCTATCCGCAACAACAACAGACGCAACAAAACATTGGAATGAGCAATGATTACATGAACAGTGTGCCCATGGGCAACCCAGTCCGAAACAACATTGGTGCCAATGGGTACTGTTATCCTGCATACAGAAACGAAGGATACAATGATGGCACCGTTATGATGCCGCAGCAGCAGGATATGCAAGGAATGTTTTATGATATGAATAGTGCAAACACGGAGGAATCCAGCCATTCTTATATGTCTCAACAACCCAAAACGAACATGTCACAAGACTCTGGGTATTATGAACTTCCTAATTCAGTTCAAGAAGGTGCCACCATTCCAGACTTCGTCGAACCCCAAGAAAGGTTCAGTAATCAGACGGACGATTTTAATTATAACTGTTTCAACGAATCAGACTGCTATTCAACGAATACAACTTGTAGCACAAACGATTTTAATTTTTTGAACATAGCCAACGATTACTGTAGTCCAGAATACTATCAACTAAGCTGATAAGTTTTTAAAATTTTGTTTGGAAACGGCTAAAAACACCTGCATGCAAATTACGCTATTAAAGGGCATCTCTTTTGATATGAGGGAATATATATATTTGCTTACAATAAATATAAGCAAGCGTATTTTAAAAGATTTTAGAAATTATTTATTCATAATTGATGATGAAACTTTAAAAGAGAAACATGAAATACCCTTATTCAAATTTTGTGATTAAAAATGCAGAAGCAAGAGATGTTATCCTCTTCTCTAGAGTCTCTAGAGGACCTCAAATCTATTCCACGTACACAACAATGCTCACAGTGAAACTGCAGCATTAGTTAGAAACATATATCAAGGCAATTTCGGGCCTGTGGCCTTGCGTTACCAAAGTTGCCTTTGCCACATGCAACAGTTCTTTATTTCTTTAAGTACCAAAAAAAAGTATATAGGCATAAATTATCGTTTTTTGTGATATTAAAATAATCGTTCGTTACATACATACTATTTTGAATAAAATGCGCTTAAGTTATGTCAAAAATCAAATGCTAATTTAAAAAATATGGCATAGCGAACAGGATATTTATTAAATATTTAATTGTTAATCATATTTTATAAATGAAAAAATATGTAGCATCATACGGAACTCTTTCAGTTTTTGAAAAAAAAATTGATTACTCAATATAAAATAAAGTATATAGATTTATTTAATACCAAATGAAAAGGAATGGTACAAAATGGCGAAAAAAAATTCTGTGTGCAAATTTTGTCATCTGTAATTTTACAGCTCAGATCGAGAATATATATAATAAACATATTTGTTTTTATTTGTGGGTTGTTTTTAGCCAAATATTGTAAATTGTAACTCTTTGTAGTTTGTAAATAAATTGTTGGAATTTGTACAGGAAATTTAAACAAGGGCAGCAAGTATTGCGAGGCTGCTTTCTGTTGTAATTGTGCAAACCTGTAAAGATAAAGAAAAATGTTTGTGACTGTATTATCTATGCTCTTTCTTTGTGCATTGTGAATTTCTTATTTTTTTTATATTTGCGAAAAGAGGAGAAAATGTGACACAATTTTTCTATATCTTATTAACTATACAAATAAAATAAAATTATTTTGAAAAAATTACCATACACTTACACTTACCTCCTAGTGAATCAGTTTGTGATTCAATTTTACAAAATTAATGCTTTGGGATATTTATGATTTTCTTTAAGATACCAAAATCTAACTTAATGGAAATTAGTAAAAATATTTTCTCACTAAAAGTAATGAATTTGAATGAAATTTCATTTCCTTCATTATTTAATTCTTGGTTAATTATAACCAACTACTGTCAATAACAACTAGTTGGCACATGTGAATGACATAGCATGAGTTTCTATGTGCTTAAGAGGCATATAAACAATTTAATGAGATTCAAATATGTATTAAATAAGATGTTTCATTCCATGAAATATCTATTATTAACGTTGAATAAATTCAGACGACACATGCCTCTAATTTTTTGATAATTATATTTAGGGTTAAGTTTTAATTTAATAATAATAAACCTCATTGCTTGCATAGTATTTTAAAAATTCGAAACGTTAATGACTACCGTTTTAAAAAATTTTATTGGGTTTTATACGTACAAGTACGCATATAATTAAAACGAGACAAAAACGAAAATTTGTATTGCAGATTTATTTAGCTTCTCACGCGATGTAAATTTTTTCTTTATACTAGATGAATACAACTACAGCAATAAATAATAAAAGTGTTTAAAAAATCTTTTATAACTTAAAACTAGGAAATATTTTTTTCTTTACAAATTTATTTATGAAATGCGTGAAAATTAAAACATTAAAAATTTTACGTTGAAAAAGTTTGGTATGAAAGGTATCAAAAGAAACTATTTATCATACATTGCATAAAGTTGGACAAGAAAGTATTTGAAATTGCTAATCCATACCGATTCCTCTAATATTCGCAAAACATTCATGCCTAACAAGAATCTGTTTGTAAGGTACCAGATTTTTTAAGAATTTTTTTGGTATATCGAATTTTCAAAAAACTCGTTCTGAAAGGCTTGAAAAAATATCAATCAGAATAGTCAAATATTTTATTAGGAGATTATTTTCTTTAAACTGGTGATAAATTTTCTTGAAATTAATAATATTGCAAAAAGCAAGTGTTCCAGCCATGATCAAATGTATAGCTCGAGGTATTTTCACTTCCAAATAAATAGTTGTCTATAAATTATTGAAATCTTGAAAACACTTCCATAATAGTATATGTTAGAGACAAATTTGATATAGTATATGTTGCAAAATTAGTATATGTTATAAAGCATGCTAATGGTTACATCGAATGTGATTTTTTTTTTTCAAAAAAAGTCGATTTATGATAAGACAAACAGCAAGTTACTCACTTTAATGTAATTGCATATATAGATATTAAAAACCTTTTAAAATGCTCTTTTATATAATTAAAAATGTATTTAAAAAATAAGAAATGGATATAATTTAAAATTCATGAATATAAATACGTAATCTAAAGTCATGAATATAAATACGTATTTTAAAGTCATGGATATAAATACATAATTGAAGGTTCTGATGATGAATGCAAAATGGAAATTTCAATCACAATCATAATATATTCTATTTGTTACGAATGCTTATAATTATTTTCATGCGATTTTCTATACATAAAAAGAGAACAAATACGTGCAGTTAGAGATATAGAATAGAAGATATAAAGACATAATTAACAAATAAAATTAGAATATGTAATTGTTTCAAGAATATAATTTAAAGCATTTCCGGCCTCTGATATTCAACAATAAATTTTAAGACAATACCTTCGTTATATTAAGTATATATGGGATGATTCTTCTAATTCATAAAAATTATCAAAATAGATATATTAAATGATATAATAAACTTTCAATCTTCCTCTCTGCAGCAGCCATTAGGTCATCAGGCACCATTAGGCTCTTTGGTACATAAGAATATGATGGATTTAAGCTCATTTTATTAATTTTACATGTTTGTATTATCTAATGTATTATGCGCATTTCAATAGGTATTTTTAGTCAAAAAAGAAACTATACAAAGCGAAAATATTGTTATCATAAAATAATTCGGTATAAGATTTTGAAGATTCTTTATTTTAAGAACCCCCTAAAACTGAAAAGAACATTTTTGGAGTCACTTGGTTTTTTGTATGATGAGATTGGCTTTTTGTATGATGATTTCTACCAACAATAATCTCGAAATTTGGTAATTGGTCTTCCATTAGCTTCGAAAATTGTTTTGAAATATTAGAAAAAATATGTTGATGATATGCTTGTTGTTCAGTTCTTCCAAATCTATTAAAAATGGTAATTAAAAAACACAAATAGACGGACAAATGGAGTTGAATATAAAGAAATCAGTTTACATAATTATCCAACGAGTCTGTAATGCTTGGCAGAGATTTAAGATACCCTGGCCAATACAGAATTCCAACCTCATTTTTTAGCATTTTGCAACTCAAATAGGTACGAATGAAGTTGAATATGATCTAATTATGGGATCTTAAATTTCATAATTTATTAACATTTTTTATGCTGCATTATATAAAAATCAATGAATTGCGATTTCATAATGCTGATTAAATATATTCTCCTTCGAAAGATAACTGAAAGCTATTTTTATTATATTATTTCAACTTTTTTTTGCATTCGGAATTTTTTTTCTCTGTTTGTACAGCATTATTAATTCCATTCCGTGTACCTTCATTTTAGTGAGGGGTTATATCAAAGATCGATAAACTGTAAATTTTATTATGCTGATTCCTTATATTATCCCTTTACAAGATGATATAAAGCTGTTTTTGTTATCTCCTTCCTACTTTTTTTTGTTTGGATTTGGCAGCATTATTCATTTTAATCCGATTTTACTGAGGTGTTTTCATTGTTTTTGTTGCTGGATTTTTTTAATGCTCTAACAATTTTTTTTTTATTCATAGAAATTTAATTCTTTATTGTTTATTTTAATGTTACAATATATTAATATGTAAAATGCGCCATAAATTACTGATTTTTTTTTTCTATTTCTTAAGAACTTTGGCCACTTGAAAGAAATTTTCTATTACAACTTTTGCACAATTAAACTGTGAGAAACATTTAAGATGTTAACAAAATAATTTTCCATTTATTTGGGCTCCTTTTCGAGCATCATTGAAGTTGTAAATCTAAATCAACCTTCAGACAAAATCTGTGGAAAAATATACTATTTATTACCCCATTTATCTAATTACTTGTATATGAATACGATAATTTAAAAACTTAAACGAATGTGATTTCCTTTTTGGTTTTGAACAAACATTAATTTATATTTATATCAAAATCATCAGATCTATCTTGTGCGATATCTTATTGAAACTCTGATATTTATTATTTTCCGATTATTATTCAACAAAATAATAACTGTTTATAATTTAACAGTTTTCAAATTGCATTGGTACGCTTTCCCAAACCAAGCAACATCTAGATGTTTTATTGCATATCCACTTATTTTACATTATTCATCAAATATTTAATTATTCCTCTTACACTGAACTCCGATTTCACCTAATTTTGTCACATATTTCTTGAAGTGAGGTTCCTGATATTGATATTTTCGTATTAACACTAAGTTTCTGTCCTAATTTTCATTTCAATAATAATTTTCTTAGAGTCCATATATTCTTTGTATATCTTGAATCTTGTCTATCGTATATCTTGAATATCTATTAATAGATGAATCAACAAATTGAGACATTAGCTTCAAATAATTCAGACAAAAGACATGTTTGTTTTTTTATTTGTATTACTTTCAGTTACAAAGTAAATCAACATTTTAAAGCAGATCCTATTTAAATTCATGAAATTATATTTAGCTTTATTTAAAACAAGCAATATTTCTTTCTTTATTTCTTAATAGTATTCATTTGGCTATCTGATGTTCTTGCATATTTGATTCACAGCTTTATTGAGGAGTGGAAAAATAATAAAACAGAAAAGGGGTGAATCCTTTTTCGTGCTAGAAAGCGATATAATAATGATTTATAATAATTATTTTTTAATTAAGACCCAGTAAGTGCCAGCTAACCGGGCAATATATATATAAAAAAAGAATATGAGTCCAACCTTTGTGTGTGCTTCCAAACAGCTTCATTTAAAACCTACCACATTGGCATATGTCTCAAGTTAGTCTAAAAGTCGGACGATTCCCTCAAAGCAAAATAAAAATTAGGGCTAGTTCCCTATAGAAGTCTTTCAATGAGGAAACGCATTCGAATCTTTCAGCCAAGCTGGATTTCTCTCTTAAGTTCTACAAAAATTTGAATTAACAGAAGATGCCATGCTCTTCCTTTAACACGGATTTTGTGCACATACCATAAAACAAAGGGGATTAGAAAATCCTTTCCCCTATTTGAATAAAAAATATTTAATAAATGAGGCTTCATTTGAAGGCCGGAGATAGCAGCGACGAGAATCAAATCCATGCAAATACTTCTCTTATTAGGACTTCCGGGGGGGGGGCATTAATTTTTCAGTAGAGAAAATGCACCTCCTGGATAATTCATTCCTCTGACTATTTAAATGCTGTAGGAGGGGAGTTATAAATACCATCCCCGTGTTTTAAGCCAATAAATATTTTTCCTCGATGAATGAGCCGTGGGCTTGCGCAATGACTTTCATACTACCTGAGTACATCACAGGCTGACAGTCTTCTGAACAACCTGCAATTTAAGTCCAAGTCGGTCTAGAATCACTGCTACAAAAGTACAGTTATGATTAATTAATAACAATGAAAATTTCTTTGTCTATATTTCACATTTACAATATCTGGACACGGCTAATTTCACAACTATTGCTCACAATTATGCATAAAACTAAGCACGTATATTTAATGATCTGCGTTCGGACAGTATATGAGCACAATTGTTTAGACTTCTTTATATATGCAGGTATGCAGTCTGCATTGTGACAGAGCATGCATTGGTATAGTAGAAATTTTAACACATCTATATTTGCAGGAATTACACATATTTTTTTTTTCATTCATAGTTTAAACGTTTTATCGCAAAAGAGGCGAGAAGTTCAGAACTATTTTAAGAATACATTGAAGGATATATGGCCTCAAAAACTCTTAAAAAGCAAATCAGACACCATAAAATCAACAATAGCTGTGACAAACAATCATCTGTGGTTTATTTGATAGTTTCCAGTCATACGTTACTACAATTTTATGTTTTGTTTTCGGGGTTTTAACTCTCCTAAAGCCTTATGCGATTTTTTGATTTGCCCTACTTATACCCAATTAGGTGTTGGATTATTGTGGCAATGGATTTTGGGTCGGTACCCTTCTAACCATAAGTTGCAATTTCTACTTCTTTTTTTCTACTTTTTTCTTTTTAATGTAGATTTACAAAATGCGATTGATAATAACAATTTTTAATCTAATGCAATACGTTCTTTTTTTTTTTTTTTTTTTTTTGGTTTGGCCATCAAGAATGCTCATCCCCTTATAAATAAATAAATAAATCCCGAATTAATTTACCAGCAACTTTTTTATTCTAATTCTGCAACATTAGATAAGCTTTGTTGCAGAAACTTTTCAGCGGGAATTTCGAACAAGAACCTTAATAAATTAAAATAAACTAATCAGTTTGAATAATAGTTTAATAATTTTATTTCGTTCTACAGAAGTTTTTTTATTGTTTGTTGATGGAATTGCATTCATCGTATTCTTGTGAATATTGTCCAGAAAAATTGCCAGATTATGAATATGTATGCAAGGATAAAATGCTACTTTTAAATATGCTCCGGAAAGAAGGAGTTAAAGCAGTGTTATTAAAAATACTTTGAAAGTATAATGATGTCTATTTACTTGGTTATAGCATTTTATTTTATTAAAATCTGTATGAAAGTTACAAATGAAGAGACAACTATTTTATATATCATCCGATTCCTCGAATAGAATATGCTTGTGCAAAGTACCAATAGCCAAAATACAACTATGACCATGGAACTAATTTTCCAAGGAGGACATGCGATTGAAATAATTGAATAAATGTAAACTCGTGTCTTTCTGTTTAAATACATTTCTATATCTTTTAAAATATCTCTATATTACTGGAATATTTTGCATTTAAAATATGCCTTTTATTATCAGTTTTGGATTTGTCATCCTTGTTTTAATGAAATTGATTGCTCATGTTAATAAAATAATTTTAATGTCCTTTTAAACTGAACAAGAGCGAAAAAATTATGAAAATTTTCTAGCTGAACGGATTTCTAAATTATTTCAAATTGATGCAACATTATATAAGAAATCCGAAGTTGATTAAAGCAAAAGAACATTATTCAATATTTTATTAATTTTTAATATCAACTTTCTTTTTTCACCATATCAGCTAATTTAAAATACAAGATGATAAAAAAGCATATTTATTTCATACAATCTGAGAAAATAATGCTTTAAAAAAAAAATATTGCGTGAAAATAAATTTGAGAGTAAAAATAAACAGCGATAAAATAAATAAAAACTGCCATTTTCTTAATATGTAATGGAACTTTACTCACGAAAATTCCAACATATAAATAAATATATGCATGCATACATGTGAGTGTATTCTTAAGCGTTACTTAATTTTTTTTTTTATCCTGTCCAAAATATTTTAAGTAAAATTCTCTCCGGGAAAAAAACCCGTCAAATAATCCTATTGCCATTTCTTTTTGCTTTCGCCGTGAAATATAAGCAAATCTCTCCTCAAAAATCCATGACTCAGATTTGCAAAATGTATATCGCTAACCTTACCTTGGCGAAAATTAAATACATAGGTCTGAAAAAATCGACAAATAAACGCCAAAAAAAGGCTGATATGGCGGTTTAAATAAACTTTCTGAGGTATGTGTGTTTTGCTGAAAAAGAAAAATTATATATTTTTCCCACACACAGCAAGCAAAATGTCGGAAATATTTTATTTTCGGCCGACCGTGGAAATCTATCGAAAACTGTCGTACCGTAATGCTTCTTCCGACATTATGCATTTTTACCTCCCCCCCCCCCTTCCAGCTCTTTCTCATTTTTTTTTTCGTTCCTTCCTTACTTACTTTCCAGATCGATGATGGCAACCCACCCCTTCGAAAAAAAAGGAGGGAATTCAACTACACAAGAGGTAAAAGCAAAGGTGGGTGGTTGAGGGGGGATAAGAAAAAAAAAAGAAAGAAAAAGCATGAGAGAGGAAAAAAGTAGGAAAAAAAGCAGGAAAGAAAGAAAAACAATTCCAGAACCAATGACAACGTTAGCTCCAAACCGTTCCACCTTCCTAGTCTCTATCCCTGCCTCCCCCCTCCTAGGTTCGGGCGTCAGCTTGTTAGAGACATTTTTCTTAGAAAATGGCTGAGGCATGCATTGGAAGGGGGAGGAGGGGGGTCGACAGAGTGTGTGTGTCCATAATTACAGTTCGCTGATGGCGCCTTCAAAAAATCCACCCTCCGAGGATGAGGAAGGTTCGCTTTCCTTTTTCTTTTCTGCAAGTAACCAAGACGCAGGAAAAGACGCACGGAAATATGCAATTGTTTGGTAAATATGCATTCGTTGTAGATAATAAGTTATGCGGTTGGTTTACGTGTTGACATGCAACATGTGGTATATGGTGGATTTTCCGAAAGCTGCCTTATTGAAGAGGGGAAGGGGGGATTTTCTTTGTGGAAGATTTAGTTGATGAGTGGATTATGAGTGAAGTCGCTGTTGATTGTTATATCATTTATTTTATTAATAAAATTCTCCAATTTCAGAACGCTGTCTTGAAGGGAGCTCATTCATGAAAAATTTAGTTGATGAGCGAAATGATGAAAAATTTAGTTGATGATATGTAGAATCTAATTGTTATATTTATTTTATTAACAAAATCATTTACGTTAACTTGAATAACATTATCATATTATAAGCATATACAATTGATTTATTTTTACACGTTTAAAGTCAGCATAATATTGGAGAGTCTTCAGTAAAGTAAAGAAATTTTCTATAAATAAATTTAACAATATCTTAAATAAAGGACTTTTTAAAAAAAAAAAAAGCTTCACTAATAGTTTGATTATAATTAATTTGTTCTTTGCTACCTTAATATGAGGGGAGTAATATAACCCTTAACTGTCAGGCTTGTGCGTCATGCTTGTGTCTCTAAATTCTTAAAATATTCTGAGGATTTTTTGATGAATTCTGAGGATTTTTTGATGAATCAGTATCTTATGAAACACACAAAAGCGAAAGATGTCCTCCAATTATGTAACAAAAATGGTTAAATGATTAAGAATCTTTAAAGAACAAAATAAAATTAATTTTAGCAAAATGAAAGGCTATTAATTCTTATATCATTTATTTGATGAATAAAATCATTTATCATGGTTATGATAGAAATTTGTTTTGTTTCGTATCAAGTCATCGTGATATATGAATATCTTCTGAATGTCTTCAAATAAATAAGACAATCGGCCAATAAATTTGTCATTACAATATTCATGATCATTTATTTTTATACAATAATAAAGAAAATCTAGAGAGAATTCTCTGCAAATTCCCTTTTTAACACTTGATAATTATTTGATAAATTGTTAACTTGATAATAATTAATTTCCAATTAGTTTAGCAGCGACAAAGCTGCTTAAAGTATTATAAAAATTCGTTTAATTTTATGCAGATCTGAAGCTGTTAACTTTGATATTGCATGCTTAAAAAATAAAATTATCATAATTACATATAGCAAAAAATTTGCTCGTTTTGATTTTTTTTTTTTTTTTTTTACAAATTAATAGCATATTTGTAAGTAAGTAGTAACTATAATTTAATTACAAATTATACTTTGTAAGTATAATTTGTAAGTAGCATATTTTTAATAGCATATTAATAGCATTTTTTTTTTTTTTTTTACAAATTAATAGCATATTTGAAAACATTCTGAACGCTTTCATATTTACAACTACTTTTCTAAAATCTGTTTAAAAATTACGAAAAGATTTATTTAAAAAATAAATCTGTTAAATATAAAAATAAGTCTAAATTAATTCATTAAAAAAGTAATTTAATTTTAAAATTTTTTTCCATAGATGTAGCGGTACAATCAATGAAGGTTATCGAATTAAAAATAATGGGTAATAAAATAAACTAATAAATTTGATAAAAACAATGGGTAAAATTGTGAATAATGGAATTCAAATCATTAATAAGAAGATTTTTTGTAAGATCAGTTCCACAAGTAAGTCATTATAATTATGCATCTGGTGGTTGTTAAACCAATTATTGTGTTTCATTCCAGTTTTTGTCTGATTATTTCTTTTCTTTTAAAATCTTATTTCTTGAATAGAATGAAATTTTTGGTGACAAGGCTACCTTCTCTAGAAACCATCAAGGATGGCGGGGGGGGGCACCTCGTAATTGAGAATGAGATGTTTCCGGTATGATGGTTGGATTTTGCCACCCGGTGGGTACAATAAAGATGGGAGGGGGTCTTACTCCCCCATCGATGACGAGGCGTACTTTCTATGGGGAAGGTTGTACTGTGGCCGGCGATAGTCCTTAAGATTAAACCATAGAGGGTTGCTGTTGCGAAGCCCGATCATTCAGTATTGATTTCTGATTGTCTTCGGGTGGGATGGAGTGTCAGTAATATGGTTTACCTTCTCTAGAACATTTATAATAACATTCCGCAGATCCAATAGTCAGATATTCAATGCATCTGTGAAAAGATTCAATAAAGCAGTCTCCAATTCGAATGATGGTTTGAGTACGTTTGACTATCGCCATTCAACAATAATAAATGCGACTTCTGTGCCATGTTGCTAGCACTTTATATATAGATATTTTCTAATCTATGCAAAGGAATTAGTAATGCGAAATTCATCATTTCCATTTTTGCCTATGGAATTAAAATATAGTTTATATGACATGTTGCAGGTTAAAATAAAATGTTGTTATGTTGTCATAAATCGATAGTTATTTTATCGATTTCAGAATCACTATCTCAAATTGTAACTAAATGAATGAAATTTCATGTTCTAAATCGAAGTAATTCCGATTCTTTTCATAATATACAATGTGGCAATTAATTTTGGAAAAATTAAGTTTTAGATGTCTGTTTTACGGAATTGTCTCTCTTTCGGAAGGAATTTGAAACAATCATTATTTCGCAAGCACTTAAAATTATTGGAATTTCTTCACAATATACAAAGAGTCACATAAGGTATGCAGCTTTTAAAATTCACAGATTCGCATAGAATACGTTAAGAAGAGTTTTTTTTTAAAAAAAAAGAAGAAACAAGTGAAGATCTCAAATATAGCGTATAGTTTAATTGTTCACATATTATATATAAAAATAATTGTCTTAATGCGTTCATCCGATTCTGTAAATATTAAACGCTGCATACCTTGTGGGACACCCTATAAGAAGAAAGTTTCATATCTATGAGAATAATACAGAATTTCTTAGACAAATTTTTCCCTATACTGAAGCAACTTCCTGCATATTTTATGTTAATTATATGTTTGCAGATATTTTTTTTATTCATCTTTTATTCATTTGAAGATTAAAATTACTCTGCTACTGATTACTCTAGTTTCCAGTTTTTGATTCGTACATCATCAATACAAGATAGAATGTGTTCCAAAAAATAGCGAAAGGAATGTTGTATAAATAATAAAACTAGGGTTCTAATTAATTACTCAATCAGATGCAGAAGAAACAAATTTAGCTGTTGCGAATTAATGAGAACCAAACCATAATTTTTGCTTGAGTTAGGTATTGCTGTTAATTAACACTGCAAGAGAATCATTTTAAAAGTATTTATTATAGAAATATAAAACTATTTTTGTTTTTCATTTCAGATTGATGGCAATCTTGAGTTTTCACCACTTTAATTTCAGAGCCATTAAATGGGCACAATATCATTTGAGTCTCTAAATGGATTTTACATTTTATTTAACTAGGATAATTTTTCTTTCTATAATTACTCAAAATCAGTTGAAAAGTAAGTGTTTCGGGTTAAATCTTCTTTATACAAGATATTTATGCCTGCGTCCTCATAAAGGGATAGCGCGTCCTCCCCGTGATCTGGACGCCCCGGTTTGGGTATGGTTCTTCTGTGTTCTATCTGTGAGGTGTGTGAATGCCCCTCCCCCTACAAAAAGGGGTTGTGCGAACGAATGTGGAATATGAAGAAGCTAAATTGTACTCGTGGCTCTAGTCGGTGCTGTTGAAAAAACAAAACAGACTCACTCAACTTAAAATTCTGACAGATAATTTAATTATCAGTGAGTTCGTAAAGAGCCATTAAGTTACAATACAACAACATCTTTGAAGTCATTTTAAAGTTTTTTAAAATCAAAAAAGGCATTCCTCATATAGCCGGAGAAGTAACATGTATCCATAAAAATTAGCTTAATTAATTCAGACAGCTCTAAAAGACTGATTTAATTCAGCACACAAAATCTAGCTCCCATTGCTGAAAAATTAGGAAGTTACAAAATGTAAATCAAAAATAAAGGCGATCAACAAAAAAATCTTTTTAAAAATGTATGCAGTACGATAATAAAAACATAAGAGAAATGTCTAGTAGAGTCATCAATAAAGCTGGCGTAGATATTTGCCATCGAAACTATGAGCTTTCTTCGACTTGAAAAAGAGTTCTTCCAAAAACAGAAAAATTTATCCGATATTTCTTCGTTCCCCGGGTACACTTTTCAAATTTGTTTTACTATTCTTGTTTATTTTCTTCGTGATAGGAAATGTATCTCATCGATGCTTAAATTGAGAAAACTGGATGATAATACCAAATAATACATTTTTCAATTTAGTAAAAAAGAATTAAATTTCATTATTTACAGTAACAGAACACAAAATTTCTTCTGGATAATTTTGAAACAATTTTCATTTTTCTGACTAAAAGTGGAGTTTTCTGATATATATATCATTATAAATCATCATAAATTAGTAAAAATTATCATATATCAGTATAAATTACATAAATTAGTAAAAAGTAAAGTAAGTAAAGTAGTAGACAATTTTGAAGACAGTGAAGAGGCTTCCGATTTTTTGACATTTTAATCCATCCCGGGAAGGTATAATTTATTTACAAGACCATAAAAGGTCAGAAGGAAGAAATAAGTTTTCCGTGGTCTTGTATACTATATTTAGAAAGGGAAAATATTTTTGGCAGTGCTTATATACTATTAAGATTCGGAAAAGGATTTCTCACACAGGTCTATTCTGATAAGGAGAACAAAAGAACCTTTTATAAAATATTTGCTTAGATAAGCAATTTTTATTCTTTCAATGGGAGCGAGAAACCGCTGACTAAAGCATTTTACAAATCTACTCTTGAATTTTCTTAAACAGAAAAAATGAAAGGGGATCAGGGAATAAGAGAATACCTTAGAATAAAATTAATAACGATTGAATTATGATAAAACTTTGGAAATTGATTAGAATTGAAATTAGAGTTGAAAATATCATTACATTTCATCCCGAAATCTGGACGTCCCGGTTTTGGCATGATTGTTCTTCCTCTGTTCTTTTTGTGAGAAGTATGAATTTTGCCCTCCTATAAAAAGGGGTTGTGCAAGCGAATGAGTAATGCGTGAGTGGCAAAGTCGTACTCTTGGCCCTACAAAAAACAAACTCCTTATCGGCTTAAATCGCCTGTCTTCATAACAGCGGGCTCGCCCTTGGCAAGTGCCATAAGAAACAACAACATATCATTGCTTATACATAATCTTACCAACTTAGCGCATCATGTTACAGATATTATCAATAATTTCTTGAATAGAATGCTAAACACAGGGTACTTGGGTTCAGAGCCAATTGCTTTCACATAACCAAGATGAAATTTACCTAACTACTTATTAACTTTTCTAATCTAAGATGCAGATTTACATTAATGTTTGTCAAATTTCAATAGCTTTTCCGGTCCATTTTTCTCTTCAAAAAACAATGTTTCATAGGGGCACAAAATCCCCCTTCCCATCCATCTGTCTGATTAAATCTAATTTTAAAAGTTTCAGACATAGCTTAAATAAATTTATTTATATGAAATTATGTCTCATGTCTTCCTAATATTATTTGCAACCGAAAACAGATTATTTGCAACTGTAAGCAGATCTCGAAACGTTTCAATTAGTGCCGTATCTTTAAGTTTTCAAGAACTTGATTGCATTATGATTACTAATTTTGAACCATATATAAAATATACCTATTCTTTTATGTAAATCTATGTTTACTTTTTCCTGCATTGAAAAGTTTGTAGAATGTTAATAAAATAATCACTTGAATACTTTTAAAAAATCTGAGAATAAGTATCTCTATTAATAATAATCTCATAATAAAAGGCGTTTTTTTTTTTTTTTTTTTTTTTTTTTTTTCCTTTTCATGTAATATAAATAATTTTCAGAATTTTTTGAGTCAGAAATCCAAAAATACTGTGTTCAAAGCACACTTTCAGATTATTACGCATTATAGGATGCGTAATTTTTTTTCATTATGCTTTATTTCTTTTATAACAGTGAAACGGAATTAAAATTTCTTACATAAATTAAATCCATTACCTAAAATTATGTGGCAATATAAGTTTTGACATATTTTTTTCGGTTCTTTTGTATTCATTCCACTTGAAAAATGTATGAAACAATTTATATCAATATCTGTTTCTTGTTTTAGAATTTTTTTGAAAATTAACATTTTTAACAAACAGTTTAACCATATGTAGCAAAAAATATCAAATGACGAGCAAAGGAAAAAAAGATGCATATACACTCAGATATTTTCAGAAATTATATTTATGTTTTTGCTCAATAGCTGATTCCAAAATTCAATATTTGAATTTAAGCATTGATTGACTTGATAATTTTAATGTATTTTATAATCCATCACGTGTTATGAAAAACAGAAGGGAAGTAAAATAGACGCCCTTTTTTCGTAATTTATTATGGAAACGAATTTAAATAATTTTACTGAATATAAAATTATAGAATTTTATGCCTATTTTTTTTTCTTTATTGTGTTTTTTTGTAAAAAATATTTAATTGAAAAAAATTCAGTATTAACTTTTTAAACTGCAATTAATTATATTACAGATGAAGAACTAACTGAATTTTTTTTAATGGAGAAATGAAGCGCATTTATTTAAGATAATTCCTCCGCTGTAATCAAGTTATTATTTCACGTCTTATAATTAATTATGCTAACTTTATTAATTATTGTTTCACCTGACAGAGTTATGGATATAAAAATAACTTTATTGAGTACAAAAACATAGAACTCGATGTTTTAATTTACTATCATATTGACTTTCAATTTGTTGAATAAAATTTAATATTTTTGTTTTTAACGAATGAGTTAAAGTTGTTATGTAATCATGCATTTAATACAAAATTTCCAACTTTTTGATTGGTTATGAAAATTTTTAATGTTATAACTTAAAGTTGTTATTTCATATACTATTTAAGAATGTGTAATTAATTATTATCAATCACTGGATAGCAATGCGTAATCAATAACTGGATGTAAATTATTATAAATTGATGCTGCGCAATCACATTTTAACTGAATAATTCAGTTAATTTTATTTTATTTATTTAAATCTATTCTTATTTTTTTAATTATGAATCTGATTTTTAAATTTTTTTTTAACAAAATGAAAGAATTACGTAAAAAAAAAATCTTAATGTTCATAAAAAAGCAAAAAAAAAATCGTTATTATTTTCAATTATGTTTTTTTAAAAAAACTCAAAAACTTTGCTTCCCATGTTTTATATTTGTTTTTCTCATTGTAAGAAATAATAAAAACAAAAATAGTGGTAGTACACAAATGCTCTATACAAGTTTTTTCCCCTGGTATAAAAAAACAACAACGCAAAAGTTCGAAGTTTAATTCCTTAAAAAAAAAGGTTTTACAACATGAAAATAGACAAAGCATTTTCGTGTGTTTGTCGCCGCCCCCTCAACATACGAGAGGTTCTAACGAAAGTAAAGAAATCAGATAGAAAAAGAGAGGTACAGAGGGGAAAAAAAAAGTAACTACAGAAGAATGCTTTTATGTCATTCTCTTCCCAGGAGAGGGCGCTGTCCTCTGTATCTCCGTTTCCATGACAACCATTCGTGGCTCATGAAAGTGACGTCAACGCCCGAAGTCTCCGCCTTCACATCACTGCACGCCCCAAAAATTCTACGAGGGGAAAAAAAGTAAATAAAAAGTAAGGAAGTGGGGGACAAAAAAGCACAAAAGCATTTTCGATTTCTTTGCTTTGTTTCAAACGTTCTGAAAAACATATATATATATATATATTCAAGAAAATAACGTGTTCTTGTTTTTAACTCTGTTACGAAAAAAAAAAAAAAAAAAGCACTAAAAAAAGAGCAAAAGAAAAGATCTTTTCACAAATGTACTTAGTAGTCAATTTCTTATGTTGGATGAAACATTAAGAAGAAAGGAAAAAAAAAAAGAATTTTTTAATGCAATTTTTTTTGATAACTTTTTTGTAAGAGAATTAGAAAATATTCATTTAATATACTGAACTTAAACAAATATTAAATAACCTAACATTACAAAACATCTAGATCTAATTACAATAAAAGACCGATTTAAAAAGATTTCATTTGATTTTATTCTTTGGCGTTAGATTTATTTTTAAGTGGCGAGTCTTAAAATTTTTCAAACATAATTAATATAAATATTTAGAAATGATAGTTTTAATGCAAGCTAAAATATAATTTCTAATTTAAGTTTTATGAACTAAAACTTTAGTTTGAATAATTTTTTTTGTCACTGTATTAAATATTATTGTCAAAAATACTTTTATTAATGAATAATTAAAATATAGAAAATTAAAATACTTAAGAAAGAAAAAGTTCAATTGTTATAAATGTTCATCACAACTTCCTGGAAAGTTGATTTCATTTGAATTAGACACCTTTTCAAAAACACAGAGTTGCCATTCTGATTGCATATTCAAGATGATCGGTAAAGTGCTTTTAAGACCCATAAATTCCAAATGGTAAATGAGCCAGACAAGTGAAGGGACTATGCTAAATTTATTGAGATAGGTTGTGACTGATATAAGAGTGAAATAAGGAAGTTATAAAAAATAACTGAAAGAGATCGGTGAGAAATTTCAGAAAAATGTACGCCATACCATAATAAAAAGATTGGAAAACGTTCATAGAGCTGTCTGCAAAATTATTGGAGTTATTTGAGATTACAATTATAAATTTTCCATGCTTTCAAAAAGTATTTGTCAAAAAAAAAAAATCTTCCGCATTATTATATAGTTTTTCCGAGTTAAGCAACGAAGGACTGAAATTTAAGCAATAAAGCAATTTAACAAACAAAAAAAAAAAACGCACTTAGGAGAAAGAGAATTTAATAAATGTTTGTTTTGTTTTAAAATTTATTTATCCTGTGAGAGCATGATGTTGTTTTGGTTTGAGGTTTTTGAAATCTCAAAGGGCGTAGGCTACAAATTGGCGCTTTATCGGTTTTGAGGAATCAATTTTTCCCTGTTAGGGTTAATAGAAAATAATACAGAAGGTTATCACATTTGGCTACTTATCGCCAACTCTAGTTATAATTTGATTTTTAAATCATTCATTCTCTGAATTTTTATGAATTTTCTTAATTAATTGTAGTCATTAACCAGTTTAAACCAATTATAAGCTATCAGTAGTCTGATAGACTGACGATTGAATCTGATAGATTATTCATGTGCTTATATTCAGAAGAACGATGGGGGTTTTCATCTGAAATTCGGTCGAGCTCCAAAACTTTGTTGGCTAGCTATAAAAAGTGAAAATGACAGTTTTAAAAAGTTATATATATATATATATACACTGATGGAAGAAAAAATCCCAACACCAAGAAAAAATTATTGTACAGTAATGAAATTTTCGGAATACATTTGTCTAGGTAACATATTTAATTTATTAAAGTTTCAAGATCTCAGGTAAAGCCATTGGCGAGAAGAGCCGTTTCAAATGTGAAATGTTGGTACATTAGTAACCGGTGTAACCGCCAGAATTTTGAATGCAAGCATGCAAACGTGCATGCATTGTGTCGTACAGGTGTCGGATATCAGTTTGTGGGATGGAGTTCCATATTCCTGTTGCACTTGGGCGATCAATGCAGGGACGGTTAATACTGGTCGTGGATGACGCTGGAGTTATCGTCTAATGATGTCCCATACGTGCTCGATTGGAGAAAGATCTGGTGATCTAGCAGGCCAAGGCAACATGTCGACATTCTGTAGAGCATGTTGGGTTACAACAGCGGTAAGAGGGCAAGCGTTATCCTGTTGGAAATCACCCCCTTGAATGCTGTTCATGAATGGCAGCACAACAGGTTGTATCACTAGTGCTCCTGCTGTCATGCGAAATTGCTCCCCAAACCATAACTCCAGGAGTAGGCCCTGTGTGTCTAGACCGCAGACAGGTCACCAGCAGGCGTTCACCTGGCCTCCTTCTAAGCAACAAAAGGCTATCACTGCGACCAAGGCAGAACCGGCTTTCATCAGAAAACACAACAGATCTCCACTCCGTCCTCCAATGAGCTCTAGCTTGACATCACTCACGTCGCAAACGGCAGTGGTTTGGAGTCAGTGGAATGCACTGTACAGGGCGTCTGGCTCGGAGCTGTCTTTGAAGTAACCGATTTGTAACAGTTCGTTGCGTCACTGTGGGACCAACTGCAGCTCGAATTTCAGCTGCAGACGCAGTACGATTAGCCACAGCCATACGCCGAATACGACGGTCTTCCCCCTCAGTAGTACCACGTGGCAGCCCGGAACCTAGTCTTCTTGAGGCAGTACCTTCCCTTGACCACTGCCGCCAATACTCATGCACAGTGGATACATTCCTGCCAAGTCTTTCAGCAATATCGCGGAAAGAAAACCCACCTTCTCGTAGCCCTACAACACGACCTCGTTCAAACTCAGTGAGCTGTTGATAAGGCTTCTTCGTCTTCTCAGAGGCATCCTTGACTAACATTAACCCACTACGTCAAAACTCAACTGTTAATAACGATCACGAACCTTACAGAGCTTATTTAAAGCAAACCTCATTTGCATCTTCATAGTGTCGCTACTAGCTCCACACTTACGCGCGTAGCTCGAAATTTGAATCGACGTCATCTTTCAGATGTATAAACACGCCTACCAAATTTCGCTTATCTAGCACAGCTCCTTCCTATGGTTGGGATTTTTTTTCCATCAGTGTATATATATATATATATATATATATATATATATATATATACAGAGAGAGAGAGAGTGAAATACTAATAGATAAATCTTGTGATTGTTGCAAAAACCGGTTTAAAACTGGTTAATGACCTAACTTCATTAAGCCAAATAATGATTTAAGAAATAATAATGTTCTACAATGATAACTTGAAATTTGCGATCACAGATTTCATTTATTTATTTTAGAATTAAACCTTTTTCTAAACTTTAAAATTTCGCAAATATCTCCACTAATTTCACACATAGCTCCATGAAACTTTCTCAAGTATTTTTATTTTAACATAGTGTAATTTTTTAACTTTACGGACTTTTTAAAAATTCTCTTTTATTTTTTTATAACTTTCTAATATATAATAAAAAATAAAAGAGAATTTTTAAAAAGTCCGTAAAGTAAAAAATTTACACTATGTTGAAATAAAAATACTTGAGAAAGTTTCATGGAGCTATGTGAGAAATTAGTGGAGATATCTACGAAATTTTAAAATTTAGAAAAAGGTTTAATCCTAAAATAAATAAATGAAATCTCATGATCGCAAATTTCAAGTTATTATGTGAGAATATTATTATTTCTTAAATCATTATTTGTCGTCCTATTATAATTTTATAACTTCCTGTAACTTGTCTCAATAAAGTAATATCTCTGTCTCATAATCTCTTTACTGTCGGTGCACCTTATTTACCTAGCTATACGAGAGACGTCTTTTCGACTTTGCGTTGCTTAGAAGGTTTTTGCTGATCACTCTAGATAAGTAAGAAAGGCAAATTTAAAACTAGCGTAATTGAAACGAAAGCTCTATTCTCAACAATAAAATCTGAAATTCCAGTATCTGGAGATTTAACCTTGTTTTTTTTTTTTTTTTTTTGATTGAATTGTTATATCCTTTTTTAGAAAAATTATGGTTGGTCGTTTTGAATATTAAAAATTTGGAACTTGGATCTGAAAAAAAAAAGGCATTTATAATACAGATTTACATGGCATAAATTATCAATAGTGAGCATAACTAATCTGTTTCATTTTCAAAGTTGCAAAATATATTAATGCTAACAACGCAGATAAAAAAAAAAAAAAAAGAAAAAAAAGTTCTATATTACTTCTACTGTCCTGTATGCATGTGAGTCTGTTTCACAAGTAAACATATCGTTTTAAAATTAAATAAGGGCTATTTGTTAATTGACATTGTGATTTTAAGTCATTGGCAAAGAACGAGCATGTCTTCTAAGTCAGCAAACCTTTTTCAAACTTTCTCTCCTTATTATAAGAAGACTGATTAAATGAACGCAAAGTGCATCATGGAAATCTCTTTTAAAGAAAACCATAAATAATTTTTTGGTTAAACATAAACTCATTAGTTACATTACAAGAAAAATATAATTCCCTAATACTTCCAGTAAAGTGGATAAAATTTTCTAGAATTCTTATAAATTAAAATTCAAGTTTTAAAATTTGTTAAATTTTTTTTAACAATAAGCCTTTAGTTTTGAATTTTAGAAGTAATTTATTCATATTTCTTCGAAAACACTTTCAATTCAATAATAAGGTATGAGGTATTCAGACTTATATAGTAACTGAAAATTTTCGAATTAAATAAAAATAAAATATAAAAATAAAATTTATTTCATCTGAAGTGACTATTCTCTGTCCAATCCAACATCGTGCTAATTATTTTCATGTATAACTACTGTGATATTCTTATTAAAGTTTCCGCCTAAAAAAATCTTTGACTGCAACTAAGAAAACAGCAAAATTTTTATTTTAAAATATAAAACGCAATATATTTGCAAACCTTAATGGGTATATGCACAGTTTTGGTATTTGACTTAGAAGCCCTTTTATTTAGATATACCATAGACACCTTATTACAAAAACTTCCATTTCATCAAACTTATCCCCTTGCAAAGATATTGTTCAAGAAAAGATTCTGTCCTTAACATTTAATGTGAAGATATATTTCACAAATATCTGATAGTTATTATTGAAGGCAGGGATAGCCTGGTTGGTAGGGAGTTGGAGTCGTGTCCGTTAGGTTGCGAGTTCAAATCCACCAGCCGAAGACTCCCCAAGTCATCCATGTCGAGAGTAATACCAATGGGGATACTGATTCAGAGATAATCGTTCTCTGATTCTGGTCTGTGGATGAGCCCGTAAAAAGGGTTGTTACTCGTGAGTTGCAAAGTCGCACTCTTGACCCTAGACGGCGTTATTGAAATTATAAAGAGACATACCCTATCGGCTCAAACCGCTATATTTGTAACAGCGGGCTTGTCCAATGGCAAGTGCCATAAGAAACAACAATTATCTTCGGTAATCAAATGCAATTCATCCGAAAAATACTAACTAAACCACGGTGATACAAGATCTCATAGGGCTTGTCAAATTTCATGTTCTTTCAGTTTATCCCAAAACTGTACAAATTAAATTGATTTCTTTCATAGAATTCATTGAAGATGTGGATACTGTTGGTCAAATGATTAGACGAGGCTAGTTTATTTAGTTATATTAACGTCCCGTTTTGAAGCAATACTAGTGGCTATTTTGGTACTGGCCTATTACTTTTGAACCACAGACAAACGACAAGGCCTATATCTCAGCTGACAATCCCCTCTCCAAACTTCCACGCCACACCAGCGGAAGGAGGATTGATCCTGGTGGACTAGACCAGCTTACACGGTGGTTCTTCGATGGAATCGGACCTCGAACTTGCAACCCTCCTGTTCCGCGCCGAGACCTTACCACCAGGTCACAGTGACCTTTATAATATATAATAAGATAAGTCGTATATCTACAATGTGTTCAATTGTATACGCAAGTGGTATAACCGCGGTGACCATCAGGTTACAGCGGCTTTACGATCATATGAGGCTAATATTACTATGAAATCGTGCAAAGGAATTAGGGAGTTGTTCTCGATTTTTATCAAACAATGATCGAACATCGAGTCTTAGAAGAAATTAATAAGTCGTATATCTAGAATGTGTTCAATTGTGTACACCTTCAAATCCCTCACTATGATCAGAGCATACTGGGGGAATATAACATATAGTGCATTCTCATTGATTTTTAAAAGGATGTAGAGAAATATTGCAGCATTGAAAAGAAACAATCGAGTCTCCATAGTCAAATGGTTATAACACTCGTCTCGCGAGTTCGAATCCAGGTAGATTCAAAATTTATGCACATATTTTTTCTTGAACTGTTTCTCCTTTATTTCATGTTCCAGAAAATCCTGGACCTTTTTTTAGTTTACCAGATAAATGCTCTAAACTTTTTTTACTGTCTCCAGAAAAGTATTCTGGAACTTTCCCTACTTGTATAAAAGACGAAGATCTCTCAGTCATAGTATTCTCAGTTCAGAGTTGAGTTAATAAATTGGTTTAATTCTATCTCCTGTTGTTCTTGAGTTCTATCTGCTTGACAATATTGCTATGGTTTCATCTTTGTACTGGACCATTTATTCAACGACGGCTACCTTAAGGATTGGCATTTAACCGTGGCGATTTCATCGGATCTTTATGTGTGGAGTTTGATATCCTTATTCATAAAAGTCATTCGAGTTCAGCTACCTGAGAATATTGGAATGTAAGAGTTTCTAATTTTTAGATAAGAAAAATTATTCTTTAGCCCAATCTCAAAAAGAACAACTGCAGTGGCATCCCAAGTTCTCAAAGGGTTGATATAAAAAAGAAGAATGATGATTATTAAGAAATATATGCCCGAACAACTTTTGTGAGCTCGTAGATAACCTCCCTGAAAATCAACTGGACGAGCGTATATTTAACTATAAAGTACACATTTTGTGTATTTAATCAATTACAAAGCTGAAAGAATCTCGCAGTGGTATATAGTTGTCTAAAACATCCATCGTAGTTTATTTAACCCTGGGTTAGGGATCGTTGACCGTTTGCACTCAAGACAGAAATTCGATGTATAATTATTCGCTACATACAGAAAAAGGAATATTATATTATATATATATATATATATATATATTAGGTTGTTCGGAAAGTAATTTCGTTTTTTCCTGACAAAGGATTTAATTGCATTTTTCGCACCCAATTTCATACTTAAACCACAAAATCATTTTATGTTTTAAGAGCTGATATAGCAAGGCTTGAGTGTGAAAAAGTGCAGCTGATTCTTCGCAGTAGTTTTTGGATGGTGCCCTTTTAAATATAGAGAGCAATAAACAGCATTTTCGTCATTTTTTTCTTTTTTGCTATAAAAGGTAAAAATGCTGTTCAAGCCAGAAATAAATTAGCCAATATGTGTGGAGAAGATGTGTTAACAGTATATCAGTACCAGAACTGATTTGCAAAATTTTTCCTTCAAATGAGGAGGCCAAAAAATACCTCGATCAGTTTTTTTTACAGCAAAGACCAAAACTTTTATGAGCGTGTAATCATGTTACTACCAAAA
>JAPMOQ010055483.1:1252654-1275125 GCA_026543055.1 Argiope trifasciata | reverse complement strand
CAGTTCGTTTTCCAGAGCTTTCATTTGTGTTCAAGCTATTCATGTGAACAGGGTTTTCGTGATTTATGGCGGCACGACGAGAATTAACAGACTTTGAACGAGGAATGTTAGTTGGAGCTAGACGCATGGGTCCTTCCATTGCGGATATCGTTAGTGAATTCAGCATTCCGAGATCCACAGTATCAAGAGTGTGCCGAGAGTATGAAAATTCAGGCATCATATCCCATCATGGACAGCGCAGTGGGCGACCACCTGCACTTAACGACCGAGACCGCCGACGTCTGTGTAGAATGGTCAATGTTAATAGACACGCAACACTTCGTCAAATAACTGCAGGAATCAGTGTGGGACGTACGAGGGACGTGTCCGATAGGACTGTGCTGCGAAATTTGTCTTCCTTGGGCTATGACAGCAGAAGACCGACTCGAGTGCCTTTACTGACAGCACGACATCGCCTGCAGCGACTCTCCTGGGCTCGTGAGCATATCGACTGGTCCCTAGACCAGTGGAAAACCGTGGCTTGGTCAGATGAGTCACGATTTCAGTTGTTAGGAGCTGATGTTAGAGTTCGAGTGTGGCGCAGACCCCACGAAGCCATGGACCCTAACTGTCAGCAAGGCACTGTTCAAGCTGGTGGTGGCTGCATAATGGTGTGGGCTGTTTTTACATGGCATGGACTCGGTCCTCTGGTGCAACTGAACCGATCATTGACTGGAAATGGTTATGTTCAGCTGCTTGCAGATCACTTGCAGCCATTCATGGACTTCACGTACCCACACAACGATGGCATTTTAATGGATGACAATGCGCCATGTCACCGGGCTAGAACTGTTCGTGATTGGTTCGAAGAACATTCCGAACAGTTCCAGCGCATGATCTGGCCACCTAGATCGCCCGATATGAATCCCATCGAGCATTTATAGGAAATCACCGAAAGGTCCGTTCGTGCCCAAACTCCTGCACCATCCACACTTTCACAATTATGGACGTCTATACAGACAGCATGGCTCAATATTCCTGCAGAGGACTTCCAACGACTTGTGGACTCCATGACACGTCGAGTTGTTGCACTTCGCCGGGCAAAAGGAGGACCGACACGATATTAACAGTCATCCCATGACTTTTGTCACTGCAGTGTATATATATATATATATATATGCATGTTGTCGTCATTTCCTGAGTCTGATGGCAACTGGCATAGCTTATTTTTTAGTTCATTTCAAAATGTCACAAGTCCGTTTCAGAACACTGATTATTTAGCTTATAATATGCCAATGTAGTATTTACATTATACACATTAATATTTCAAGAATTTTTGACATTACAATTTAATTATCTTAATATTATTTAATTCGTAGACTTGCTCATATTCTAAATTAATTTCTTTAATTTTGAGCATTCAGTATACCTCATAATGTTATTTGAGTAACGGCATGGTTTTTCGATTTCTCTTTATATATTGCGTGAATTTTTAATAATATAACATTCGTCAAGAATTTGACTGGAACTGAATTGAGAGCCAAACCAAACATTTCGACATTACATAGCAAAACCCCCCAAAAAGATTATTTGATTATTGATTTCAACGAATTATTGCAAATACCGTTTTTATAGATATGTTTAATGTGTATATAAAAGTTAAAGGTTAAACCAGATGAGAATTATTAAGAATTTGGAAACATATTTTATATCACAATATTCATGAATTACTTTGGAAGAACAATTAGATAATATTTATAAAAAATGCTTTACTCACTAAAAGTATCCTACAATTAAATGTAGATTTTAAAAAAGGTATCTGCTTATATCTAGGACTTATGATATCCATCATAGAAACTAATACCAGCTTATTTATGTACACTTGAAACAAAATAAAACAACTAATTTTTATGACTGACTATAGAAATTTTCTATTCAACAAAAATAGCTGTAGCATTAATATAGCATATATAAATAAATATCCGCATGTTATAAAAATGAATTAAAAGGTCAATTTATTTTAAAACAAAGCCGTTATTACAAAATGTATCTTGTATCTAAGGTTTAACATGAATGACTTTTTACAGTGACAAGATATTTGCTATATCTTGTTCAATAACTTACTTCAGAAGGAATCTTCCTATTCACAAGGTTATTGAGCAGGAGAGAATCACTTCTTCGCCATCTGAGATTCAACAATCACTGCCCTGAAAAATAGGAAATACGTCATTTACTTCTATATTGACAATGTCAGTACAAAATTGCACATACGTATTTGTTATGCACATACATTTTTCCCTTATAAAAAATACAAAAATGATAAAATAATAACATATATCAACATAATATCAAGCATGATACAGAAGTTTGTTGAAGGAAGCATTATTTCAGATGCTTCCTGATCATCTGATGATAGTTCAAAATTTAAAAAAATGCTTCAAAATAGCATGTAGTGAAAAAGAAAAAGTGTACCACCATACGATTTTCCGTTCATTTACTGTAAATGTCAGAAAAATGATAGTGTAATTCACATGGAATCAAAATTATAAAATGCTGCCATTTTTTAATATATGTATGTACATATGAAATTTTTATTAGCAAAAACGAAAATGAAAAATTGTAAACGTGATTTAAAAGGATTTTGATAAAATTTAAGGATAATTTAGGTATACAATCTTTAGCAACTACAAAGAAAATGGAACACCTTTATAACTGTCTTTAACAGAAAAATATCGAGATACTAGTTAATTAACTATGTAAATTAGCTGACTTAATCAGCTTGTCAATCTAAACAAGTCTGTACCTTGAAGCCATTTTCTTCGAGATCAGTTGTCTGAAGGTACAATGATAAATAACAGAATCACAAAGGGGCATATATATATATATATATATATATATATATATATATATATATATTATTGCTTTAAAAAATCGATTTTTTTCCCAAGAAGATAAGTACTAGTGAGATTTCAGGAACTACAATGATTTGGTAAATGCTAGTTAGAAATTATGCGAAATTGATATGAAATAGAAAGGTAAGAATGTAATATCTGAACAATTTATTTCAATTGAGTTTTATTAGCATTCCGTTTTGAATCAAGGATATTTTGATACAGACCTCGTAATGTTAAACCGTGATCAAATTTCATTTAAAATAGACTTAAGGATTTTAATACTTTATGAGAGTGGGGAGATATTAGAGGACCGAAAAGAAGTCTTCTTAAAGCAGGGACGTAAAAAAGGAGCAATAATGTGTGAGGTTCATCATCTTGTTACGAATCTGTATTTTTGCTTCCCAGCGTGAATAGTGTTTGTATTAGAAAGACCGATTTACAACCATGTATATTGGATGCTGTAGGATGATGCATTAGTGATCCCAGAACATGGCAACAAACTTGGCGACCATTTGGCAACAAATTGCACAATACCTGAAACATCAAAAATTTTCTTGTTCCGTCCATTAGGAATCGAGATACGTCCTGATTGCTCCAGAAGCTGCCAGCCCCGCCTCCCGGGAACTCGAAAATTCCAGTACTTTCAAGTTGGGTAGTCAATCAAGTAGTCCTGCCGAGTAGTTTTGAATTGAGAGGCGGTGATTAGAAGTTGGAATCGACGATAAGTAATGAGTCTTTCAGAGGATAAAGAAACAGCGGCGGAGTCAAGCTAATACTGTACTGAGCAGTATGCTTTCTTGTCTACTGAGGAAGCAACGTCGAATACTGTTGCCAGTCTTGTGGTAGTTATACAGCTAAGCAAAGGATAGCGTAAAGTGTTTCTGCTGTCTGGAGAGACCGTAGAGTAAGGCTCCGGGTACGTCCTCTCCTGCTGAATCCTGCCTGACAGCTTTGTATGCCGTGGACATTGTTACTATTTGGGGGATACTGTCATGCGTTGTGTTTTCGTCTAGGCTGTAAATATTTGTTACCTTTGTGCTGCCCTGTCATCGTGGAAATAAACGTCGCCGTTGTTCTCTACTAAAGGACAGTTCATTGTGTTTATCTCACACCATACACTCCACAACACTTAAACGAAACAGGCGGATAGGAAATTCGTAACAATACTTTTGCAAATCTGTCGCCCAGCTTTCCTGTCAAGTAAGTGTCATGGTTACAAATATACATTTACGATTTTCATATATATATATATATATATATATATATACAAATTTTAAGTCCATTCCTACTCAGGCCAACAAAGAAGTTTTTTTTTATTTACTTTTTATTAAATAATTACAATTAATAAAAATATGTATATACATATGAAAGAATCACAATAAAAAGTGGAAAAATGAATATTTTACCAACGATCTGCAAGCTTCGCCACTGACGGCATTTATTCCTAAATTTACATCCTGCTAAATATCTTATTTAAGATAATTTTTTTAAATCTCATATGAAAGTAAAGTTTATTAATTTATTTAAAAAATTAGATTTTCGCAAGAATTGAACTCGCATTCTTCATCTTCAAGCGAAAAATACTAAAATCCTTGCATTTTACCGATTGAGCTACTGCTTGTCGATTTAATTTTCATTACAAACTGCTAAAACTCTATTTTAAGTATTAAAATTTAATTTAATTTAATTAATGATCAATATTTAAAAACTGCACTTAACTTCAATTGTTATCCACTACATGTTCAAAGAAATGTCTTTGAACTTGATGAATAAAAAGTGTTTTATTAACGATTGAAAATTTGAAAAAGATAAATAAATATATATAAAGAGAGTATGAACTATTAATAGGTATTGAACTGAAAAATTGCTGGATAAATGATCCAAAACATTTTTTGTCTTGTTAAAGAATTTGATGATAATTATGTAGATTTTGTAAAATTTAGAAATTTTCGCTCTATCTCTATTGAATCCAAAGATCTGTACAGTCTTCTAGAAAATTCCACGCCCAGCCTGGAAAGTATAAAAGAGGATTATATACGAAAATAGGATTTTTTTTTTATTTGCAGTATTATCGCATACTTATCAGGTGTATGGAGAGATATTTTATTGTTGTTATATTATTTGTTGTTGCTGGGATAATAATTTGCTGTATGTTCGGGTGGTGAGTTTCTAATGAGTTTTGTTTTCCTCTATGTTCACATCATATTAGCTTTTTCTACCTGTGTTTCATGTTTTTAGTAGAACATATGGCTTAGAGGAATTCTTATACAGCAACAATTTTCGCAACAGTATTTTGCTCCACTGTTCGATAATACCCGATTCTCGCTAGTACAATATTACGGATCCTTCAAACGATGAAAAATAATTTTTACTATTTACAACTTTAAATTTCAGGTATAGGTGATATTACAATAAAACAATATAAATATTCAATCGGATATCAAACCTGGAATCAATTATACACATATCTACTGGATGACTGAATAGTATACCTCAATGCAGAGAAGAAGATTGAAAATAATTGAATAATTGGAATATTATGGATAAAATTTTAAAAATTCAAGATATATGACGGAAAACTTTGTTATTTCTGCACTTAACATAAACATTGACTAAATTTCAAGTTATATTTTTCAAAATAAAAATTTGATGCGTAAAAAATATCGGAACTTTGCTATCGAAAATCTATTTTCCCTTTATTCAATGCCTTTCGGGTTTCCTATTATTAGAATTTTATTCTTTATTCTTCTCTCTCTTGTTTATATCTCATCGATTTCTGGTGTTCCATATTTATTTTACAAATACATCTTTCATTAGACAAAAATGGAATTCGTTTAAAAAATCATGACTAAAATCTAAATTCCAATTCCCCTTTACCTAAAGCAACACTTAGTATTCAAAAAATCCCTAAAAGCCCTCACAGCAGAATATTAAAATAGACGAAAGAGGAAAAAATTAAATAGTAATAGCCGCTAAATAATTCTCTTTCCCCTAGACATCTCCCAATCATTTGGCGATCAATAAGAACGCGTGGAATGCCACCTCCACCCCTTAGTCTTCTTTTAAAATCTTCACAATTTTAACGTTTTCTTTGGTAAATTAATAAGAGCCTAGTAGGTCGGAGGGACTATTAATCAATCTGGTTAATCGGGTGAACCTCGCCATTCCGTTTTCTCCAAAAACCGATCAACATCTTCCTACTTTTTTTTCTTCCTCGTTTCTCTCCTTTATTTTTTTTACATTAATTTCGCTCTGGGTCTGCTTCTGGTGAAGCAGTGTACTCCTTTTCATTAAAGAAACTCATTAATTTGCATCTCTTGCTCTTTTCAAGAGCAAAAACGCATTTCTCGCTGTGAGTGGGAAAAGCGAAAATCAATTTCCTGGAAATGGTGTATGTGTGTGGTAAGACCGGAGAGATATATTTTTGCCTCCCATAAAAGAAACGGGTTCCTGGGAAAAGCAATGTAAACAAATGCCACTGCGTATACCGTAAGGCCTTATTCATCAAAACAAAATTTGTTATTTACATGCGGAAAAGTGGGGTTTGTTTCTGTTGGTTAAATGCCTGCTGATTTCTGCTCGTTGCTTTGTGGGAAGATGAGAAAATTATTAATTAAATGGGATAGGGGGTTAAATATTTTGGTGAAATGGAATTAAAATGGACATAATGGTTCTCTTTTTAACAATAAATTACAGAACAGAAGGCCGAATATTAAATAAAAAAGCATCTATTTTTTTAATCGAAATTATTTGTTTTGTATGAAAATGGTTTTGGGGTTGGGATTTAATGTATTGGAAATCAAAAACATAAATAAATAAGCTGATTTTTTAAAGATATAAATAGAAAAAAATTCATAAAAAGAATCTTTGGGCTTTTTTCATATAAGCAACAGTCAATGCAAAAATTAATTATTGAGGTAATTATTTTTCTAATCTAGTCGAAATTAGTTCACTTGTTTCAACTATTTTTTATTTGAGGAAATGTTTTGATAGCAATGAAAAATTTTCAGAAAAGAAATTGCTTGATACTTTTATGAAATGATGCACTACTAACATCAATTTCTTATACATCAAGAGGCAGATTTATTGATAAAAGAATAATAAAAAATCAAAAGAAATGGTGTGTGGTGAGACCGGAGACATAGATTTTTGCCTTAAATATAAGTAACAGTATCCTTGGAAAAAAAATGTAAACAAATGTGTATATACCATTAGGCCTTATTCATTAAAACAAAATTTGGTATTTACACGCGGAAGAATAGAGTTTGTTTCTGCTGTTAAAATGTCTGTGCTTATATACGAATATTTATTGCATATTTTAACTTTTTGTCTTGTGGAAAATTGAGAAAATTATTAATTAAATGGGATTGAGGCTTAAATATTTTGGCGAAACAGAGTTAAAACGAACATAATGGTTCTCTTTTTAACAATAAGTTACAGAACAGAAGGCCATATATTAAATTTTAAAAAAGCATCTTTTTTTATCGAAATTATTTGTTTTGCATGGAAAGGGGCTTTTGGGGTTATTGAGAAACAAGAAAAAAAAATAAGCTAATTTTTCTTGAGGTATAAATAAAAAAAAAATCCTTGCGTTCTTTTTGTTTCTTATAAGCAAAAGCAAATGTAAAAAATAATTATTGAAGTAATTATTTTTCTCATCCGGTTTAAATGTTTAATTTTTACAATATTTTTTTTTCTTCTTTCTACGATAAAACATTTATACTTTAGACACTGAATCTGTATAACAAATTTTATGTATCAAGCTTTTAGCATTTTGTAGCTATCGAGTTCACTTGTAGTCTAACAAACAAACAGACAGATGGACGCCCTATGAACAAACTTTACTGAACCACATTGAAATCCACAAATTCGATCGTAATTCTATATTCCGAATTTTAGCCGTCTAGCACAAATCGTTTTCGAATAATCATGTTGAGAGATGGACGGATTGACTCTTGACAGACAGACAAAATACCTAAAATTTGTTTTTTGAATTAAGGGAAGTCTGTAACGTGACGATTCGTCACCCTGCTTCTAATCACGTTTCACGAGATTGAATTTTTTGTCAATTACAATACTTATTTATATTTCGTGTATAAGAAAATAAAGGAAAGGCAAATTAAAGAAATGAAAATATAACAGACTAGTTTAGTTGGCGAACAACCTCACTTCCTTTTCCAGTCACTGGAAAACCTTTCATTATCTTTTTTAAGTAAGGATGCAAACTAATGTAGAAAACGCGTATTAGAGCTTTGATCTTTCAACAGAATCAGCATTAGAATAATATAGTTATGTATTTACTATTTTCACAATTGACTCTTTAGTTCCCATTGCTGACTTCTGAGGATTTTGGAATTTTACTTTCACCAGTCAGCCCCAAAAATATATTTGGTAAGTTGGCAAGATTGTGTGTAGCAGAAAATTTGTATTCAGTGCTTCATTTTGTTACAAGGGGAAAAAAATTTTAATTCGTCCTTAAGTCGAATGAAGCTGAGCTGCCATATTTGAAGCATTATATTTTTATATTATAATGAAATATCGCACACAAATACGTTATTTAGAAGTTATAGTAACGATGTGCTATTTACTCAGTCGTTTGTTGCTTATTGAATTGATTTCATTGATTGCATTTTTCCTAATTTGAATACAATTATATTTTAGACAGCTTTTTGTACATATTTATAGCTTATCAGGTCAAAAAAAAATTAAAATTTGAAATATTTTAAATATTTATTTCTTAATCATGTATACGTATATATATATATATATATATTGGATCGAATGCATATGTAAAATAAGGTTTGGTTTTAGCTGTTAAAATTTGAATTTCCTCTCTAACCATTGACCTAATAAGTTTTGTGATCGTCCTGTTCAGTGGAAACAACTTTGTCAAGCTCACAAAAAGCTTTACACACTACTTGAACAATGCACTATCTGCTAAAGCCCTTCCGTTCTCCAGCACCATAATTAAGGTAAAAACCGTTTACCGGATTCAGATTGTTGTTTAGCGGAAAGGACAAAGATCTGGAACAGCTCTCCAAACTTCGTTTGCATGTCAGCACCCACCAAATCCTCCACCCAAACTAGAAAGCCCTTTTCAGCGGGGTTGTCCCGAGCTGTTGCGCCCTGACAACCTGCTGAGCCGTCCTTTGCATCGATCCCAGGACTTATCGTTGGACCAGCGACGTCCAATCATTTCGTCATTAGAGCGAGGAGACAGTGGGGCTGTGCCTTGCAGATGTCTCTCTGGGAGCAGTGGCATCGCCGGAGATAAGCAAGCCCCGCTCATCCGTGCACAGAGTTAGGGCTCTTCCAAATTAAAACGCGAAATTGGAAATCTCTGTGTGCCGGGGCGGCGCAGAGATGGATTTCGGAGCTCAGAGATTACTTCGTGCGGAAGAGAAATTAGATTCCCGACGTTGAATTTGTGCATCACGTGAGCCGCGGAATTAAGGGACGTTAGAGATTTGTAATTACGCCTTCGGGTCGAGAAGGGGGAGGGATGGACGGGAAAACCTTTTCTTTGCCCCCCCCCCCCCCCCTCCAAAACAGCGGCAACTTAGAAAAGTTTGTGATGGTTAAAAGGGTTTTAAAAATTTCAGGACTGACATTTTTGAAGGGGTAAAGTATTTGGCTTTAGTAGAATTTATGGATTCAGTTTGGTTTGATAGATATTGCGCAGATTTCTTGCTCTAGGCGTACTTGATTTAAAGTATGCAGTGCCGTAGAATTTAATTCAAAGAATAAATTTGTTTGAATTAAAATTGCGATTTAATGAAAGTTTTGAAATGGGGAGAATATTTCTATTTATTTATTTCTATGTACTTATATTATGATGACATTAGTTTTTTTTTTATTACTTGAGTTGCTTTGTTTTGTTTTATGATATTTTTCTTATATATATTGAAAGATAAATAAAAAATTGATTAGCTGCTAACACTGTAATTATAATAATTTTAACTCTAAACAAGAGTGTAGTCATTGGAATCCAAGTGGGATAATTTTTTCTACTCTAAATTATCAAAAGTTAATTGCCAAAATATAAAGATAAATCTAATACCTATCTCAAAAATTCAAATTGCAATTAATAAAATAAAGTATAATGGTGAAGCACTTAATTTTTAACTCCCTAATTGCCCTGAGACATCATCCAATTAAATGATATCTTTGCTATCTCTTAAGAAAAAAGGACAATCTAAAGAAATTAATCATCCATTCAGTTTAGTTATATTGAAATATCGTTTGAAAGCAACATAAAAGCTATTTTTGAGTGGACTCATTGTTTAAAACCCGACCAGACGAAGAGGATGATACTTGAAATGGCACAATTCCTCTCCAAACTTCCCTTCCGCACTTACAGGAGATATTTGTTCGTGAAATCATATTTAATGAGTATCATATACGCATGTTCGATAGATCTTGTAGTGAAACTGAGTTTCCAACATGAAGTCCTCTAGTACCGAGGATATGACCTCAAACATGTTCATCGCGATCTTAGATAGAAGATCCGAACAAATATTAAGAATGGGTTGTGGTAATGAATAGGCTAAAAACAAGAATGTTGAAACAAAACTCAATAGGATTCTTTCATTACTAGCATTTCTTTTAATTTCCTATTAAAGAGCATATACCTGTCCTTTCATTTACCTCGGAACTAACCTAATATGCATCACATTTCTCTCCATTAACGATATAAATCCGAATTTCTTAAGTATTCAAATTTGTAAAAGCTAGTTATTTTATAATTGATAAACAAATCTTTTTTTTTTTCAAAATTGGATACTTTGTGTACCATATAATGCTGCTTTGGAGCCATATAGTGCTGCATTATTTCTTTTTCTGTTTTCATTTCTATTATATCAGTAGGCATACGTCTTAACGTTTTTTTGAGATGGAGAGATCCTTCAACTCTAAATTTTAACTTTGTAATCATTTTTAATACAGCTTATTTTGATCTAACACCACTATTGGTTTCCTTCATAGAATGCAGGTAGGAAAAAAACGGCAGTAACAAATCTATATAACAACCATTTAAAAATATTTAGAATTATTATGTCTTGTAACATAAAATATATAATCAAATTTTGTTTCTTTGTGGAAAGAAAATCATATAAATAATAAAGAATGCCTAATTTTTTTATAGTGATTTTCTTTGATAACAAATAACGATAGATAATAAGGGGTAAATAAGTTAAAAGAATGCGCAGTGTACTTTACAGCAACTGAAAATTTGCACATCATTCAACAGTGATAATATTAGGAACATAATTGGTACCTTTGGATCAATTCATAGTCTCAGAACGGTCACAGATATACATTTAAAGATTGCTACTAGATATCGTAAGATAGCGAAGAGACGATACGCAGAGTTACATAGTGGCAAAATTCAGAGTTAGTGTTCTTGTCTCGAAAAATGATGCGATATAGAAAATTAGTCAATTATAAATGTAAGAGTATATTTGATTTAGTACGAAAATACAAACACATTATAGTTAAGAAATAAAAAGGCACGAATGTATTTGTTTAATCACGATACTCTATTTTTTTTAAAGTTTTCTAGATATCCTGTAGTTTCTTCAATTCCGGGGCGTTGCAAATTGCAGGAGATTGAAAGCACTTTCAGTAGTAAAAATAAATCAGTTTTATGATGACAAGTAAATTGCTGTTACGTTCGCAATGTTATATTTTTGAAATCTGTTGTTCGAACAAGAATTTTTAAGCTAATTTGGAATTTTGCCACCAAAGATTTCAGAAAAATGAAAGCATTGCATAGCATAGACATATCAATGTGCTGCAACGTCATTTTCATGGTTGTTGTCGTCGCCAAATTGAAATTAAAAAGGGAAAGTAAAGGGCAAGGTTCTAGAATTCACTTTTACGCACCTTGACTACATTTACTCATAGACTCGAAAAAATTATCTAAAAAAAAAAAAAAACAGCATTTTGAAAGAATAATTCTCCCATTATGGAGAAACTTTTGAGAATTCCTTATATCATAACATTGACTGGAGAATAAAGTTTAATATTACTTACAGAATATTTGAACAATAAGAAAATTTTTAGAAGAGAGAAAATTTATCAAGTTATTACATAACTTTGTGAAAAAATTGGAAAAGCTGGACTACGAATTGCATCTATTCTGTCGAGAAATTAATTTAATAAAGCTATAAACTGCTATGGATTTTTTAAAAATTGTTATTCTTATTACATTTACAAGTGCAAACCGAATTAAAACCCACTAACAAATGTTCATCAGGAAGATATCAAAGGAAGCTTTGAAATGCATATTAATATTTGATTTAATGTTTGTCATAAATTACTGAAAATTTCAAAACTTCATAACAAAAGAAGTAAAGGTCAGAATTTTTTTTCGTTTAAGCTAATATTGTCAAAAGGGCCTTCCATTTCTTTCCATGAAAGGAAAATTATTCCAAGATTAAACGTAAGAGGGCGCTTTCACGTCATATTGAGATGTTTGAACAATATGCAAATCAGCCAAACCAAACCAATGAAACATATCATAGTAACATGACATTGTGCAAACATTTCAAAATAAGAGATGTTCAACATATCAAGATATAAAGCAAGTGAAATATGTCGTTAAACCTATTAAAACTGAGTGTAGCATATCGACATTCATACCATAAGGATAAATGACATAGATCACAATTAAATCGAACATTTTTTCCAAAATTTTCTTACTTTGCTTGTCAAAAGATGTTTGACTTCTAAGGATGTAATGTGCATATTTTTTTTAATAAAATTGTAAACAAAATTTTATTTTATGATTCGTTCAGAATTATAAGTGAAACCTAATTAAACTGAAAACGTGAAATCGAACATGAAAAAAAAAAAATCAGGCAAATCCGAAGCCCTACTTACAACACCTTTTCAGATAAGCTTATACAGGTCATATATATCTTCATATCAATATTTGGTTATAAAAAAAGTTTATTTTTGTGCGTAAAACTGCGTTTTTACTTCAGGTAAGAGGTCTAAATAGATAAACCTAAAAAGCAAAACGTTATCTAAATATCGAAATAAATTTGGTCCAAATCCTTGATTCTCTTCGTTAAGTTACGGAGCTAAATATAAATCGCGGTACATTGAATACAATCCAGCGACTCATTTTTGGTCTACTACCAAGGTTAGGAAAATCCCAAGCTCACAGGACAAAAAAACACTATTATTTTTTTATTGGAAATTTTATTTTAGAATTAATGAAAAATTAAACTTGGCGAACGATATTATATATTCACTTTTCAAGTCAGAAATTTTATTTAATAATTAATAACAAAACCTATTCCTGATTAAAGGGAAATTATCTCAATTATCAATGAAAAGCTCTATTATAATCCAAGTGAATCAGAACAATTAATCAGAATATGTTAATCTCTTTAGAAGAGTTCATTATTATAAAAGTTGGCTTAAATAAAAACTTTCAGCTTGAAGCTAAGAATTAGTAGGAAGTAGAAAAAGACGATAACTGCTCTGGTAGAATCTTATAGTTAGATATTCTTGAAGGACATTACCTAAAAAAAATCTACGGCCATGAAGATTTTTTCCACTTTTAGTTTCACAATGTCTCACATTACTTCAAATGTCATATTCTTTTTTTAAATAATAGGAATCAAAAATAGTTACTTCAGTTATTTGAAAAAACAACTCTCCAAAACTTTCCTGCGCACTCTCTAATAAACTTACCATGCCAGAGAACGGCTAACATAGCATTGGAGTACAATAGTTGCGAACTTTTGCATGAATTTAGCATTTTTGCTGAGTTTATCATGTCATCCGTGGTGAGTTATTTGGCGATTTATCTCTGGCATACATCAATATTATCTAAAAATAGAAATTGCGCATTAAACACATTTTTCTTATCCCATATCAAATTTGATATATTTAAGTCATTGCGTTTTCCGATGATCACGTTTACATGTTTTTGAAAGTACAGACCAACAAACAGTCAGCCCTGTGTTGGAATTGTCTAGAAATTTGACATGTTTCTGCTCTACGAATGTTGAATCTGTGTATCGAATTTTATCTACCTATCTGTTTTCTTTTTACATTTATCGTATTTATTCCTATTCGAATAGGGGACAAGCTGTTCTTCCTCTGACCAATTTTGCTCAAAATTTGACAGAGATCTTCAAATTTAGTGTTAGGACCACTTGCAAATTTCAATCTTCTATCTCAAAGTGTTGATTTATTTTTGTTACAGACAGACAGGGGCAGTTTACAAAAATGTGATTTTCAACCTAAAACGTAGAGATTTATCAAAATCTTATGTTCGAAATTTTTGACGATTTCAATAATTCTATACTACATATACGAAAAGGTAAAAACGTCGTTTAATATTAGCTTATGACCAAGGGGAATAATCTCCGAACGAACAGCTTTCTCACATAACTTTCTTGGCCTTGTTCAATAACGGTATACCATCTTTACAACGAATGTGCAAATTTTTATCAGATCTTGAAAAATATCTGCTTAGAAGAAATCCTTTGTTCAGATATAAGTCAACAGTAACTATAAAATGTAGAAAGCAAGATACATAATGTTTGGTACTCAGATTTAATATTTATAGTATAGACAATTGTCAAATTTTGAGCCATATCCAACAAGAGATTGACTCTTTGTCGGTTAGTACTCTCAGAAATAGGTAAGCGCGCTAATTCAAAAGTACGGCGACATAAATGTATCAAATTTGGTAAGAAATTTTTGTGACTACAAGTGTAGTCTTGTGTCAAATTTTTATTTAAATTGGTTGAAAAAAAAAAACATATTTAAAACACAAATTTGATCACCAGATTGTATTAACGGTATGCCACGGGTAAATCGTCCATGACGGCACAACAGATTCAGCAAAAATATTAAATTCACACCAAATATTAATATTTTGTAACTATTGTAGGCCAGTATTATATTAGATATTCTCTGGGATTACAAATTTATTTGAGATTATGAGAGGAAGTTTTGGGGAGACTATTCCCGCTGGTTTGACAGAATCTCAGTTCTTATTATTTATTTCGACTGTTACGAAAATTCTTCCCAACTTTTGACTTTACTGATTCCTGATGAATCAGTAAGAACAGAACTGATACAGAAATATCACTGTCAACCTTCTCTCTCTTTTTCTTTCTCCTCGTGTTCACATATCCTGCCGTGCTCTCCGTTGGTTTGTAAACAGATCACCCGCAGGTTGCAAACTTGCACAGAATTCACCCCGAGATTGAAAGCTCCTTGCTTTGTGGAACAAATAAAGCCTGTAGTTACAGCTACGAAGTTGATGGATCACTTATTTTGAGTTCTGCTTGTCTCCTCTTAATCTGACTCGGACTAAAAGAGAGGGGTGGGGGGCTGGTAAGAGAAATGCTTTGGAAGAAAGAGGAGGCATCTTTTGTCGTTCAGCGCTGCCAAAGTCGGTGGCCTTTGTTGAATGAAACGTCAGCTTTCTGTGACATTTCGAAACATAAAGGGGAAAAAAAAACTGCTTTAAGAGATCACTTTATTCTTGTGACTTTCGTCTTTTACTTATTTATGACAAAACAAACTTAAAATAGGAAGCATTTTAAGGTTCTAAGACAAGTTAGACTGTATGCAGATTACTTCATCTCATTAACTCATTAATATAATGAACTGTTTCATATGCAAGTGATTTCTAGTATGTATAATTTGACGACTGATAAAATAAAGAACAATATATTATTCAAAAGAGAGTTGTATTCATATTTTATTACATTAAAAAATATTAGAAGCAAATTTATTGCTAATTTATCAATCAGTTTACCATCATAATCATTTGAGATGCGAGATAATATAAACAGAAGGAAACATGTAATAAATAAATAATAAAACTTTTAGCTGAATCTAAATGAAGAAACGATTAAGCCTATTACAACCAAAGTAAGATATAACATGCTAAAATTACTATTTTCAGATAGGTACTCTGATATTTCTCGCTATTTCAAAATTCATTGCGTTTCATATTAACATGAGCATATATTAGTAGTAATGCTAGATGCATTGCTAACGCGTGGTTTGATTGTATTCACAGTCAATGATGTAAATATTTCCCAGTCAGTGCTGTCACTTCTTACAAGGAGGACCTTTTATCAGCTCTGAATAAAGGATAAGTTGGTAATTAATGGAACAAATGTAAATAATATGTAAATAACAGAGGAAGTCCAGTGGAAAGCATTCCATCTAATAGAAGATCAGTTATACTAACAGGTTTAGGACCACTGCTTAGAAGATTGTGATAGCAGCTATTAAATGGCCTGATTTGAAAACATAATAGTGATTGTAATGCTCGCGACCAGATTAATTAATTAAGTACAAAGGGAAAATGTAAGTGTAAATAATCTGTAAATAACAGAAGAAATGCAATGATAAACTTCCCAACTCATGTTACATTAATAGGTTTAGAACCAGTGCTTAGTGGATAGTGATGGCAGCTGTTAAACAACCTGATTTGAAAGCATGACAATGAGTGTGATACCTCCGATTAGATTAATTAATTAAATTCAAAGGTCAAATATAAGACATCACTTATAGAGGATTATAGAATAGATAGAACAATAGACCTGTGGATTCTAGCTTTCTGTTTCCTAAGTTAAGCGAAAATGATTGATATAGAATTCTATGATTTTTTTAACGTGGCCTCAGGTTAGAGCGAAATCCTTAAAGGAAATTAACAAAAATTTTCTATGTAGATAATGGCATCGCTCATAGAGTATGATCGAGTGAATAGGTTGACAAACCTGTGAATTCCAACTTATCATTTCCAAAATTAGAAGCGATTAAACAAATCTGATTGATATCCAATCTTATGATTTTTAACTTGATCTCAAGATATAGGGAAACCCTTAAAGAAATATATATGCAATTTATATGTAATCATTCATAGAGCATGATCGAGTAGATATTTCGACAGAAATGTAGATTCTAGCTTTCTATTTCCAAAATAAGTATTTATGCAAAAATGATTGATTTCCAATTTTATGATTTTTTAAAATCTGATTTCAAGATAGAATGAAATTCATAAAAGAATTTTTTTTTAATTTTCAGTGTAGATAAACCTAATAAATTATTTATCATATGCATTCATAAAAAATGGAAACTTGTTTCCATTAAATCATACCTCAACAAAATTAAAAAAGGGTCATAAATAACAATAGCAGGTTGAAGTATGCTTTTTCTGATCAATTTCATAAACAGCTTTTTCTTCTCCTTCAGTTTTTTTTTTCTTTCTAATTTTTTTCGTTGTATTAATGCTGTTACCTTGATCAAACTTCATAACTCGCATTCCTTTGCATCTATTTCTCAAAAGATAACAATTCTTATCTGAAAAGCTTTCCATCTGATTTGTCTTTAAATCATTTCTCACCAAACGATTCAAAGTCTGTATGATATTGCATTTAATAACATCAATAAAGAATGTTACTCCCAAGAAAATAACAAACAAATATAAAAAAGTACTTCCAAGAAATTACTAGGCGAAATCTTTTCTCTCCAGCTAAAAGCCTTTCTCCCCTTAATAAAACAGCAGCATCTTTCAGCAGCGGAAGAGTGCTAAAAGCCGGGACCGTATGTAAAAGACGGCCCAATCCCCCGAAGACAAGTTTCGTTCCCATAGCAACGGGGCGTTCATCCTCGTCACTGGAAAAGTGAAGAAAAGAAAGCATTTCACAATATGCTAATCGATATTCTTTGTTCCAAAAAGGCCCCGTTCGAATCCATTCGTTGATACACTCCGCGCCAAGATAAATGGCCGACGCGAGCCTCGAATGAAACATCGGTGTCAAGTCGTGTTCGAAATTTCCTGACTTTTCATCACCTCGACGTCGTTTGTTAACTTACCTTCCAGTACGAATGATGTATGGAGATCTGTTGGCGCTGCGAGGTTCAGATTGGAACGTTATAAAGTTTGCGTTATTTAATAAGGAAGGAAGGGGCGAGAAAAGTGTTTCGAGTGAAGATTTATGGGTCATTTTAAGTGCGGATTAAGGACGTGTAGTCGTTTGTTAAGTTGCGAGGTTAATTGTTCCTTTTCTGAGCTGTTGTGCCGAATTTGCTAGAGTTATTGAAGACAGAAAATTATTTTAATAATCAAGGATAAGATTTACTTTATTGTGTTAAGGGGGAGGGTCTTTTTAAATTATGACTTTCGCCGATAAATAGGATCTCTTCATCTTCCAATTCAGGTTTGGTTCGCGTAAATGATCAGATACATCAGAGTTCTAAATTTTATACTTTGTAACTGGACATTATTTTATTTTATAATAGTATATAACTGGACATTACTCTTTTGCCTTTTAGCTCCTGCTTACACTATCTGTGGAAATCTTAAAAACATTGAAAATTCAGTTTTCTATCAATTTTTTTTTCAATGTTTTAACACTTAGAAATCGGATGTCTCTTCTCAGGCACCATTCAAGACTGCGCATCATTTTAAAGTTTTGTATGTTTATTTTTTAGTTTTCTTATGTTAAAAATACCGACAGAGAGGTAAGAGAATAAGGGATTCTTTTTCAATGAAATTCGAGTTAAAATAAGTGTATATATTCATTTTTTGAAGCGGCAGACAAGTCCTTATATCAGGGAAATAAATATGCATGGTATTATTGAGTGCAAATAATTACATTCATTTTGCCCGACATGTTAAAGTATGAATTTCAAAGTCTTAATCAACAAAAGCCTGACAAATAAAGTCACAACCATTAATTTGGATCTTGTGACATGGAAAAGTTCTTATTTTTTAATAACCTTTTTGAATTTTTCAGAGTATGTTAGCAATTTTTTTAAAGTTATTTAGCATAGCATAGTTATCTAAGAATCTTAGGCATTTGAGGTGCAAATATAACCATTGTTGGATCACTTATATTAATAAATTGTCTGCTTCATGAATCATTTGTGATTCACTAAATAGTCAACCTATTTATAATTTGATTACATCCTTCCCGATTACAGATGAAAATTAATAAAAAAAAGAGACCATATAAAATAAGATAGATAAGCCAAATTATGAATCATAATAGCGAAATATTTATTTCGAAGTTTCTGAATTAGAAAAATTTGCCTTTCTATCTCTAGTTTTATACTGCTAGAAATAAGAAAATAGTTAAAAATTAATTTGATTTAATGCATACCATCAAAATTTTCCGAATAAGTGGACTAATATGCTTTTTTTTGTTACAATTAATTCCTTTTTGAAATGTATTAAAAATTTCTGTCTGTTGATTTGTCGACACATCTAAAATTGAACCAAATATATATTTAAATACAAGAATAATAAAATATATAAATATAATATAAAACAAGATAATATATAAATTATATAGAAAATAAATTACAGTATTTTAAGGCATATTCTTCGATACGTAAATGTATTTTTCAAATGCATAAATTTTAAATTAAAAAGTATTTTATGATAGTCAAAAAATTTACAAAAAGCACAATTACTTGTATACAGCCGACCACCCCACCACCGCTGAACGTAGCTTTAATTTTTGTCAATTCAGTATTTTCCTAAATTTTTTCCTATCCTTCCCTTTTTAAATTTATAAATTACAATTAAAAATAAGTATGTGCAACATAATTTAAGTATTTCTCTATTTTTACGATGAACCAGCAAATAATTAATCCGTTATTTATTGTTGCTTATATTATTGAATTTAATAAAACATTTTAAGTTTATATCATTCAATTATATTCTTAACGATAATTTTTCATAAAAAAAAATAAATATATGTTATATCATGTAGTATGTAAGTATATATAGCGGAAAATATTAATATTAAAAACAAGATAATATTGAAATGCATTTAATTTGACAAATGAGAACCTACGTAAATATCGATGTGGCTGACTGCATCTTTATTCATTTCAAGTTAAATTCAGTTTGCTACAGTGTCCTCTCAATATATATATATATATATAAAATTTTGGAAGTAGATTGCAGTTCGAGTGCATTGAAGAGTCTTTTAATACCTTTACGCTGTTTTATTTTATCACGAAGAAACAAGAATGTTTATGTACAGAGGCAGCGACGATCACAACACACGAAACAGAACGACAGACAGAAGAAAATGATGGAAAGCTCTCGAATATTTTATCCCGCGTCTTAAATAATTTTGTCACGGCCAACCAGATTTTTCAAATATCCCTACAGCCAAAAATAGCATGGATTAAGTTCTGGGGATCGGGCAAGCCAAGCATTATTGAAGTGGCGGCTTATTACTTTTTCTTCTGTAAAATGTGTTTTCAGAATATTTTTTACACAATTTGCAGTGTGTGGAGTCACACCATCCTGCATAAAAAGCATTCGGTCAAGACATTGGCTTGATTGTAGAGCCGGAACAACTGCATTCTCCACCATCGATGCTGATCTCTCTTTCGTGATAGTGCGTGTCACTGCACCTGATGGAGTTTGTTCCTCGAAGAAGTACGGCTCCAGAATAAAAGAAGTATTAAATACACAATATACCGTTACTTTCAATGAATGCAACGGAACATCCAGAATAGAGCGGGGATGTTCTGTAGCCCGAATTCGGCACTTATGCTTATTCACCGAGCTGTCTAAATGGAAATGAGCTTCATCGGACCACAAAATGTTCCAAGGCTAATCAGAATCGACCTCACACCGAGCAAGAAACTTCAGTGAGAACCTTAATCGTGCGTCAAAATCTTGTGGATGCAGGTGATGAACAAGGCAGATTTTGTATGGATAATATTGATGGATATTCCTGAGGATCCTATGCACAGTTGAAGGTGGCCTATCCAACACTGTTGCGATATGGTGAACACTACTGCTAGCCATGAAGTTTTATGTTCAGTACTCTTCCACTTGAAGTGCAACCTCCTAAACGACTTCTGAAGGAACTGATTTCTTCCTCTTCTGGGTCGAACACCCAACAATTCTGTTTCTTCAAATTTCGTATTCATTTTCTTTAATCCTTGAGACGTCATTGGACCTGTTCGAAGATCCTCCAAAGTCCAAAATTATCTCAAGGCTGCTGGTGCTGAATCGTGGTTTTGATCAAACAGTTTGACTAATAAAACGCAAGATTGCAAACTTAAAGTTATTTTAATTCTTGAACTCACTCGTATGAAGTTTACAATGAATGCATTCCCTTTTATACTGGCTAGCTGTTAAGTGACGTTTCAACATTTGCATATGCTGTTGTTTTAAATGTTTGGTTAGTTGGTTGGTTGACGTCGCACTAGAGCTGCGCATTGGGTTATTGGCGACGGTTCGGGATCTATAGCGTAGGACAGACCCGTTTTGCATGAATACGCCCTCTAAACGGAATTGAATTTTTTCTAAGCAAAATGTCTTTTCCATCCCTTTATTAAAGCTTACCCAAAATTTCAGAATTTCCGGATGAATAGTTACGGCGGTATGAAGCTCTGAATAGGGTAGCTTAAATTTGGGACACCCTATATATATACACTGAAGTGACAAAAGTCATGGTATGACTGTTAATATCGTGTTGATCCTCCTTTTGCCCGGCGAAGTGCAACAACTCGACGTGTCATGGAGTCCACAAGTCGTTGGAAGTCCTCTGCAGGAATATTGATCCATGCTGTCTGTATAGACGTCCATAATTGTGAAAGTGTGGATGGTGCAGGAGTTTGGGCACGAACGGACCTTTCGCTGATGTCCCATAAATGCTCGATGGGATTCATATCGGACGATCTAGGTGGCCAGATCATGCCCTGGCATTGTCCGGAATGTTCTTCGAACCAATCGCGAACAGTTCTGGCCCGGTGACATGGCGCATTGTCATCCATAAAAATCCCATCGTTGTGTGGGTACGTGAAGTCCATGAATGGCTGCAAATGATCTGCAAGCAGCTGAATATAACCATTTCCAGTCAATGATCGGTTCAGTTGCACCAGAGGACGGAGTCCATGCCATGTAAAAACAGCCCACACCATTATGCAGCCACCACCAGCTTGAACAGTGCCTTGCTGACAGTTTGGGTCCATGGCTTCGTGAGATCTGCGCCACACTCGAACTCTACCATCAGCTCGTAACAACTAAAATCGTGACTCATCTGACCACGCCACGGTTTTCCACTCACGAGCCCAGGAGAGTCGCTGCAGGCGATGTCGTGCTGTCAGTTAAGGCACTCGAGTCGGTCTTCTGCTGTCATAGCCCAAGGAAGACAAATTTCGCCTCATAGTCCTATCGGACACGTCCCTCGTACGTCCCACATTGATTCCTGCAGTTATTTGACGAAGTGTTGCGTGTCTATTAACATTGACCATTCTACACAGACGTCGGCGGTCTCGGTCGTTAAGTGCAGGTCGTCGCCCACTGCGCTGTCCGTGATGGGATGTGATGCCTGAAATTTCATACTCTCGGCACACTCTTGAAACTGTGGATCTCGGAATGTTGAATTCACTAACGATATCCGCAATGGAATGACCCATGCGTCCAGCTCCAACTAACATTCCACATTCAAAGTCTGTTAATTCTCGTCGTGCCGCCATAAATCACGAAAAACCTGTTCACATGAATAACTTGAACACAAATGAAAGCTCTGGAAAACGAACTGCGCATTTATACTTTTTCGCTGTGATACTACTGC